>JAZDUH010000289.1:8612500-8985000 GCA_036419115.1 Scarus forsteni
AGCATTTACAGATAACCTATTTTGATGCTATAAAACTCATCGATAAGTGTGTATTTCGATCAGGCATACATCTAAAAGTGAGACTTTTTTGTAATTACTTAAAAACTCCTCACAGTCTCTTTAACTTGTTTCTGCTTATTTTCACTGCTTATTGTGACGAGCACTGCACTTCAACATCCTTGTGCAATAACTTCTGAACATGTTTGTCGCCGATCTCTTGCTTTTGTTACTGTTGTATGTTATCTAGTATTTTTGTTATTTATAATATAGCGTCCTTGGCCAGTAGTACTGCTGTCCAAGACAAACTTCCTGCAAGGGACAATAAAGTTGATCTATCTATATCTATCTATCTATCAATCATCCCATTGTTTCCCGTTCTTCGACATGTACTACCAGATGCCACAAGCCCATGTCATGAAAGCTGCAAACGTTTGCTTTAATTACGTGCTCTATCCAAACATGGCATCTTTATTTCAGCTAATTTCCCCATTAATATAGAGTTAGCACTTAAGTAGTTAAAAAATCATGCTCAAAGTTTTGAACTCTTAAACCACATAGAAGCCATGATCAGGATATATCCAGAAGACTGATTCAACTCCAAACCCTCAGCACGTTTTTGTTTTACACTACACCAAGTCATGTCTCAGTCAGCGGTAAGAAAACACCAAACAAACATGTAAAGTTAGTTAATACTCACAGCCGATGTTGATCGCAGTATAGGTAGTTCCTCTGCCATTCTCAACATAGCTGTCAAATCTCCTGTTTTGGCCGTTAAACTACCGTATTTTCCGTATTTTGTCCTCTTTCCCGCCGTCCTCCTGTATCAGTATTCCCCGTAAATCTCCCTTGTGATGATATAATGATAAAAACATTGCTTTGCCTCTCCAAACTGAGCTCTGTCTCTAGCCTGAATGGGGCGGTAATGCTCCAAAATGATGGATGCCAACCGCTGTAAAACCAAAGAAGAAGAAAAAGCCTCGTGAGAATGTCCACCTGCGGTAGCCTGGGTGGCAGCTATCACCAGATTAGAGCCAACAGCAGAACAAACTTAGAAAAAAAAGAGTTTATTTTGGATTTCTTGTAAATCTGTCTTAAAATGTGAGGGATACTGGAGCTTGGTTGGGGTTGTGGGACGGCTCATGGCGGGCTTCCCTTATTTTCAAAGACAAAACTTGAAAGGTAAGCATTCTCCAGTGGACTCTGATACATATGAGCTCGGCTACATGCACGCACCGAGTCTTTGCACGCCGGGAAAATGCACGCACAGTAAGCGGGCAGAATGGCGACGGGATTTGATTGGTTTAAAAACAGGTATCCCGGCATGATTATTGGTTGGTGTTTTCCCTGTTTTACTCCTGCTGTAGATAACGGATATTTTTCGCTCTGTTTTAAGAACACATTATGAGTTGATTACCATCAGGTCATAAAGATCATTTTAACCAGTATTACAAAAAGTGTATCTAAATCAAATCGCCAACCCCAGCTTTAAGACAGCAGTTACACTTCGTAAGAGTTAAAGCACCAGTTCTCAAAAAAGGGTGAAAGTCTCACTTTGTGGTGTGGACCCATACACACACTGAAGTATTAAATTTAACTCTGATATTGTTCATTTATATGTGCATACTATCTACCATATTTTATTGACTTGACAAAACAAAGCTGGTTTTCCTGTCATATTGTGCTCTCCCATGATTTCAAAAAATGCTACATCTGCAAAATAACATTTTATGAATGATTGATGGAACGATAACTTTCAAGGGACTGTGGGGAGTTTCTAAGTAATTAAAAAAAAGTCTCACTTTTAGATATTTGGCTGATTGAAATACACACTTTAAGATGAGTTTCATAGCATCAAAATAGGTTATCTATAGATGCTATTCCTTAGCTTCACGCTCAGGTCAGACAGGGCTGGACTGGCCTGGATACTCAACTTCGGGAACAAGACAATTAAAACTAGAGCAAATTTATTTTATTCAGACACGTCTTAGACCACCGGGCTGGAAGGAGATATATAGCCGGCTTCAAAACTACGATACTAAGTTTTCCAAAAATTGCTTGTTGTCACACATCAAAAACTACCGCTACGTAACTAGAAAGAGATACATTACCTCGTCGTTTTGCATCCTGTAAGTTGTTGAAAAAAGAAGTTGTAAAGCAATGCAGAGTTCTGAGGAAGGTCCGAGCTGCGTTTATTAGAATCACAACAAGCACACGCTTTGGCTTGCGGTACGTTCCAGTTGTAGTCAGAAGTAGGAATTTCCGAGTTCCGAGTAGGAAACTGCAACTGGAACACCCCCCAAAGTTGGAATTTCCTACTGGGAACTCGGTGAAACCTTGCCACCCCCGAGTTGACAATTGAAGATGGATGCCCCAGTGTAAACAGTTATTTAGCTCCTGTAATAATCAATTTATCTGCACTTCTGACTGGGGTGTGTCGCTCTAGATCAGCTGTGTACATAGTATTGTTAGACTTATATTTACATAAATGCTGCCATAGTGATAATCAAATTCTTCATGTAATATTTGTGAACAACAACGCAGGGCGTGCTAACAACAGCTAACAATAACCTGGTGGATCGGCATGTTTTTTTCCAACTTCAACTGGAACGCCGATAAGTCAGAGATGATGTCACTCCCAGTTCTGAGGTTACTGGAGCGCAGCATTATGACAGTCGCTGCGCGTGCTCATGGGTAGCAGAGTCTTTATGTCGCCGGAAATAGATTCTCCTCATAGCACCTATAAAAACAAAAACATTTGTCGCCAAAACGGCCAAATGAGACATGAAGGTTAACAGACCCCAAAATCAGACAGAGGCCAGACCAAGGAGATGAATGTTAGCTAGAGGAAGGGCCCTGCCATTTATGGGCAGGCCTGGTGGTGGACTCTGGGGAAGTCAAGAACAACTGTTAACTCTTTTTTTCATCTTGGAAGTTGTACACAAGTTACAAATTAAAAATGTCACAGACAATATCCCATTTGGTTGGAGTGTTCTACTGGGAGATCTTCATGTACACCAATTTTACCACCTCATAACTTGTTTAACTGATATGTGATGTAATTCCCACATCCAAGTTCTGAGGTTAATGAAGCGCACTGTAATTCTGCTTAAGATAAATGTGCAACATGAAAGTACATCGGACCAGTTAACAATAAACAACACATTGTAAACAGAGCTCAAATGTCTTATTGTCCTGTAGGATGTCAGTGAATGACTTGAAATTACTGGATATTAAAGAATATATGTGCAATAAATTGTTAGCAATCAGAAACTTCCATAAAGCAAAACATGACCATTTATGGATGCATGAACAGTAGCAGAAGCAGTACTTGTGATGACTTATTGTTAAAGCATTCTTTTAAGATAAGATAATAATTAACAGAGGGTTAGTGGTAATCCGACCATAAAAGCTTGGTTCACTGTCAGAATGTATGAATTTATGATAGTAATACCGGTAAAGCTGTGTTTCATGTGCTGTCTGCTGGCTGAGTGTTACAGTGTAAGGAATGAGACGGTCGACTGAATAAGTGTGTGGTTGTTTGTTCTCACGAGAGATGTTGAAGACGTTAAGTCCAAAATTAACTTCTCTTTATCTAGGTGTTCACTAAAGCTGTTTCCATTGTGGGGTGGCTTGGTGAAACAACAGGTAGTGCACTTGCCTCACAGCAAGAAGGTCACCAGTTTGACTCCCCACCCCCACCAACTTCAAAAGGGATATGTGGTGTAGATGTTGGAGCTTCTGACTTTTCAAGCGTAGATACATTTATTGTTTTAAGCATCTTCAGTAACAATGAAACCTAGAAAGCACATTAAATATGCTACCATACAGCATGAATGTGTGCAACACGGGGTGTGACACCGCATACACACAATGGCAAAAATGCTTACTTGTGGCACTCCTGTCTCCCACTGAGTCTCTCTTTATAATATTCTACCATTTGAGACAGAAAAAATAAAGGAGTCTTCCCCATCCCCCATCCCACCTCCAGGATGTTCACAGTGGAGGTGAAATGTCTCAGAGGGTTGAATATTACGCCTTAGGCTATGTTTACGTGGCAACTCCTGACTTGAAAACACAAAGATTTTTCCTTTGCATTTTCAAATTCTTCTGCGTTCAGATGGAGACAAGTGAATCAGTTGTAGAATGCATGCCAGTTCAGTAGATGGCGCAGCAGGTCTGCAGAGAGGCAGCGCTGCAACAACACACGATCGAAGAAGAAAAACTTTTCACAAACAACAATGATGAATAGACACATGGAGACGCAGGAGTTTCTTTTCTGGTCAACAAATCAGTTTGGACAAAAAATCTGTCTGGATAGTTCTGACTGGATAACAAACCGAGCACGGTAAGAGGCTCACACGTTACCCGGCAGACGGCCGAAGCTGTTGTTGTTCCTGGTATGACGCAGACTTAATGTGAAAGAGTACTGTGCATGCAGTGATGTCAGTGTTTCACCCTGAAACGCTCTGATATGAGTTCACACGGCGCTGCATGGAGAGCGTTTTGAAAACTCTCCACTCTGGAGCCTGTTTTCAAAAGTTTCCGTTTTCAGACAAAACGCAAAGCGTTTCAATGTAAACGCAAAATGCTACCCAAAATGCTATGAAAACTTATCAGATTTGACCATTTTCTAACCGTGTAAACGCAGCTTTAAACAGCAGTGTGAATAAGACTTAAATTGACACAAACACATCCATTGCAGAGGTCGTTCATGGTATCAAAGCAGTCACTAATTTACACGGCCACTGATTAAGTAATACACCAAACTTATTTCAAACTTATTTCCTTATTTTTTGCTGTTTGTTCAAAGTCCTTCAGAGTGTTTCATTAGCAAACATTAAGCATCTGGCTCTGTGACTCTGACCTTTGAATTTAACCTCTAAAACATTTACACTTATATGGACAAAGCCATCTAAATTTTTCCCAATTTTCTTTGCAGAGTTTTAAATTAGAGAGCGCTTGGAGAGCGCAAACCTCCATCAAGATAGTTCACATCTTACTCTTTAATCTATAACTAGTTCCATGATAAAGTTACCATCATTACACGGTTCTTTGACACTGAAAACAAACCCAGGACTCAGAATCATATTAATATCATTATAAATTAGACAGGTATTTAGATAAAAAGATTGTCCATTAATGGCGGTCATCTGGATCACCACCAAAATCTAATCATTTTTAAGTTGGACCATTACCAACATCTCCTAAAAATTTCAGCAGTATCTGTCCAGTAGTTTCTGTGTAATCTTGCTCACAAACAAACAAAAAGTGTCCTTGTTGGAAATAAAACCAGACACATTCCAATGAGAGTCAGCAGTTACACATCAACTTTTAACATCCTGAACATGATCAAAACTGCACGGAAAAGTCCATCCACTGTAACTTTGTCCATTTGGTTGGATGGTTTACCCACTGAGCCGATGACGAGTATAGCTCATTAACCTTCACCACATTTCAAAGGCTGAGCCTGCCAAGACAAGCTGACCTCTGCTAACCGACTATCACATTACTGCAGAGGGTGTCCAGCTGGACCAGAGCTCGGTGTTGTGAACTGACCCAACTGCCCAGCACTGCTCAGGCTCTGACCACAAAACATGTCCCAACTGTGCAGGGACATGCACAAGCTCCAGAGTTGTTTCTAAAATATGATGGAGCAAAACCTAATTTACAGCTTTACTTGTAAACAGATCAGAAACAGACGATTATCTGCAAATTGCTGTGCTTGAGTAAATTCACTCATTTAGTTTCATCACCACCTTTCAGCAGCCAAACGTTTATACAGAAGAGTTTCCTCAAATTGCAGCGGTATTTCTTCAAGATAGTTTGCATTCATCAGCAGTGTTTTTTTTTTTTTTTCTTGGGTGGCTCCACATGAAATAATAAGAAAACACTTCTGCTGTTATCGAGTCTTGGCTGATAAAAACGACCCGGGCTCCTTCAGATGAAAAATTGCAAAATTGCTTTTTGATTAACTTTGAAGAATTGCAAAGACACGCTGAAAACAGAACTTTAAACTCAAACTGCTCTTGTTTGTATGATGACATTAACCACTGCTTTTTAACATCACACCCTCAGCAGTGTGGTACAAATTTACTCTGATTCCTTAAAGGAGATCTAAGTAATCAATATGAAACATGCTCTGTGTTATATATTCTGAGTTTTTATCTGTTAATATTGCCTGAGTGCTCTCTCATCATGAATCGAGTCATTAGTTCTTCAGAAATGGAGACAGAATATTGATAAACTAAAGTGTTGTTTTGCTTTTAAGTTGTACTGTAATTGAGGATGGATGGCATATAATTAGTTTATAGACACTTACTGCTTTCAGTTAACATCAGAGGAGGGTCAGATTCAAAAACAAAATGTAAAACAAACAGTGCTTAACATGACCATCCACTGTTGGGATGCTTTAAAAAGAAAATGTCTTCTTAACCTGAACTCATCAATTTTCATAAATACTGCATCATGTCCTCCCCTAAGGGGAACCACAGTGATACAAATCTGCAAGTCAGTGAGAGGTTTTCTGTTATTTATGAGAACAAATTTTAGCAGGAATACAGCCCTTAAGTACTTTGACTCACTTCAAGGTATACAGAGAATATATAAAACATAAGTTAAAATAGGCCGACACAGACAATAATTAGGGTCCAAGGCTCTGTTCATAAGAAGATAAAATGTTATCATATTAAAAGCATTCTCTGTAAAGACGGCATAGTTTCAAGTAATGTGTCCGTCCACACAAAAACACTGAAAACGTTGTAGTTCTTAGCCAGGATTGTAAGTGTGGCAGTGCAGCAAACATACATCAAAATCACAGAAGAAGACACAGAGCATGTGCATAAAACATGAGAAATTTAAACAAACACTAACATTCTCTGTGTCCCCTTGTTGCTCATGGTGATCATAAAGGAGCAGAAGATTTTTGCTGTGATAGCCAAAACAAACTCTGTAGCTTCTGCCGCATGAACACAACACTATTCAACCATAGTTTCTGCTGACATTTGGGTTTAGTCATGATGTCATCGTTGCTGAAACTATAATATAATAAACTTTATTTTTATAGCACTTTTAAAAACATGGGTTTACAAAGTGCTTTGACAGCAGGCAGGAACATATAGACAATAAAGCACAGAGGAAAAAAGAACAACTGAAGAAGGTTAATTAAAATCAAAGAACATTTAAGACAAACTCAAATGGCAAAATGAAATTGAGAGAGATCATAACACATAGTGAACTTAAACCCCAAAAAGTAGGCACAACAGTCAAGGTCCAGTAACTATACACAGACAGAGCGGAAGCCCCGACCCCACAGGGCTAGAGACACAACACCCCAGGATACAGCAAAACACAAGTGCAACTGTACTCTGATGGTGCTAACTAACATGGACTGGTCCATGTCCAATGACTCCAGCCCCATGAATCAAAAGGCCCCCTCCAAATGTCATAGGAACCCCGACAATACAGGAACACTGCTACATAAAATGAGACAGTGAGGACCAAAGTAAACTAAAAATAGATAAATAAATAAATAAAATTAGCAAAATACATTAATAAATGAATAAAAACAAAAGACAATAACAAAACAGTAGAATATAGATAATGAAAGAGACTGAACAGTCACACAATTAGCTGAAAAGTCGTCAATAAAAGATTAAAAGAATGACGCAAGATGAAGCAAAGATAAACAATCTGAATTAAAGTACATAAAGACACCAGTCTGTTAAGATATCATATAAGAAGTCAATAAAAGACGCAGAAGCTAAAATTATTGGAGCAATTCCTACAAATAAAAGGATAAAAGAGACTAAAACACTAATAAAAGAAAAAGAGACTAAAACACAGAGAAGAAAGGAAAATAAAAGACTAAAAAGACGACATCACATAAAAGCTATTCTGTAAAAATATGTTTTCAAAAGTGACTTAAAAGAAGCAACAGATGAAAAAAACTATCTGTATTTATTTTCCACAAGAAAATGCAAAGCAGGGTTTTTTTTTTTTTAATTCACCCTGGGACCTGTTTTCAATAATGTGCATTTTCGGGCATCCCAACGTATCCACGAAATGCCTTTACGGTTAAGAACGTATGCGAATACACCTGATTTTAACTTCATGCAGATGGCCTTTAACTTTTATCTACAAAGAAAATGGCAATCTCCAGTCCACACAGTTCAAAAGTGCAAAACTGCAGTTCCTCAAGTGTTCACTAGAGGCTGGCTGAAGAGCCGCAGTAAACACATAAGCTCTTTATATACAAACTTTAAATCCCTGACATGGTTGTTCCCCATTGCTTGTCAAGAACATGTCGCTGGAGTCTGTGTTTATATCAAAGTTATATCCTAACTTTAATGAGGCATGTTAAATGTCTGTTATCTACAGCATCGACGAGAGACTTGAGAGGACAGCTGAGCAAGTGGACATCAGGCAGCTGCACTACAGGGATGATGGCCAAGCCCGGGGAGAGAAAGCTGCAGTGTTTCAGCTCTGTATCCAACAACAGCGTGAGATCCTTCTTTAGGTACTGAGACCTGGTGGTGTACATTTAAGAGCAGATGTACTGCAACACTTTGATGATGAGCTGTGAAAGCAACACTTTCTAATGTCTATTACACGTTTGTGTGTATGCAGCTCTCATAAAATCAAATAAACCTCTCCTGTTGCAGTGGTTGACACACCTCACCATCTGTAACACTTCTGTGGCACTTCAGGGGCGGTGGTCCTGTTTCAGTTAGGTTAACGCAATGATATGACAAGGATTTCATGCATTTCCATTTCGTTAGCCCAGTTTGCGTCACATAGCCCCGATTGAGCCCCAATGCTTGTGTTTTTGTTGCGTTCATTTCCCGTACGAGATACATGAGAACAAAACCGAAATTGCCTTGAACAGGGCACAGTTGGGGCACAAGTTGTCCTCAGAAAGCTGTCAGGATTGAGCCACGATCAGCTTGAACATGCCTTAGGACTGCATTAGACTTCCACCACGCTATACTGAGAGTGGCGATTCTCCACAACAGTTTTGAACAATTCAAAACAATTACAACCCTTTTCCGTTCTCTGGCGTTTGTCAACTATACAACGCTGGTCCAGATCAAGTAGCACATGCACCACGACCAAAGCACATTTCATCAGGATTATGACAATCACGCACAATCGCCATGAGAAATGAGAATGTGTGAGTGGGGCTTAAGGTTGTCGTAATGGGGGCGAGGGTCAGGATAATTCTAAAGGCTCATGGCTGACAGGGACCTTGGAATATTACTAATCATGTTTTTTTATGTTACACTTTTTTTTATGTAACACTTTATTCTTACATGTGATAACACTTTTCCTCACACTGCATCACCATGATCATTGATGTAGCCTTTGTTTTGCAAAAGAAAAAAGGTTAGATACCCCATGTCATGAAAAATGTGCTTTTCTTTGTTTCTAATGTTGTTAGAAGAGCACTAGCAAAAGAGCATGACACCTTTTACTAAACTCTCGGTTCATGGAGCCTTTGTTTCTGTGAAGAAAATGCCCCTTTAAAAGCTCTGTTTTTACTTCCTGGGGTTTGTGATGTCATAACTATACAGTCTCCACCTACTTGTTTGTTTCCTGCTTGTCACAGGCAGACACCATGACTGTGTTGAAAGTGGGCTTGGCAGCCTGTTACCCCTCCTGCCCCCTCCTATCGGGCAGTGTTTGGGCAACCAATTAGTGCAAAGCTCAGTATCATAGCCTCCTCAGACGTGTTTCCAAAGAAGAGGAGAAAAGAGCTACATCTGATCTTTTTATTTTTATTCAACATAGATCAAATCCTTGCTCAACCATGCCAAGGCCAGAAAGTTGCATAATTTCTCATTCATATATAATTTTTATATATTCTTTACTTTGAAATACTTTTTGGTTGTCTTTAGCTGTAAAGGACATAGTTGTAATGATTTGCTTTCAAGTCAAAAGGAGAATTCAGGCAGCTTTATTTGGTAAATTTAGCTCATTGATTCAGTTGGTTCTTTATTTTTAAATGACTTATTCATGCTTGAATAAAATTTATTTGTTGATTTCTACTTCTATTTTATTCCATTTAAGAGTTGTGATGCAAGCAACTGTGTATGATTAACATTTGTGGCGGGGCCCACAATTCTGTCTTATCCTTGGGCCCAGAATTCCTGACAGCGCCCCTGTACCTTCCCAATTTTTGGTTCTGATTGTAAATGGTAAAAGTCTAGGCACACTCTGTGCTTTGTTTGTTCAATTCAAACATAAAAAGTATCAAACCCTTGTGTATAAAACCCATGCATTCATTGTTTTCTTGTAGCCTATGGACACTCAATGGACAACTAATGAGCTTCTATAGGATGAAGGCAGTCGGTAAGAATGACAATATCTGATGTTTTATTTATCTTTTCTGTCTGTTCTGGAGTATGAGCCAATCAGAGGGTGGTGAATGTGAGCTCTAAGTTTAGACATTGGCAGAGAGGAGGGGCTGTGTTGTCACTCTCTGCTCACTCTCTGCTGTTTGAACGCTCCATCACACTGTAGTAGAGCCTCATGTCTCTTTAAATGCGGTTTGCGTTGATCCTTCATGAATGAAACCATGTGATCCAAACATCATTTGACGTCTCGCGCCTCCGACCATAGACTAAAACAAGCGAGGAAGGAGTGGATTAATCTAGAGAGCGGCGAGGACGCGTGAGCGGAAAAGCGTTTCTCCAGCTGTCTCTGTCACACCGGGTCGACGAACCGGCGGCGAGCGGAACCTGCGGAGGTGCGGTGGGCGAAAGGCGCCGGTTTGACTTCTGGTGAGTCAGCTTGGTTCGAGTCGCAACTAAATTGTTTAAAAAGTGCTGAATATAGAGGTGTTGTTTTGCTGAGTGTGCACTGACACCACTGCTGCCATGCCGATATCACTGCCGAGTGCGAGCGCGCTTGTGTTACCGTGTGTCCCGGTGCGCCGCCGCCGTCGCCGCGGTGTCCCGTCCAGCCGAACTGAACGCCGTCTAAAGGGCAGCGGGCTGGTTGTGCTGAATCATCACGATTCAGACCCCGTACTTGCTCTTCTGAGACCGGCTCTGTCGCTCCAACGACCACGCCAGTCGACCAACCGGCGCTCTCATAATAACACAGACAAAGGGGGAGTGCGCTACGTACGGCTGTCAAGCTTAAAGCGAGGCCATGTGTAGGAATTAAACACCGAGCGGGGGTCCGACAGCGCGACCGCTCTCTGTTCCGGTGTTGTGGCCGGGGATTCCCTCCTTTTGTTACAAGTGAAGCAGCAGATAATAAGAGAGGTGAGAGTAAGAGGAGTAAGGGGGCATATTTTGGTAAAGTAACTATCAAAGAAGCGAGGAGCCGGTGTAACAACAGACAACAGCTCCTCTGACTGTCCTCTCCCCGCGGTGCTGAAGCGGCACAGCGGTGGACACAAACGCCCCGCCGCTGTCGCTTCGGACCGACTCCTGCCGCTTCTCCTCAGGTAAGATGGCCAGTCAGCTGTTTGTTGAGTTATCTGTCTGTGCGGAGCTCTCCGACCTCTTAGTTTTTGGAGTGGGCTGACATATTAAAGGAATAAGACACAACAACCACGGAGACCCTCGGCTGTCACTGTGTTGTGTTTGTAACGGTTCTTAACTGTCAACCGTCCGGCGGTTAGCTGCACTGTGAGCACGAGCGGCGGTGACTCTATTTTGACATTTGCTTTGTGTCCTCCGACAGGCCCCTCACTTCATGTATGTTTTAACACTCGGACGTAAACCGTGAGCGTCTAAGTGACTCACACTGCCGGTTTGGACAAAGGGAATCAGTCGGTTTCCTGGCGTGCTCGGTCGTTCACCGGCTGGGCTCGCGGCAGAGATGCTGATTCATCACAACGTTGATATTTCTCAACGTTCGCGCGAGCAGAGCGGAGGCATGAGGGAGCCATGGCAACATGGCACCGGCGGCGGGCGGGCGGACAAAGGTCTGGCGCGAGGGAAGGAAGCGCTCGGTTTATACTGGGGGCTTGGCTCTGAAATAAATAGGGGCCTATTTATGTCATACAGTCAATGTTGACGTGTTTATGGGATAATTAAAGCACGTGTGGGCTGATGAATGGGTGTTTAAAATGTCATTACAGCTCCATATGCGCATTTTTCCGTAAGTTTGGTCATTAAGTGGGCTTAGATATATGCTGACTCTCATGTTATATTAAAGTAATATAAATTATTTCGTCTGAATTGGTCGTTACCACTTTTGTTAAATACTTGCATGCTTAACTAAACATTGAGTGCAGCATCATTTTTGTCAACAAAACCAAACAATGATGTGTGAAACTAAAATAAGACATTTTATAGCAGGAGTGTCCAAACCATGGCTCAGGGGCCAACAGTAAAAATGTGGCTCACATTCCAGTGTTAGTTTTGATTGATGATTATGGAGGAAACCATATTAGCCAGCATACATGTCCAAGTGCTCTCAAGGTCCAACAACACAAAGTGCTATGATCTCCACGGTCATTTAAAGTTTATGAGCTTTATGCTGTTTGCTCTTGTTTTGTGTCTGAAAGCATGAGTTACACAAACACCTAAATACATGCCTTGTTTGACAGACATTTGGGTTCTTTTACTTGTATTATATATATTTAGGATCTGTGTTATTTGTGTTCACATGCACCCTAACATGTGGCTATTACACATATGTGTAATTATATATACAAATAGGTTTGTGTATGTGTGGGCATGTATAGCCTTCACATTGTTTGTTTGTTTGTTTACATGGGTACAAATGTATGCTTATGGTAGTATTGCCATGGCTATATAAAGCACATTGTGACATTTGTCTTTGAGAAGTGTTGCATACATACATCTTACCTACTATTTTCAATATGGTAATGCAGGGGTGTCCATAGCCCAAAGTGCACTTTATCTGGCCCCCAGCAAGTCCCAAAATAAAGGAAATTGGTCCGCAATAGACCTCAGAGCTTGAGAATTACAGATGAATAAAGACAAAGTGATTCAATTTTTTAAAAGCAGTATGAATTGCTCTATTTGCATCATTATCTTCTCTTTTTTAATTCTTATTTATCATGGAAAGCTTGAAGCACCAATATTCCTATCAAGTTGCAGTTTTAAACAGTTTTCTCTTGTTTTGAGTCTTAATGTGGAAATAAGCCATCAGTGTTCATTCTCTGCTCCATAGGCAACTTTTAAATCTTTTTGAGTGCCTTTTTGGAGGCTGTTTTTTCTTCAAATATTTTTTTTTTTTACAATTAAGCATTTCTTACCCTGCATTTCATGAGTTTGTATAACTCTAATAAGCTAATAGGTGTCTGAAAGTGGCCCAATCATTCTAACAAGTTTAATGCACTTGACCCTCAATAAGAAAAGTTTGGACAACCCTATGGTTATGTACTTTCCAGGACTTAATGGCCACTGTTGCAAGTGACTTTTCACTTATTAGCCACTCAGCATTTTCAATGGCCGTGTGTTGTCATTGGAAAATTGTGTTTCATGTCAAGTCCTCATCTGCATGCTAACATATATCACAGCACTGATGCATAGAGACGTGCTTTACAACCGACTTGACTTTCTGCATATCAAACTTTTTCTCTGCAATTGGGCATCGACACAACTGACGTATAAGAAAGCTGTGTGTGTGTGTGTGCTGCATTTGTGTGCATACTGCTTAGCAAACGGTACGAGCCGTTGGTCAGTGCATAGACGCACCGACCTGCTGAGGAGATGAACTGTGCACTAACTCAGGGAACAATCGCCGTCTTTTTTGCAGAGCTGAGTTGTTGCAAAAGCATTTTGTTCAAAAAGCAGCCAAAGATAGAGTGGCTCTTGTCTTAATAAGTTGATGCAGTAACTATAAAATTCCACCTTGTATGAGAAATCCAAAGTGGCTGTAAAGTCTTTGTTGTATGGTATTGTCCATTTCTGATATCCATCCCCCCTTTGGCAAGTTGGCCAGTGTTCATGTCACTGAATTTAGGTGAAAAGCCTGCTCTGTATTTAAATTGATTATTATGGCCAAACCATAGCATGCTGTTTTTACATGTTAAAAAGATGTATGAGGCCTCATGCCATGTATCATTGTTGAAAGGTGTTTATCAAACTCTAAGAAGTGAATGTGGAAGACTTTCTTTTTATTATACTGGTTGGGGTTATTCTCATCCAGATGTTATTTTGGTCTATCATGTAATTTCTTGTATTAAAACTGAACATTTACCATTAAATGAAAGCATTTCATATTTTAGCTTTGCTTCATAATGCTAGCTAAATCATTATTTGTTAAGAGGTCAGAAGGGGGTGATTGTTAAAGTGCCTCAGACATGTAATCTCTTTAAAAATGCACTATAATCAGACAAATGGAGAAATACTGTGTGCAGTGGCGGTTTGGATTTCAAAACTTAATTTGCATGTCTTGATTGAAAATACATGAAAATTACGTATTTATATTGAAGTTGATTTTTTTTCTCTCTATTAAAAACCCCATTGATATCTACTTGGACAGTCGACCCTGTAATGGGGTTAGTGGTCACACTGAATCATTGCTTTTTTATATTTAGTAAC
Organism: Scarus forsteni; assembly: GCA_036419115.1. Taxonomy (NCBI): domain Eukaryota; kingdom Metazoa; phylum Chordata; class Actinopteri; order Labriformes; family Labridae; genus Scarus; species Scarus forsteni. The sequence continues at coordinate 8,627,029 of JAZDUH010000289.1, forward strand.
CTGCTTCTATATCTATTAAAATGATGGTGATTCAAATTGAACCACAAGAACTTAAAATGCATAGTTTGGGATTTTGAGGAATTGTTTCAAGGTTCATATCAATAACATTAACATCAGCAACAGTTATAAAGATCAGCTCTACTTCTGAGTTGAAAGAATATTCACTGAAGCTATCGAGCATTGCTGCAGATGGGGCCAACAGCTAGAGGTCAATTAAAGAATTTATTGAGAAAATAAGACATTAAAGACCAAGGATTATTTTATCCTGTATTCAGAAAATTTTAAAAACTATCTTTTGTACTTTTGAGAAAGGCTGAACGAACGTTATCATATCTATTTTAAGATATGAACATTCAAGATATTAATATCAAAAAGCAACAATAGAAACAATATAGATTTCTTAAAAATTTAAATGCACTTTCCACATAATTTTGTATAAAGATGTTTTTATTTCTCTGAAAAAATGCGTTGTTTTCACCAAACCTGTTGTCATATCGTATCAAATCAATATTGAGATATCTGGCATAGGGCTGGGCAATTAATCTAAAATAATCAAAATCGACATTTAGACCCTATACTCGAGGTAATTTCACTCATGACGATTATTTCGATTATTTTCTCTGTGTAAATCACATGGCTGAGCTCCCTCCATATAGTCTACGTTCACTTTTGCCAAGAGTGAAGGAAGCACCACCAACATAGAGGAATCAAGTGCAATTTAGCCAAGAAAAATACTGTCTCCATTGTTTGGGCACATTTTAGATTCTGTGCCGAGAACATCGAGCAGAAAGAAGTTAAGTGTAAATCCTGCAGTTTGTTCCAGCATAGCACAAAATAATCGTTCATTAATCGTAATCGAGGTAAGACCTTCAATTATTCGTGATATTGAGATTGGGTAATATCGCCCAGCCCTAATCTGGCATGAATATCTAGATATGAAATTTCGTCCATATCGTTCAGCCTTACTTGTGAGTTGCTTTGTTTTGTTACTGTTTTGGCACAACACTGACCTTACGTTCAATCAGCACCATTCTAATGAAGACAAAGTCTAGCTTTCATATTACCAAGTACACTTATCTCTGCATCCCAAATAAATATAACTTTAATATAATAGAGTTCAGGCTGATCAAATGCAGTATTTCTGACAAAGTGGCATGCGTTGAGACAAATTCTTACTGTGCAGATGAACTTCCATTTGGCTGTTCTGATTTTCCGTTTTTGTTTGTGAAACTTTGACTTGGGGCTGTGCAAACATAAGTGTGCATTACAAGAGGGAGGCTTGGCATGATGTCAGCTGAAGACTGAAGGTTTACATACATAAGCCACCAGTATCCTCTGAAACACAACAGTTGTCATATTCACTGCAAATTTTTCTGTTTCTGTTTTGGTAGCGGTTGTTTCCTCTTGTGAAGCCTTCAGTCTACAGCTGGTCCATGTTCTGTAGTGGCAGAAGGACTCTAAAGTTGTGCCATGTGCTGAATTATTAGAACAGCAATGCAGTTTTCAAAAGACAAGCTGTTGTAAAGCTGTGGAATATGCTGCGGTTTTGTGGCTTGGTTTTGTGCAGCAATCCAGCCTTGGCATCTGTGCCGATTCTTTCAGCACAGGAGCAGAGCTGATCTGTGTTAGTGTCGCTAATGGTAATGCTATTCTGCTATTGCTGTTGTTTAAACTTATAGTTTTTGAATGGTCATTGTGGGATGTATTAATCATGAAATATGTACCTTTTCTTGTTTTGTTTTATTAATTATCTGTTTGTTTTATGTCTTTCTTTAATCTGTTTTGTCTTATTATGATGTTCAGTGATGTCCCTAATTATTAAATGCATAAAAAAGACAATAATTTGTTCAATCAAACTAAGAAAAGCTGCTCTGATATTTAAAAATGAACTAAAGTAGATCAAAAAGTAGTAATAAGATCTATTTTTTTCTTTGACTCAAGCAATCTGAGTAACTCGTAGTCCGCAGGATTTTTCTCTGACATTTTGGTCTCAGCTTGGACGGACTTGCTGACTGCAGAAGTTTGAGCATTTGTGTGATACTTTATGAAGAAGTTTCTTTGAGATCTTTACTTTAAATATTCAGAATTCCAAGACTTTTCTCTTTCCTGACTCAATGAAGGGTGAATCAGAATCTACCAGGCTCTCTTTTTTTTTTCAAACCAGCCACTTTAGTTCAGTCTGAAACGCAACGTCATGAAGCATCACATCAGGATCAAGGCTTCGAGCTTTAGGCTATCCTGTGAATGCAAATCTAGTTTTTTTCTTATCATTTTCCCTCTTTGTTCCCTCAAACACGGGAAGGAAATGTCATTTTAGCTCTTCCAGATTATTATTTTAAGTCTGGTCACAGTCTCTGTCGCAGTTATGTCCTTAAAGATGGACTTAACCACAACTGAACTTCAACAAATAAGTAAGATAATTAATTAATTGTTCTTAAAGTACTAGGGTCTTTACAGTCGTTAGAGTTTCTCTAGGAAAGTCATGGTTTTACCGTGTTGTGACGCATGTTTCAATATTCAGATGTGAAACGATGGGAGTCTTTTTGTATTGACTTCTACAACAAATCAGGCTTTTTTCACCAGTATACTAACCCGTCCTTGTGGCCAATGAATTAATCAAATTTACACACCACTGCCGTAAACACCAGCATTTGGCTGGTGGAGCTTGTTTCTCACCCAAAACCTTTGTTGTAGCAGTGGCTGTGGTCACTCTGCAGACATAGAAAGAGCTCTGCAGCCCCTCCTCCTGATTTCGGATTAAAGCCTTACGTACGTGGACTCAACTGGATGTTCAGTTTCTTATTGGTGATGCCCCGTGCATTGCTTGTCCTGCTTGTAGGGAGCATTGGACCTGTGTGTGGTAGGGGGTCTGTAAGGAATTTGTGGTAACGATCATCTCCACATGGAAAAACAAAATATTTCTATCAGGATTATACCCACTGTACCATTTTTTTGACAGTATATATATATATATATATATATATGTATATATATATGTATATATATATATATATATATATATATATATATATATATATATATATATATATATATATATATATATATATGTATATATATATATACAGTACAGGCCAAAAGTTTGGACACACCTTCTCATTCAATGCATTTTTTTTATTTGTATCACTAATTACAGATTCTCACTGAAGTAATGATGGCCACTTGTTTCTCTTAACTTAGCTGATTGGTTCTTGTCATAAAATTAATTCTAACAGTTGTCTCATAGGTCTGTTGGCTGTACATCAGCATGACTTCTGAACAATACAAATGATGGTTCCAAACCCATTAATACAGCACGAAATTCCATTAATTAACCCTGAGAAGAGAAAACCGTTTCAGGTGACTACCTCTTGAAGCTCATAAAGAGAATGTCCATAGTCTGCAAAGCAGTAATCAGAGCAAAGGATGGATACTTTGAAGAAACAAGAATGTAAGACATGTTTTCATTTATTTCACCCTTTTTTTTGAGTACAGAATTCCACATGTGTTCATTCAGAGTTTTGATACCTTGAGTGAGACTCTACAATGTAAATAGTGATGAAAATAAAGAAGACACATTGAATGAGGAGGTGTGTCCAAACTTTTGGCCTGTACTGTATATGTATATTTATATATGTATATGCTGATATTTCCAAACTAATTTTCACTGATACCAGCACCAGTATATTTTTTTAAAAAGTAGAAAAGTCCACACTTGGCTCAAATTGAACTGTACCTCTATGGAAACAGTCTGATTTTTTAGAAGCAGATGTAAGAAGAGAAAAGTTACTGTTCATTATTTAATAAATCATACTTTTGATGTATTAAAGTGGTAATTCAGTCATTAATAAGGTAAACCATTATGGTGCATTTTGATATTCTACCAATATTACAGTCAACATATGGGATAATGTAGTCAGTATGTATGAACATAATATTGCCAGAGAAAATGGTAATCAGTTTTCATATCTGCAAATACTGACTGTCAGGTTTTTTGGCAATTATCAGCTAATATGTTGTTACAAAAGGGGGACTGTACTGGCAAGAATCTGGTGGTAAGATAGTTAACACAGTACAGAGGTAAAGATGCAAAATCATGAGTAAGCAAGACAATATATTATAATTTTTTCCTGAAAAAATGCTTTTCAAACATAGAACTTACAATGTTGTATGTAAAATTAGACAGGATATTATAAAGTTATTATTAAAAAATTAAATGATCCCTGCAACACTGATTACATTTGTTGTCTGTTCCAGTGACAGAAATAATTACAATAAAACAGGAAGAAGAGACTGAGCAAATGAAACAAATGTCCTGAATTGGCATTAATTTATAATGAAACAATACTGCAGCATTGCTCTGAAAATATCAACTCAGTGTTGTGCACCAACCTATTGCATATGGTGTTGTATCAATGTTTCATATACCTCTCTGTTATGATATTATTGTGCATCCCTAGTGGGCAGCTGGCAGCATGTAGACCACATAAGGCCTGATTTGCTTAGTGCAGCCTGTCAATTAATGTCAAATACCGATAAACATGAAGAAAACATGACATGCAGGATGCAAACATTCCATCAAAACATGAACATTATTGGCCAATCTTGCTCAGAAGCAAAAACTGGTATAAGGACATCCCTATCAATTTGTTACTTTAACAAAACTCATTTAAACAGCCTGAAATTGTGAACAAAATCAAAAAGTTGAAATGAATAATAGATGAAAACACACAACAAATGAAAGACAATCATCACCTTGGTCAAGTGTCTACTATCCCTTTTTGCAAAATCAGATTTAAAGTCCTCAAATCAAAAAGCCCCCATGTGTGCTCTTGTCATGGAAAACATTTCACCAAAAACAAATGAGAGCTGGAGGGCAGGAAGCAGTCCCACGGCGGTTAATGTTGAGCATTGATTGCTCATGAACCCACACAGAGACTTGTGCTAAAAAAAGAAAGCACCTCACTGAACTGAAGTGCTTTGCAACAGAATATCCTCTGATTGATCTCTTTTAGATGGGCCATTATCCGCTGCCTGGTAGCAGCCCATGAGCACTGCAACTCTTAAACACTGAGGAGTAATAGGGAAGCTCTGTGGGCTCAAGAAAAACAGAAACTTCACCCCCTAATGACTCCGTATCAGCAGCTTTAGTTCGAGTCAGCACTCTGCGGAGTGTATCAAAAGTATGTAGTAAGCAAGTTGGCAAGTACTGTAATAGAGGGTCATAATGATGAAACAGTTGTATCAGTATTGGAGGGAAGAGCGCCCCCCTCCCCCCTAAACCCTTCTTACACACACACACACACACACCCTCTCCCATTTCCTTTTCTCATTGGGTGTACGCACACACACTCAGAACCAGGGGGCTAAACTTTTTATACTTGGTATCAGTATTTAATCAGTGCTTGAAGTGCATTTCTCTGTCAAGTACTTTCCCCATCCTTCCCTGGTGTTCACGGTAATTGAACGCTGACCAATGCTTATGTGTGCAACTTTGCTGATGGTGGCGGAGCGGAGAGGCGCACGGAGCAAGGGGGATGAAGGAAGAGGGAGGAAGAATGAGAGATGGGATTTGCGGAGAGATTGAGAACAAGGACCTTTTTGTCTTCAAGGCATTCCCCTGAAAATGCTGAGGCGAAGCAAATGCGCTCTCGCTTGACAGATGGCGTTTTCACTTGTTACTTACCACAGCTAGTTTCTTTGCCTTGTCGTGTGCATGTGTGTCAGTGTGTGTGTGTGTGTGTGTGTGTGTGTGAGAGAGAGAGAAATAGAGAAGGTGCAAAGAGAGCAGGGGATATAAGACACCTATAAGATGCTGAGCTCTGGTGCTGAAGGGGCAGTGTGTGTGTGCGTGTGTGTGTGTGTGCGTGTGTGTGTTTCCACCTGCACTTAGAGATGCAGAGAGAGGATGAAGCAATAGGAAGTGATTTCACTATCAGGTCATTACAACATTAAGTTGACAGTTGATGGAGGAGCTCAACCCTGAATATTGGCTTTAAGGGATAGTCCGCCTTTTTTGAAGTGGGGTTGCTGGAGGCCAAGAGCACGAGAAAATGTTTGCCACTAAAGAGGCATGTGAGCTTTGACCCTGAGCGAAGATATTCAGGGGTGGATGCTTACCAACAGGACATGGTGCCACTAACAGCCTCATAATTAACCCAGTTTTAGGTTAAAACTATTCAAAAAATGACTCAACTAGAAGCTACAGTAAGATTCTTTACAGCATTTCACTTTTTCTCGACAAAGCCCCTGTTTTTATAACTTAAGTATGTTGGGACATAAATGTTTTGTGTCCCTCCACCTAATCTATAAAAGCACACAGAGAGCGCAGACCTCCGCCAAGCAGCTCAATTCAGACAGTGGCTTTTCCACAACCCCTGTTAAATATACAATTCTCGATCACCAGATCCAGAGTAGAGCCGGGATCAGGACCAAACTCAGCACATACATGGAGGTTGTTATCGTGTACGAACACAAAACGTTTTGGGAACATCACCTAATGTTTTTTATTTAATATGAATTATCAAATGTTGTCAGTGGGATTTCCATTATAAAGTAAAATGTTTTTTGTGATGTTAATCTGGATCCGATCCTTAGGAAATTCACGTCGATGATAAAGACATGGATCCCATATTGTCCTGTAAAACTGGAAACAAATAAAATTGGAAACATAATAAATGGCAGGGATATGTTTTTTTATTTCACCCAATGTTAATTTGTTTTTGTTTTTTTTAATATTCTGATTATTATTATTATTTTTACATCCAGACATATATACGTATCGCCTCCAAATTTTTTATTTTTTTTTGGTTTACATTTCAAGTTTTTTTATTTCTTTTATCCTTGACATTTGCCAGTACAGCATTTTACATTGTGAGATTTTTCTTGTTATAAACACTACATGTAGCATCAGTGGCATATGAAAAAAATAATAATAAAAAAAACTAAAAAATCACTCACTCTGCCAGCGCCACAGTCCTCACCCATATTGTGATTTTTACCATAAATATTAGTCCTACCTTTATTTTGTGTAAATATTTAGATTCCTTGACCATGAAAACACACCATTAGCAATTTGATTCATAATGATATCTATTTTAGGTCAGTAGTTATTCACCAAAATCACATTTTTCGTCATGGCGGCCAGACGCTGATCCAGATCAACACCAAAATTGAATCAGTTCTTCCTTTTCCCATGCTGAACATTTCCTGAAAATTTCATCAAAATCCATCCATAACTTTTTGAGTTATTTTGTTCACAGATGGACAAACTCTCCCTAAAACATTACCTCCTTGGCAGAGGTAATAAATGATAACAGTAATGAAAACATGGTAGAGATACAATCACTTGTGTCACAGGGCATGTTAATAATTACATGACTAGGTAAAATAAACATACAGAAGATTATAATGTTGGCTACAGTTGGATATGTTCAGAGGAAGGTGGTCATGCTGTAGGCTCATCAGAGCGATGTGAGTCCAGAACAAATCCTAGATTGGTACCGCATTGAATTTTATCATTCTTAAGTTGGGCCAACATCTACTGAAAATTTCAACAAAATCCATCTAGTTGTTTTTTGCACAACCTTGCTAACAAACAAACAGATAAACAAACAAAGAAACACTGGCACAAACATAACCTCCTTGGCAGAGTAAACAACAAACAGTGACTTCACTAAAACTGAATTAAAAATTAAGACTTAAGTGATGTCAACATTGTCCTTTTTGAGAGGATAATTTTATGAACCAGAGCACACAGAGGAAGTGTGCTGTGGTTCATACAGTTTATAACAGCAGCTTGTTTGGGAACGAAAAATGTATAAAATAGTAATTTCATAGATTTCACTACAAATTGATGAAAAGTAAAAAGAAACTGTGTGCATGTGTTTAAGACTTTTTCCTTGTTGCTATTGCAGCATTTTTTATGTACTTTTTCATCCAAAATTTAAGGTAATAAGAAGTCTTTGCTTAATATTACTTTTTTACATCAGAAATGTTAATGGTACTTGGATTACTAGATCTCTTTGGCTTTGAGGACTGCTTCAGTAAACTCTGTAAAACTAAACAGCAGCTTCAGATTTGCAGAATAAGCGCTGAAGTTCTCTGCCCATAAAAAATGAAAACACTTGCTTGTGTTTGCTTCTTTTTTAAATACTTTTTAGTCTTGCCTCCTCTGGCTTAATAAAAATATTTCTTAAATTCTTGATATATTTCCCAGCCCTAGTTGACACTTCTGTGTGCTCCTGTGTGTGTTTATTTCTGTTGTGAGCTTAAAGTGTTTACTTCAGAGCACTCGTGGGGCTCAAGTTGATGTAACACAGAGTAAAACCTCCGTTAGTTTGAGGAAATAGGATGAAGCTTTTGAGATATCAGACGAGTGTTTGCTCCTGCAGAGAGAGGAGATGCTTTTATGCTTGGAAGTAAGTTTGACAGAGTTTGTTTTATAATACGATTTTATTAGCAGCAGTTTTGATCACCAGAGTTATTAAGCCCTCCTAAAAGAGCGAGAGGATGTTTGAGTGTTTCAGCGTGATAGAAAAGATAACTTTGAAAATGGCTCCTTTGTTGCAAAATTGATTCAATCCAACTTCCAACTTTATTTTATTTACTCTGCCTGTTCTTTTTGCAGTTACACTTTTGTTCATTAAATATTGAAAAGTGAAAAGAACATTGTGTTTTTATTGTTTAGAGCCCTAAGGTTTACTTAAATTTGATAGTGGACTTGTTCCTCTCGACCTTTCAGATTCATAAAAAGGCTGCAGAGCTGCAGCAGATGTACTGGAGGCAGCTTAAGGGGGCTGCTGTAGCATTTTTATTCTGTTAAACATCTTTTGCTCACACAGCTTTGTCTCGAAAAGGGAAGGAAATCTTAGAATGCTCTGCCTTATCATCTATAATGACAAACTTTACCATTTTTGGGAAGAATCCTGTCCTTATGTTTGATCTCTGTTTTTTTCACTATGAAATGACCCTTTGTAATTTCACGCGGTGAGTAATTTATCTCCTCTTTTCTCTTATAAACTCACAGTTAAACATTATCTGCTCTCCAAAGCTCATTGTGGACGGCTGTTGCATATTACCTTTTAGTCCTTTTCACAGCAACAAAGCTCTGTCCACAACACAACTCCAAATGATCACATTATTTCTTAAGAGTTATTTGTGTCAATTTATGGTGCGTAACAGTTTTGGAGAGGGTATCATCAGCCATGCTTCGCATACACACATAGGCAGATATACAACCACAGAGCTTCTATCCCCCGCTGACTCTGGGTGCCCCCCTTTCATCTATATTACACCACTAAGGGCCCGTTTACATGACGACAAAAAAGACTGAAAACTGAGATTTTTCATTGCCTTCCGTTTAAACTAGAACTTTGCCTGGGTTGCTTGAATCTGCTAACTTTGGAAAACAGGGTCCAGAGTGAAAAGTTTTGAAAAAGTTTTTATATCCGTCTCCTTTTCAGATTAAAGTTGAGCATGAATCCAGGAACAACCACACATATCCGATTACACACTCCACTCCAGTTGGTGGCAGTAATGAGTCTTTAAGTTGGTTTGCCAACCGCCATTAAACAACAAAGAAGAAGAAATAAAAAGACTCACAGTCAACATTCTCCTGACATTTGGTGGTTTAGTGGTTGAGTGCCACATACAGTAGCAGCCCAACGCCATCGTCTGTCCAAACAAAAACTCCTGCGTCTTTGTGCATCCATTCACCATCGTTGTTTAAGAAAAGTTTGTCTTCACCAGAAAGCGCTGGTGTGTTGATGCATGTTTTAACCCCGCTGTTTCATTGTAATCCTCCATCTCAAAATACTAGCCTGGCAATCACGCTACCTAGTTTTCAGTTGTTCTTGTGGATCTTTGTGAACGTGGATCGTCTCTTTGTGAACGCAGAGTGCTTTCGAAACGCAAAGAAAAATCTTCTCATTTCCGGTGACAATGCTGTCGTGTAAACGAGGCCTAACTGTGAAGACAAAGTGAACAGAGGAGGTAACCCATTCTCCTCATACATCTGTGATGTTCACAGTAGTGTGAATGTTGCTTGAAACGGCAGTGTGAATGAGACCTTTAATACAGAAAATACATGACATGGCTGTAGATTGTCTACTTTATTTGTACCTAAAAAATAAACCAAGGTGTCGTTGTGTTGGGGAGTAGCCATGTTCACCGGAGACTTTGGGTTAAATGAGGTTGGGGTTTCGAATATAAACATTATCCAATATGAATTAATAAAACTAATTTAAATATAAATAACTTATACTTTGTTAAGGATATTATAAGGCTGGACAATATGACCCAAACATGACATCTCTGATATTTTTAACAAAATTCGACTTCAGATTTTGATTTTTTTATCACTAAAAGGCAGAAAATAGTATGCTATGTGAATTTGTAATGTTACACTTTATAGTTTGCTTAAAAGGAGGTTTGTTAAATCTGAATGCTGCGTTATTTTCATAAACATTAACAAGAAACTCTGTTATTGTTATAAAATCTATTTTTAATACAAGCTCAGAAAAGTGCCTGTGCAAAAATATCAGGCCTTCCTGTTGTAAAAACACGGAAATTTTCAAGTATTTCTATCATCAGACAAAACAGTTTCTTATAAAAGATATTTGCAACACAAACCTCAAGTCACTTTTTTTCATAAATACATTTGAAACTAGCAATGAGTAAAGCTAAAAATCTGTTAGCAAAATACCAATCTTTGAGTCCATAATTTCTGCACCACGTGGTTAGCCTGCACCACGAAGCTGCCTGGATTGGTTCGTCAAGCATTTAGTGCAGGAGCGCTATGAGACGCGGGAGCGCGAGACGGCACTGCGGAAGTATAACATAGGTTTCGAAAAAAATGTACAAACAAAAAAAAAACAAATGACTCGTTTAAATTAATTATGGACGGTGCTACCCGGCCAGGACAGGACACTACAGCGATTTACGCAGCAGTATGAAGGAAAATAGGCGCACTTTTGTGGGACTTTTATGGACCTTTTTTTTCGGGTCTCGCCGCCCCTGTTAGATGGACGTTTGTTCACAGCGAAAATCACCCCGGACCTCCAGCTGCATTTGAGACATCAAAAAAGTGCTCCAGAGTGTTGCTCAGCATGAGGGTGAGTAGAAAATTAAGGCATATCATTCTTTGGGTGTAATATTCCTTTAATGAGGAACACTTTTTAATTCTTACTGCCAGATAACAAGTTGATGTTCTTTCCAGGATATTCCGATTTCCTTCAATTTGTTTTGCATTCAGTGATGCAAAACAACATAGGTATCTAACGAATATCATAATAGGAATGATATCAGTTAGACGGGAGCATGCAAAGCCAGCAGGGGTGAGCAGCTCTGTGTGTGTTTATGTGAAACATAGTCGAGTTTTCTGTCTTGGTCTTATATGTTTACATGTTGCACCATAAATTTACACAACAACCATCATCCTGCTGAAATTATCGAGTCATAATGACAGTGGAGCTCAGTTGTTGAACTTCTGTGAGACTGCACACGCAGGGCTGTGCTCCCCCTCTGGCGCTGCCAGCTTCCCTTTATTACACCTCTGAAATATCCTGAGACTTAAAAAAATGTAGGACCGTCTTTTTGCCTGTGCTGCACTCATAGTTAAGGAGAATAAAAAGCCACAGGATGTATTAAAGCTTGAAATGGCTCTGTAAAGAAGACTTTGGTGACATCCCAACTGTTTCATTCAAACATGCAGGTCGTCCAGACAAAAAAAGAATTTCTCTAGATTTTTGTCATGCGTGAACAGGCCTCCCACATTTTTTTTTTTTACCACCGAGGACATACAGTATTTCTCTTTTTTGCTGGCATTTGTCATTTTGTTTGTTGGTTTGATTGTTTGACACAGAGCAAGACATGTTGGAAAGTTCTTGAGAGATTTTCCTGAAATATTTTAGGCAAAGTTATCCATAGCACAAGAAAGAAGTTATTAAGTTTTGTTGGTGATCCAAATCTGGATGCAGATTCAGGAATTTTATGAAGGATTCATTAAGTGCTTAATTAAAAGTTTGTATACAGAATTTGATGAAATTTTAAGGGAATGTTGGTCATGGCTCAAGAAGAAGTTTGAATACAGTTATTGATCTTTTTTCACATTGTTATGGTTAAGCGAGAAGACAGTTTTTCACAATTTACAGAATAATTCAAGTTGGATTATTAGAAATGCTTTAGCTAAAAGTTATTCTCTCAAGTAACTTGTAGTTGAATAGACAGACGCTATTTTAACCCAAGGGAGTAACCATCATATGTCCATTTTTGAAGCTGTTGGTGCATGATGTTCTGATACTCATTAGGGATGCAGGATTTTTGCAAATCTCCAGTATGCTGATATTTCCAAACCGACTCTTTCATTGATTAATATTTTTTATCAAGAGCACAAAGCCTCCACCTTATTGTAACTGATCTGTTCCCTTTATGGTTACAGTTAGGGCTGGGCAATATTACCTAATCTCAGTATCACAATTAATTGAAGCTCTTACCTCGATTACGATTAATGAACGATTATTTTATGCTATGCTGGAACAAATTTGTGGTGTTACTGATGGACATTGAAATGGTCTTCCTGCAGTATTTACACATAACTTCTTTTTGCTAGATAACCACTGCACAGAATCCAAAATGTGCCCAGACAATGGAGACAGTATTTTTCTTGGCTTCAGGGTCCTCTGATAGATTGGCGCTTGTCTCCTCCATGTTGGTGGTGTGTCCTTCGCTCTTGGCAAAAGTGAACGTAGACTGTATGGAGGGGGCGCGGTCACGTCACTTGCACAGGGAAAATAATCAAAATAATCAATATGAGTAAAATTACAATTACTTAATTACTATAATTACTTTGCTTATAGGGTGTAAATGTCGAAAGTGGTCATTTCGTGATGATGAGGTACCATGGTTCATTTGTACATTCTGCTCTATATTGGCATTACAGTCAGTATGGGTTATATATATATATATATATATATATATATATATATATATATATATATATATATATATATATATATATATATATATATATATATGGCTAATTCGTAGGCCAAAAATATCAGTAACAATTCTTATATCTCCAAGTACCGACGTCACCTGCAGATACTGACACTGGTTTATTAATGTTGTTCTTACCCAGTACTTGCAGCTCTTTATTGTAATCTCTCTCCGTTGTATTGATTCTGATAGCTTCAAAGAGGATGTTGCACAGAGACTGAACTTATTGCAGGCCTATAGCGCTGGATTGCACTTGATTGCACAGGTGTTCATTGTGTCCATCTCCTCCACGTGTGTGTGTATTTTACAGAGTTTGGCGTATTTGGAGATAATTCCTCAGCAGTTCCTGCGTGTCTTTATGATCTTGTTTACTTCTGGGATCCATTTCAGAGAAGCCTTGTTATGTTTGCAAATTTCTGAGAAGTCGAAAGAGAAGTAAAAGCAGGAATAGACGGAGAGAGTGGGTGAGGGAGGCAGAGGGAGAGAAAAGGAAGCAGAGGGGCAGATCAATAGTTGAGTGTTTTTTCTCCACAGTAATGATGAAATATGGTGTAAGCAGATCTGGTGCATAATCATTGCTGTGCTCCACTGTTTTTTTCCCCTCCTGCTTCCGTGCTGCTTGTCCTTGTGTTACTTTGACTTTGTGCGAGTGTGTGTTAAACGTTCTCTCCCTCCACAAGTGTCTTGACGTCTTATTTACATAAACTCCACGATAACCAAAAACGTACGATGTCTACATAAATCCTGTTGCAACACTCACCAGAAGTCAGAAGGATTAAAAACAGAAAACAACTTTGAGATAAGTCTCAAAATACCCATCCTACCCTGTGTCCTGAAGTGGTCGTGTTGCATTCAAAGACAGTTTTAACAAACTGCTTTTCTGTATTAATAACCGCGGTGTGATCAGCCCTCTCTGACTCAAGCTCTCATGTTTCCCTCTGAAGACCTTTGGATTTATTTTAGATCTTGTTTTTTTTTATTTAAGGGCTCCTGTTAAAAAAGACCTCACATTCCCACACAAACACTCCCTCTCTCTCTTTTTAACATCGCAGAGATTTAGTTTTGCACGCCGTGTTAAGATATTGAACGTAGCCTCAGAGATTTAAGGTAACAGGACTATCCGTACCAGAGGTTGTCTACCAGTTGCATCATGTCTATGCGCCAAATTGCAGCATTTTTTAACTGCAGTGTGTCGACCCTAGGATTGTGGTTTGAATTTCTAAACCATATAAAAGGAAGAAATATGTTCACATATTTGGATCAATGTCAAATGACAGGAAAGAAGGACGAATGTGTTAAAAAATGTTCAGCAGATATTTGCCCTTACCTGAGGTTTATTTTATTTCAATGCCACAATGATTCCTCAAAACATAACTCACATTGATGCTTGTCTTCTATGGAAGAAGATAACAGCAAATGAAAAGAAGCTTAGAGGTTAAAAATGCTTTTCAAGCCTGTGGAAGAATAGAAAAATATGAGGAAAAGTTTATAATTCCTGTTAATGAGTCTGAAATCTGAGACTGAAATCAGCGCCCAGATAATCAGATATGCAGAAGTCAGAATTCTCGGAAGAAGATTCTGATTTTTTTCTTGTCTGTCTTCTTCTGTGACCTCACTTTGATTTCCTGAATTCTGAAAAAAGGTCAAAAGTCTCAGATTTAAAACAGGAAACCAAAGTCGTATTCCGGAAATTAAATTTAGAATTATGAGAAAAAAAAACTTGAATTTTAGATTAAAGTCAGGATTCACTGAACAAGTCAAAATTCAGGGAAAACACAGAATTCTGAGATTTAAGGCAGAATTATGAAGAACAACTCAAAATTGTTGGTTAAAAGTCAAAATTCTGTGTAAAAAAAGTTCTGAGAAATCCTGAGAAAAACACAAATGTTGAAAACAGAATAGAAAAGTCTGAATTCTGACTATTTTCACAAAGTTTTAAGAAATTTAAAACTAATTTTGAAATACTAAAATTGAAGACAAATCAAGAGGCTTGAGTCAGATTTCAGGGAATGAACTCTGAAAAAAGAAGTAAAAAAAAACTGTGAAAAGTAAGAATTCATTGCAGAACTTAAACTCAGTTTTCACAGGTTCATTCTTCTTGAAATACCTCTTTAAAATTGTTACTGGCCCTAATCCTCTCCTGTAGTTTTTCTACATTTATACTAAAACCAAAGTGCAAAATCTCAGCAGCTTTAACTTCATGGTGATCCACTGACACACTGTGGAGAGATCAGGTCGAACTTTTTAAAGATTTTAATAGTTTGCTTTGCCTGTTTTTTTTTCTTGGATATTAAAAACCCTTTTTATGGATTGTCCCAGTGTCACAAACATGGATGTATTATAAGAACCGGATAACGTGGCTCCGCTTTCTACCATGTAACGGATTTGAAGCCAGAATATCCCCCATCAGGGCACCGCCATTGTGCAACCAGTAGAGAATCTGGACCATATTTGGACGCAGCTGTCGCAAACGGACGCAAAACTCTGCAGCACACCGCGTACACAATCATTGTGAAGCTGCCGTAAACCGCGGTTATTTTTAAAGTCTAATAACTAATAAAAAATAAACTTTTCAGGAAAAAGAGGACTTGGAAAAAACGCAGCCCAATAATACTTTCATATCACCACAGCATACGGGTGGGAGAAATATTTCTACGAGGTGTATTAATTTTTTAAAGTTTCACTTTGGCCCGTCCAGATGAATGGAGGAGACGGAGATTTGACCTATACTGCAGCCAGTCACCAGGGGGAGCAGTTTTCGTGGCGGCTTCAATTTTAGCCTAGCATCATGGCGTCCATGTTTTTTTACAGTCTATGGTCACAACACATCCCTCTAAAAGAGGATGCTCTAATGTTTACTACTAACTTAACACAGAATCAGTTTCAGATGGAGAAACTCCTTTATGGAGAAAATAGTCTGAAGTTACACGAGTGCAGCTGTTATGAGTCGTTTCTATAAAAATATTGATTCACTGGACCTTTAAATCCTCAGAGAGTGAATAAAGGACTTGTGTTTGTTTTTGCAGCCAGCAGCAGAACAATAGCTGTGCTTGGCATAGACCTGAGAGTGACACAGAAGCTGGCTGACTGAAGTGACTTAAAAATAAATAAATAAATAAATAAACCTCAGCTGCAGAGGTTGAGTCAGTGGGCCAAACTAACATGCTGCTCTTGGGAGTTTGCCTCTCCCCTAGTGACATCAACAAGGGAGTTTTTTTTTTTTACAAACAACACTTTTACAAAAGGTGGAGCAGGCAAAAGAGGAAAAAAATACACACATGTTTTGTGTAAAACCCATTAAAGGTGTATTTTCCTAAAAGAGTGACCTCTTTGTCCTTGAATGACCTTTATGAAAATATCTGTCACACAGTCATTTTATCAAAATACGACTCAAAACTACAGAAACTTGTAAATCATGAAGATGTCTGGTTGTTTTATGCTCCTGTATTTCTGTAAAGTGTTACTTTACTTTAAACTCTTGGAGCGCTTGAGCTGCCAGGTTTGCATTTGCAACGAGAGGTGATGATCCTTGATTCTCAGAGGATGTTTGTGCAAAGTTTGTCAGAAATCCTTCAGACTGTCAGTGTTTTAGTGGATATCTCTACAAATATGATTTTACTACAATAGCAGTGGGATTCAGATGCTCTTATTTTTCAAAGGAATGCTATGTTTAGTGATAAAGACCTGCCTAAACAACCAGTCTATTGTGGGCCAAAGACTTCTTCGCCTATATGAATATATGAGTGAATGATAATGGTTTAATACATAAATCGTCATGAGTCAGTAAAACAAAGCCGAACACACTGAGGTAGATCATGCACACTCACATGCTGTGGTATTGCATGTATTTGTGTGTGTAACAATGCCTGTCAGAGCACCTTAAACGAGAGACAACAACTGCAAACCTTAAAATGGTCACCAGGAATGTCCCAAAGCAAAAGGCCACAGCTCTCCTTGACTCCCCAATGAGCTCAAAAATATGATACCACAGGGCTGAAAGACAACTGAAGAAAAGTGACACTGAAATATCATGTTTCTGTGCGATGGACACAAGAAAATAAAATACAGGAGCTGCTGATTGATGTGTATAATAGTGATTAAAAATTAAATATTACAGTCATTAAAAGTTATTTAGGACTTTCAGGGTTTTTTCATGTTGAAGGCCTAAATGTGGTGTGGACTAATATGTAAAGGATATCCTTGTTTCTCAATCAATTTGATTGGCCAGATAATAATGACTCTAATAATGAGCCAAAGTTTTAAGCTATTTATTTTTAATTAACAACAGGAAGTGAACGTTAATGATCTTTATTCATGTTTGGTATTCAGTATTTATTCACTTAAATATTTAGAATAAACAAAATACTATTCACTGATATTTTTCTTTTTTACCCCTAAATGTAAATAATATCAGCCAATCACATGGCTGCAAGGCAGTGCATTCAGGCATGTATACATGGTCAAGAAGAGGTCCTGAAGTTTGAAACAGACATTAGAATGAGGAAGAAAGTGATATAAGTGACTTTGAACATGGCATGAATACTCAAATGATCACTTTAGAAAGATCTTTTCTGTGATTTTCATTACAACCATCCATAGCGTTTGCAGAAAATAATCTGAAAAAGAGAAAATATTCAATGAGTGGCTGAATGGCTGGAGTGGTTTGAGGTGGCAGACAGGCAACAGTGACTAAAATAACCACCTGTTACAACCAAGGTATGCAGAAGAACATTTCTGAATGCACAACATGTCAAATCCTGAGGTAGATGGGCTACAGTTGCAGCAGACCACACCAGGTGCCACCACTGTCAGCTAAGAACAATGAAAACTGATGCCTGGTCCCTCCGGGCACTCCAGCTTCCACAACAGGCCAAAAAAAACCATGATCCTCAGGTTAAGAGGTGACTCTAAATTGCCCTTAGGTATGGAAAAGTGTGTGAATGCCTCTCTGTGTGGCCCTGTGATTGGCTGGTGACCAGTCCAGGGTGTACCCCAGCTGGGATAGGCTTAAGCCCCAGTGATGGATGTTTTTTCTTGTGCTTGAGTTAAATTTGATCAACATAGCGTTGCTTTAACTTGAGTTTAATATTCACGTGCTCCTTCCACTCCTGTCATGTTAAGAGCTGAGCTGACACACGTCTGGCTGAAAAACTTTATTATTTAAAGGAACCTCATCTAACCCACTTCAAAATAGTGCACTGTCCCTTTAAATCATTAAAGACATGACTGGTGTAAATCCCTTTATTAGATGACTCATATTGAGAAGTGCGTTGTGCTCAGTTAGCTTCATCAGAACTTATCTGAAGTATGACTGCAGACATAATAAAGGTAATATGTGGTAAACCCTCTCACTGTCACCTTTACAGCCCTCTATTTATGTGCACACACACATTTACACGCACACAAGGGAGAGCCAACTTAACCTGCGCTACATGCACTCGCTCCTCTTTAAAAAAAAAGCACTTATGAAAAAAAAAAAAGGAGCCAGCGCTCAATCGCCTGACAGTGCACTTTTTCTGCTTGTGTTGGGAAATTTGTCATCACACTCCGACTTACTACCTGGAATGGGAAAAACGTGTCGACGCCAGGACTTTTTCTCGCCTTTAATAACACACTTGCGCAAACACTGCCTCGCACACACACTCAGAGGCACACAATCCTCTTTTTGAACAGGGAGAAAAGTGTGAAAGTGATCACTCTTCTCTCTCCATATATTATAATATGTATATGAGGGCTCAGGCTACTGCTTCTTTTGTGGCTCTTTTCCGTCACTTTTCCTAGTGTTTTCCTCATTTCCTCTCCTCCTGTCTCTGTCTGTCTTATCATCCTTATTTCACGCTCTGCATACTTCTCTGTTAATAGCTTCCTGCTCTTTTTTTGTGCACACGCCCAAATCAAACGGGTGTCTTTTCTCCCCCTCTCCCCTCAGACTTCCTGCTCTCTTTGTACACAGGTTATCATTATCGCCCGTCTGATTCCTAATTCACAATTAACTTCCACACAGTGCTCGGTGTTAATTATTTACCGACTCCCCAAACACCCTCAGCCCACGCAGATCAATAGGCGCTGCAGCCTCTGTTTGTTTCTTTTAACAGAGATGAGGTGGAGCAGAGTTCTTTTTGTGCCACCTTGAGGTTTTTGACAAGCAGCAACCTGTAAGGTTAAAAATGAAACTAACATTGAAGAGCAAAAAAGCTGCAGTTCCTCATGTGTCCACTTGAGGCAGGCTGCAGAAGCTATGATATAAGAATAAGTTATGTTTCACAAAGACAAGTGTGACATTATACAAACTAGAAAGCACTCGGGGAGCGCAGACCTCCGCCAGCGCCACAGTCCTCAGCCATATTGTCATTTTGACCATAAATATTACTCCTGCCTTTATTTCATCTAAATATTTAGATTCCTTGACCATGAAAACATACCATTAGCAACTGGATTCATAATGATATCTATTTTAGTTCAGTAGTTATTCACAGAAATCACATTTTTCGCCATGGCGGCCAGATGCTGGTCCTGATCAACACCAAAATCGAATCAGTTCTTCCTTTTCCCATGCTGAACATTTCCTGGAAATTTCATCAAAATCCATCCATAACTTTTTGAGTTATTTTGTTCACGGACGGACGGACAAACTCTCCCGAAAACATAACCTCCTTGGCAGAGGTAATGAAGGTTGACTAATTGAATATATTCAGCAGAGACAAATATGATGAGGACAGATTTATAACCATGGTTTATTGATGTCATAAATTCTTATTTTGGGCAGCACGGTGGCGCAGCAGGTAGTGCTCGTGCCTCATAGCGAGAAGGGTACCGATACCCGGGTCAGGCAGGGCCTTTCTGTGTGAAGTTTGGATGTTCTTCCTGTGCATGCATGGGTTCTCTCCGGGCACTCTGGCTTCCTCCCACAGACAAAAAAAATGCTCATTAGATTAATTGGTGACTCTAAAATTGCCCTTAGGTATGAGTGTGAGTGTGAACGGTTGTCTGCCTCTCTATCTGGCCCTGCGATTGACTGGTAACCAGTTCAGATTGTACCCCTCCTCTCAGCTGGGATCTTCTTCATACATGTATTGTAGCAGCGCTGCCTCTCTGCAGACCTACACCGCCATATACTGAAGCGGCATGCACAATACCGCGGATTAACTCGTCTCCGAGCGTCGTCGTCTGAATGCAGAAGAATTCTAAAATCTTTGCATCTTCTAGTCAGGAGTTTCCATGTAAACGTAGCCTTAGTTTGAGACAGCATTTTCAACAAGGTGGCAACCAAGGACTCAGAACTCCCTTCAGCAGCCAAAGGCTGACGTCAGATAGACTTCATCCTATACTTTATATAGTCTATGGTTGACACACATGATGTACCTCATGTTCTATAATCAGCTGTTGGCATCCAGACAAACTGAATCCCCGGCCACACAGTCAGCTGGCCTGATCTGAGACAGCTGCAACTTTCCCTGAAAAGTTCTGAAGCTGCCTTATTGCTTCGTAAATCCTCCGTCTAAGATTGGCTCTATGCAAAATAAGGTATCACTAATATGACTGTGAGCCAGAATATTGTGCAGGTTTGGGTTATTTGTACTCACAGGTAAGTTTGTTTTGCAGCCAGAGAGGTATGAGACATCCATCA
This sequence comes from Scarus forsteni, assembly GCA_036419115.1. Classification (NCBI taxonomy): domain Eukaryota; kingdom Metazoa; phylum Chordata; class Actinopteri; order Labriformes; family Labridae; genus Scarus; species Scarus forsteni. Next base: position 8,647,649 of record JAZDUH010000289.1, read on the forward strand.
AAACACAAATAACAAGACAGATGTAACAGGGCAACACAATCGAGGGGAGGAATATCGTTTAGAGCTATATCTGTCAGGAGGCCAAAGGTGTGAATTCATTCTTCGTCTGTTTTAAAGTCTAATTTGAGATGTTTTCAGTGTGGCGGCCCCCACAGCTTGGCTTCAGAAGCTCCCTTTAGTATCTAATAAGTGACATCACTCAAACTTGGTCCACTATTTTACAGGTCTATGATTTTCCATCACACACTCTCTGTTTCCTCTCCGCGTGTCTTTCCGTCCTGTGCTCTCCGTGTCCCACATCTCATCTGCCAGCCTTGTTGTTGTGTTCCTCTGTAGCTCAGAGAGTTTCCTGAAGGAGGCCGTGCAGTCAAAGCGCTTGTTGTATCAGGATTACTCCATAAAGAGCACAAACACAAGACATGTTGTGACTCTTACAATCTATTCTTGATCGTTCTCTATACACTCGCTTGTTTAAAATTGTGCTCACCCACCCACACAGACGCACACAAGCCAGCCCCCAGGTCGTTTTTGAAGCGCTTAATCTGGCTGTTTATTTTCCTCTCTGTCTATCTGTGTGCGTCTGTGTGTGTATCTGTGTGTGTGTGTGTATCTGTGTGTGTGCGCAGCGTGCCGCCAGCTTTTAAGTTGTAAGTCTCTTTCTAAGAAATTCCTCTCTGTGCGGCGCGAGTGGCTGGAGCAAAAGGTTTTTCTCAAACAAGATTAATTAGAGCTCCGTCTGAAGCCAAGTGCGCACACACTCACACACTCACATACACACATACACACAAAGCTCATCATGCAGCACAACATGAAGAGAAAGAAGTCAAGCTGTATGTCTTCAACTGTTTGTGAGCTCTTAAACCTGTCTTTAAACACTGCAAGTAGGGCTGGGCAATATGGCAAAATGTGAACACCATACAGCCTCCCCCAGTGACTGATATTTATCACAATTATTTTTTAGGGGGTATTTTGACTGAAGCCTTTTAAAAAAGTATTGTTATAAATTAAATTTAATGAACTAGGCATATCAAATATAGCCTTGGAGAGCACACAGACCTGCCCGATTCTGAAATCCTGCAGGTCCGTCTTGCCAGCCTCCATTGTTCAACGAATTCACTCAGCTGCATTCTCAACGGCCCAATCAGGGAAGAGAGGCAGGAGCAGCAGAACGCGGACGTGACGACAAGTTGACGGAAGTTTAGAACCAGAAGTTGAGAACGGACATGCCGATTAGTCTATTGTCCTCATGGCTACTCAGTGAAACTTGGCGAAATCTGCCCTCCTCAGAAGTTTACTTGTAGGGATTGTCTTTGACGAGGTTCATGTCGCATTTAAGTGTTGAATTAATCATCTGTGTGGTACGATTTAGTGTAAGATGATAGAATAAGGCCATAAGCTGTTAGCAGCTAAGTTAGCGGCTAACGTCATTAGCTGTTGTTAGTTGTTAGCGGCTAAGTTAGCCACTATGGCTAGCGCCCATGAACTGTTTTTAACTGTTGTTAGCCATTAGCTGCTTCATTAGCCGCTATGTATGCTACATTATAGGAGGATTGGATTGGTCTGTGATGAATGTGACGAGCCAAACTATTGTCCAATCACAAGCTTATGTTTTTTTTTTTTAGTGTCCTGCCCCTGAAAACAAATTTAAAGGGCTCCTACCCAGATGGACTAGTGAAATATTTCTATGGCAGATATGTGGAGCTGTCCATCTGGCTTGTCAGGTCATATCAAATAAGCACATTCACAGTATTCGGGACCAAATATTTTTGTCACTCAAACACCTGAAATGGCCTTCACAGTTTAAAGAGAGCAATAGTGACATGGTGACCCTGCCTGTACTGAAGAGTTTTATTAATGTATTTACAGTAGTTAAAAACAAGTTTCATAAAGTAGAGTTTTGCAGCTAATGCATAGCGATGTCTCTAGCTGTGCAATGTACAGCTGCTCTCCTTACATCTTGGTCTTTTTTGAATGTTTCTTAATATGGTTCTAGTGATGTCCAAAACAGCTTTGAAAGTTAATTTCAGTAGATTATTTCTCCCTTTTAATTATACCCATTGGTATTGTATATTATATGGATGGAAAGCCTGATAGTCATTTTTACAACAAGGTACAACTTGTAAAGATCCTGTTTGAGGAATCACCAACACAGGCAAAAAGAAACAGGTCATATTGGGGTTGTTGCCTTCCTGTGACGCCCACTTCTCAGTCAGTCTTTGCCTTCACAGTTTCATGGGACTTGATCCTATGGCACCATCCACAGGGAGATACATTAGGTGTATATGCATGAGTTTATAATCATATAGGTGTTTCATCAACATGGAAATGTTGTTTCAGGTTGTTTCGGCCTTTACAGCAAAATATTCTCCTCAACGACCACCATGAGCAACAAGAAGAAACGCGGAAAAGTACCAGTGTTTGTTTACATCATGATGTATGGGCACACTCCATGTCTTTTTCTCTGGTTTTGGTGTCAGTAACAGCGTTACAGCACCACTTACAGGCCAGATATATGCACCAAAGCGTTTCTGTGTTTATGCGTGAACGGACAAATTTCTTTTTTTTTTCATTCTAGTGTGTTCAGAAATGATACCAGGGGATTTTTTTTTATAATCCACTTTAAGTTGCAGGGGATTTTGACACTGCTTGGGGGGCATTACCCACATGTTTAGCTCTGTTGCTCATTCCTTAAGCAGGATCTTTACTAGTTAAACCTCTTGTAAAGGTGACATATCAGGCTTTCCAGTGATATGAAATTCAATCCCTGTTCGTATTATTTAAGGGAGGAAATAATCAACTGAAACAGGCTGTAGGTTTTATATTGTAGAAATAGTTAGTCTGACCCAAACTTCAGCCCAGTAGATGACTTTAATGAGTCTTATTTGATTCCACCTGCCAGAAAAGATAAAAAGAGGAAAAGGGAGAATCAGCTCGACAAGTTGTTGCACACAACAAAAACAGCCTTCAAACTACACACTGCTACCAAGTACAGAACGCAGACACTGTGTTCGTCAGTAGTATGTAGCAGGGGTTTCAATCTGGCTGTAGTAAGCAGGGGTAAACCAACATTTAGACTCTGGGCTGTTTACAAAAGGCAGATTACAGCCAAACCCAAAGAGTTTACATGGGAATGGTACCTGATTGCTCAAATCTGCAAACTTTTGAAACCAAGGTCCAGGGTGGAGAGTTTTCAAAACGCTCCATCATGCAACACCGTGCAAGCCAGAGCCAGAAGATTTCAGTGTGAAGTGCTGACTTCGTCGCATATGCAGTACGTTTTTACATGAAGGCTGCGTGGGTAAACCAGGAACAACAACAGCTTCAGCCGACTACAGAGTGACATGTGTGCTGCTTATCGTGTTCGGTTTGTTGTTCAGGCAAGAAACTGCTGCGTCTTTGTGCGACTCGCCAAGGTTGTTTGTGAAAAGTTTTTCTTCTTCATACGTGTATTGTAGCAGTGCTATTTCTCTGCAAACCTGCATCACCATCTACAGGACTGGCATGCACACTACAGCGTTTTCATTTTTAATGTCCGAACATGGAAAGTTTGAATATGCATAGGAAAACCTTTCTGTTTTAGGTGAGTGTGTCTTTGTTTAAACAGGGCCTCTGACTTTTGTTTTGGCAAGTGGCAGCTGGCATTAGGGCTGCATTACCACCACCTAAGCTGTCGAGTGGAACAGGGCAACAACCCTTTACAAGGACACACTGGCTGGCATCTGCCCTGCATTACTCCTGCTGTGCCAGGTGGAGTAAATATGCCCAAAGCTTTTCATCGCTATCAATATCGATTTTATCATGGACCTATTTTGAGATAGTTTTATTGCCCAGCTCTAACTCCTAGATCGCTGAACGTGATGTTAGTCTTCTGTTGTATGTGTGTGTGTTTGTGTTTGTGTGCGTGTGTTGGTGTGTGTGTGTTTGTGTGTGTGAGAGAGAGGGAGAGATGGTCAGCAGTAGTTTCATTGCACTGGATCAGCTTCAGAACTTTTCTAATTGGAGGTTTTAGTCGTGGTCGTTGCTGAGTTCAGTGTTTTTTTTTCCTACCCTCAATCCCCCCTCCATCCACCTCCCCTCGTCCTCTCTCCCCCTCCTCTCTCCCCCATGCACCCCCCGGTGCCCAACAGCTAAGCTCTTACAAATGTGTTGAGGATGCATTTTCACCCAAACGCTCTCCCACCCCCCTCTTCTTCTTCTTCTTCTTCTTCTCCTCGTCCTGTTCCTCCCTCCATCCCCACCTCTGTCCTCCTCTCCTCTCTCTCCTCCACCCCCTCCGCTCTTTTTCTTCTGTGCTTTCTCACTTGTCATGTGCACCCCCTCCCCTACTCTCACCCCCCCACCCCACCCCGTCCTCCCTCCATACTCAGCGTTTTTCTCGGTTGTGGGTGTGATGTCTCCGCTGTAACGCTAATCAGCTCTGGAGACGTCAGCATTCTTTCAGTCCCCCCCACCCCTCCATCCTCCATACCGTCCCCCTCCCCACCACCACCACCACCCTCTCCTCCCTCTTCTCCTCTTTTCTTACCTTTTTCTGTCTTCACCTTGCTATCACACCAACTCCTCGTCCTCTTTTCTTCTCACTGCCTAATCTTTTTCTTCTCCTCTCATGCCCACAGTTTCTCACCTCGTCCATCCCCGTCCCCCATGTCCCACCTCCGTGTGTGTGTGTGTGTGTGTGTGTGTTTGTTGTCTCGCTGTAACCGTAAGCAGCTCTGCTCTTGAGTTGTCAGCATTCTTTTGGTTGCTCCATAAAAATAGAGCCTGCCGCAGCAAAAAGAAAAAAAAAAAAACTGTCTGTTGTAGCAACAGTGACTGTGGCATTGACCACACCGCAGCGACCACCCCCAAAGCATTGTGGGAAGGACACCTCTGGCACTGTGTGCTGGTGTGGGTGTATGTGTGTCTGCATATGCCCCCAAGATGAATGGTGATGCCTTTGCTCAGCAGATGATCTTTAACCTGAGTGACTTACACACAACCTGAGAGCTCGGAAAAATGCACACACACTAACATGCTATTGTTCCCAATAGTATGATTCTGTGGTGTAGGTCAAGCTGTTTGTTTTCTAACCTTCATGAAATAAAACTTAAAGTGCTGTCGTGCTCTTTAAGTGTTAAGTGCTTACACCACAGTTACTGCTCTGCCTGGAACTCCATTAAAAGTGAAGTGGAAGTGGAAGTGCATCAATTAAGGCTTTAACACAGAGGCCATTGACCGAAAAAGAAGTGGCTTCAAACTTAATGTTTAAATCAGTTTGTAGATGTTTTATACAAAAAAATCTACTTAATCTGTCTGGGTGCTCCATTTTATTCATATTTACTCTTCCTAAAGAAGTGTAGAAAAAAATGTATTCAGTCTAACATTCCTTCTTCTTTACAACAAGGTAGGACTTGGAAGGATTGTACGTTTGGGAATGAGTAACACGGTGCAACATGTGGGTAGAAAATGTGCCATCTTCCCATGGATGAAAGCCTACAGTTCTTCGGTAAAGTGAGTGAGGGACTGGTCTATCTTTGATTTTACCAGTCCCTTTTATTTCTTTATTTATTTATTTCAAATAGGATAGTATACATTGATGAAAATTTACATGTCAATGTATGGGATTATATCCAGGTAGCTAATTTCCATCCCCAGTCCTATTTTCAGGTTGGTGTCAACACATAGAACAAAACGTCAACTTACAATGTACATGTTTTTTATTCCCTTTTTTTTTTAAAGAGGGACAAAGGTATAAAGTACAGAAAACCATGTCCACGACCTCCATGCTCCTCTCTGTTGTTTACATGGAGAGGCTTCGTTGTGCTGATGATCTCATCAACGTGATGACATCAGCTTGATGTGCCAGAGGAAAATAAACAGCCATGCAGCTCGTTTGCTGCCAATTAGACCCGGGTCTGCTGGCAGTGGGAAAGGAGTCGCTTGTTGATTGTTAGCAGGTTAAACCACTTTGAAAAAACCTGCGTTGAGCAGCTAACTTTAGTTTGAAAGTGGTATTAAACTACCATTAGTTACAACAAAGTAGGGCTGGGTATCGATTCAGATTTTCTGGATCTATTAAATTCAATATTACCAGGTTTCAAATCGATTCGATTCATAATACAATAAGATATTTATTCAGTCTGGGATATCTCAGTTAAAATAATACTGTAAACTTAAAAAGTGACTTTTGACCTGGTGCATTATTAAAATTGGTTTTACATTAAGAAATGAACCCAAAGCAATTACATTAATCTTATGTCAATTATATACAATAATGCATATTCTGCATATTACTTTTATTTTGTCCAACTCCTCTTTTCCTTCGTGGTTGTAAAATCTGAAATATGTCCATACGTCAGCCTTTAAACTCACCGGTGGTGCCCATAAAGTGCTATTTGCTTGTGCCGTGTTTGTTTGATTACTTGCAGTAACATCTCACGAGATTTTGTTCAGTAGAAAGCAGCACTAAACGCAGATCACGCAATACTAGCTGGGTTGATACCACAGGCTGCTTCTCTGCACGCCCAGTGAAGAAAAAACTACCCAAGATAAAAGATCGATCTTTAGATTTTGGGATTGATTATGAACCATTTAAAGGGAAATTGATTAAAATTGATTAAATTGATTTTCTAAACCCAGTCCTACAACAAAAGCACACAGCTGACTCTGTACAACACCTTGAATCTCAAAGCAGATGTTCTGCCAGCAGCAGGAGACCTCACCAGGTCACACACCCTGTCTGAAATGACGAGAGGTGGGATTTGATATCATTTTATTGACACCAACGCCATTATCAATTCTGCTTTTTTATCCAATTCTGTATCCAATCCTGTGAATTTTCAGAGGCTTCATTAGTTAAATAAGACTGATTGTAGTTAATGTAGTTCTGCATAAAGCTGGTTTTCACACATCTGCTGTCAACCACAGGCGCAGGATGTTGTGCTGTTACATTAACTTTGAGTCAAAGTAAACCTTAATCCCGACCCTCTCTATTTCTCTGCCATGATCACACTTTGAATTTTTTGTTATCCTTTCTGCTGATGCCGATGAAAGTGAAAGTTCTTAATTTGCAATTCATGCGGAGCACAGTGTAAGGAACTGTTTATTAAAAAACAAGTTAGATTGATTAATTCAAGTACTTGATATTGATTCTTCACTGAAATCTGTTTTTGATTCCCACCCTGAGCTAATGAGGCTACAATTGACATGGGCTCACCAAAATAGGAGAACATCTGATTGAAATGGTGTTGCCTGGTCTGATGAGTCTTGCTCTTGGTCAAAATTCAGATGGTAGGGTCAGAATTTAAACAGCATGAGTCTATGGATCTGTCTGTATTGATGCTTCAGGCTGCTGGTGATGTAGACTGTGCTCAAAATTTTGATCCTGCAAAATATCATCACGCATTTCTTGCCGATACATTTAATGATACTGATTCTACAGAATCGATACAGCCTCAGATGCTGTGACAGATGTTGCTAACACACTTTGGGTGATGTTATCAACACACAGTTCAAAATCAAAGACGATGAAGCACATGTTCAAAAGTTTAACTTAGGTCTAAAATCTTAAGAACCTAAATTTAATTGTTGTAGAACAGTCGTTTTATTTTTAGCAATGAAAAGACAAAATTAAAGCTGTTGGGAATTCTGATAAAGGCGTGATAAATGTCCATAAGTTGCGCTTGGAGGATATGTATCTAACATTGAGTTCAATGTACTCCAATGGTCTCCACTGTAACCAGATCTCAATCTAATTGAGCAACCTGGGGATGTGGTGAAGGGGGGTCATAATGAAATCAGGCAACTCTGAAGGCAGTGGAGGTCCAACCTGGTTCAAGCAACAAGTTCCGACTAAAGTGTCTCCTCAGTGCTTAGATGTGTATGTGCAAAGCATATATCATAAAGAATTAGTCTGTTTCAAGCACACATTATTATTTTTTAATTTTCCAAATATCGTACGTCCTCACTGTCTGGCACGGCCCTCATATCTCCAAAATTGCTTCTTTTCAGGAAATGAAAAAAATGTCTACCGCTGATGGAATTAATATTGTACCGTTCTTTTTACAAATTACTTTCACTTTTATTTGATTGAAATTTACAAAACCAACATGGAAGGTTACTAATTGTACTGTTTTATATACGAAAAAGAAAATCCTAAAAAATTGAAAAAGGAAGATTTTGCTCAGAAGTGACGACAATATGTCTCTGAAATAAGCATTCAGATGTTAGTGTAGGCACAAGAAAACTGGAAACAAGATTACTATAAGATTACTAATAAATATGTTTAGTCCTGTAGAGGACATTGTTGTTTTTTAAGATGACAGATAGCAAACAGACAGGAGATAACTCCATAACACCAGAGATATTAAACTCACTAACCATCAAAAACTGCCTTTAAAAACAAGCTAGAGTGCCTATTACTATATCAGAATCAATTAGAAATAATTATCTTAAGCCCAAACATTTCTAAATCCTTCCCTCAATGTTGTGATTTAGGCTGATCATCTTGCAACGGGATTAATCAGTTAATGTGTGCTTTCTTATTTCAAGATTATGATCACTGTTTAATCCCTAACAAACTGAGTTTTGCAAAAAGATGAGAGTGAAGATTATTTCAACAACACAAGACGATGCTAATATCATTAACCCGGTCGCTAACGGGCTAAAAGATGTGTCATTGTGTGGATAAAGACGGAAGTGCTGCTGGTGCACCTGCTGTTAGCTGCTTTATCTAAAACAATAAAAAGACTTCCATAACATTTTAATTATGTTTCTTCAAGAGTAAACTTTGAGCGTGAGCAGCACTCTCTGTTTCTGCGTATCAGGCACAGTTAAGCAGTTTAAACATAACACCATTTGCATGTTTGTGTAGTTGCAGCCGAGCGTTTTACGTGTGTGTTTTATTGTGCCCCACTGGCATGGCGGCGGGGGAATGTGTATGTGCTGCCAGCGTGCTTTTTGTTTGTATGTAGATGGATTTGGGGAGGGGTGTTGGGGGGGTGTTTGGGCACAGGGGAAATAAACCGGTGCCTGGCAGGAAAACAGCCTCTGCTTTGCCCCCGATGTTTTCACTCCTCTCACCACCCCCACCCCCAACAGCCCCCTCCTCAGTCTTCATGTCTTTGATCCATCTATTGTGTGATGTTGCTCCTCCAGCTGTGGGAGGCTGCATCCCAACAAAATGCAAGATTGCAGTTGTGGAGAAGCGCTGTATGTGCACAATTAAAGGGAGAAATTATAAATGACTGACCCCGTCCCATTAGAGAGTGTGCAGTGAACCTCTGCTCTCAGAAGATTCATCATTTCACAGAATTCTTGACTTCTTTCTCGGTTGTTGTGCGTCTGATGTACGTCATGTGCATGTATGAATGTAGTGTACATTTTTCTTTGATCTCGGTCTATTTATAACAGTGGGATATGTGAAAGTGCTCGCTCAAACACTCACGCAATCCGACAGACAGACAGACAGAGGCTCATTGTTGGGGGTGAACACTGCCGCTCAGCGTTGGGCCTTTGGACGGAAAAGATTAAAAATGAAACAAGAAGAGACATTTTTCCTCACAGTACCAAAATGTCATCACTTCCCCAAACAAAACACTTTTGAAATGACACAAAGGAAATTTAACTGGTTTCTGACTCTGCCTCTTGATTTTAAAAAAATCGTTTTTCATTCTAAACTAGAAATCATTCAGAGCATGCAGACCTCCACCAAGGGAGTTCACATATGGCTTTTATATCTATAAGTAATAGTTCTAATAAAGGTACCATCATAATATGATTCATTGAAAACCCACATGATGCTCTCAGAATCATGTTGACATTGTTATTAGACAGTTATGGCCCTTTTCCTCTAGCCCTACTCTACTCTACTCGACTCTACCCGGCTCTGCTATACTCGCCTTGTGCTGCTTTTCCATTAGCCCCAGTTGCCTGCCCAACGGGGTGAGCGGCACTGCAGTGACGTCATTTTGAGCACGACACAACAATCTGTGGCTCTTTGTCACAAACGGAGTAAAAAAGGAAAGCAAAAGAAGGCTGCAGGTGGCCAGAAGAAATACTCCTTGAGAAGCAAAGGAGAGTTTTGGAAGCTATACAACAGAATGAAGCCGAGGGCGAGAGCAATCGAGCTGCAAAGAAAAGATGTATGATGGTAAGCTAATGGTAGCTACCGCTAGCATGCTAGGTCTTGCGCTCATGACTCATCGATGATGACATTGTCTGACCAATCAGTAGCCGGCAGTCAGTGACGTCATCTTTCAGTATCGACTGGGGATGGGATGAAATATCGTTTGGCAATATATCGCGATACAGTACGTGATGAAATGCATCGAGTTTGAAAAAATGGGTCGCGAAATGAAGACGTCATGCCCAGTAATAGCCCATGTGACCAGAAGTGACGACAATAAACATTAGCACCAACTACCTTGCCTCCAAAAAGCCTAATGATGGAGTCGAATGAGGTCAAAATTGAGGACGCTCCGCCTGGATACAAGTCGTCTGTCCGTCAGTATTTTGGCTTTCTCATTAAAAAAGACGAAGACGGCAAAAACAAGCCTACTGCTTGTTTGCATACACTCTCTCTGACCTCTCTAGGGTTAGAGAGAGTGTTATTATTTGTGTTTGGCCTGTTAGGCCTTGTGTTTTCCTGTGTGCAACTCAAACAAAAACAAATAAGTTGTAATTACACAGTAATATATTTTCTTTTTTACTTTTTTGATATTATATCGTGATGTATCGTATCGTGTCAGTGGTTTACGCTAATATCCAGATGCAGTGGTTTACGCTAATATCCAGATGCAGCGTGTCGTGAGTTTAAGTGTATCGTCCCACCCCTAGTATCGACTCAGCTCACTTGGAACCAGAGTGGAGTAAGTACTAAAACTAGCTTGTTTTAGGAGGTACCAGGCTAGTGGAAACACGCTGCAAATCGAGTAGGGCCGAGTAGAGTAGGGCCAAGGCGTGCTCGTGGAAAAGGCCAATTACTGACTGTCCAATAATGACGGTCATGGATAGGCAAAGTACTAAACTCCATTACTTGAGTGAAAGTACAGATACTCCTGGTCAAATATTACTCCAATACAAGTAAAAGTTGTTAATTTTTTTAAATTAAGTTAAAGTACTGGAGTACCTGCTTTTGAAACTATTTAAGTTTTAGAATACATTTTATTTTCAGAGTCTTCACGAGTAAGGACATAGCAGGTGCGTGAGGTGGATAATGGTTTGGGAAAACTTTCTTGGGGAATCCACCGTAGCTTCCGGGCACGTCAAACCCCCATTATAAGGCCCTGAGGAAAGAAGGAAGGAAGGAAGGCGTTTTAAGAAAGGGGAGGGAGAGAGGGGTGCATTGATTGTGTGAAAAAAAAGGGGGGGAAATGGTTGGTTAGAATTTATAGGAACACAGGAAGAGGCATGGTTGAGGTGTGGTCCTGCTCCTGAAATTTTGCCTGCTCATAGAACCTGTTTAATTAAAAGTTTTAAAATATGATATCAAACTGTTAGAAAAGCCTTTGAAACACAATTAAATGACAAAAGGTCAACCTTTGCTGTTTTAATTTTTTTATTAACGCATTGTCTGTATCTGCTGTGGCCATCATTATTGCCAAGATGAACCATTATCTGAGCGACATTAGCTCAGTGTTTACTTTCCTGATCTGAGTGGTGCATGTGCGAGGTACAGGTGCAGCATCATCACTTAAGCAAATTACACGCAGATCACATTTTAGAAAAGAAAAGAAATGTCACCTGTTGACTTCAAAGCTTTTCTTTAGGATAAATAAGTAACAAGACCCTTTATAGAAATGTACAGTAGTTGAATTAAAAGTACAATATTTGTCTTTAAATGTAAAGGAGTAAAGTCAGAAGTTTCCAAAAAAATTAATACTCCAGTAAAATACAGATACTCAAAAAATTACGTACATTAGTTCCCAAGTACATTATTGAAGTACACCTGCTTTGTTACTGTCCACCCCTGATGGTGGTTATCTGGATCATCACCAAAATCTAATCATTTCCCAACATCTCTTGACAATTCCAGCAAAATCTATCCAGTAGTTTTTGTGTAATTTCACTAACAGACAAACACACAAAAACAAACACAGATGAAACTAGAAAAGCACTTGGAGAGCACAGACCTCCACAGTCCTCACCCATATTGTGATTTTCACCATAAATATTGTTCCTACCTTTATTTCATATAAATGTTTAGATTACTTGACTATGAAAACATACCATTGGCAATTAGATTCATAATGATATCTATTTTAGTTCAGTAGTTATTCACGAAAATCACATTTTTCATCATGGCGGATCCAGTTGGTGATCCAGATCACTCCAAAAATCGAATAATTTTTTTCTTGTCCCAATCCGGACATTTCCTGAAAAGTTCATCGAAATACATCCATAACTTTTTTGAGTTATGTTGTTAACAGAGAAACAAACAAACTAACAAGAAAAAAGAAAAAAAAAAGACGTCGGCAATAGCATAACCTCATTGGCAGACATAATAAACACAAGATGGGAGCCGAGTGTCTTTGTACAGTGATTATCAACAGTTGGCCCTGGGACCATATCAGGCCCTAAAAGTATCAAACTCCCAAATTGCGAGTAAGGGAAGCTGTTATGGTTTTAGGGGCTCTTTACAAGATCAGATCTCAACAACTGTTATCCCAACTCCCCAAATAAGGATTGTAACATCTTAAAGAGTGTCTTCATGATTAATCTGATTTTTAGAAAACCTGTCAAGATATTGCAGCTGCCCTACTTGGCTGGCAGCAACATGGGTGTTAGGGACTGATCTCACTTTTAAAGGCACACAGATCTAAAAAAGAAAAAAAACTATTCATATGTTAATTACACCAAAATATGTATATTATTTTCAGAGTGCGGACACTAAGGACCATTTTCCACAGACCCAAGGGTCACTGTTCTGCTTTTTTTTAAGTGTGGGCCTTGGCCACCGCAAACCAGAATGTTTTAATTCACCCCTGAACTAGAACACTTGCAGGCTTTGACAGCAGGATAGAGAGGAGTTTTCCGTTAGAGGAATCTTCTTTAGATCTCCATTTCGTCATTTGTTTCGTCCATGTACCAGAAGTGGAACCAATTTGTGCTTGAAGCATTCTCACACCTGGCTATTGTGTGAGACCAAAGTTTATATACAAGCAATAACAGTTTTTTATCTCGCTCCATTCTGCCTGTAAACACCACGACAGAAGCTTCCTTCTTTTTCTACTTTGCCGTCTGGATCAAGATTTCAAATCTCTCTGTTTTCAGGCTTCCAATGTGCTGTTGCCATGTTGACAAAGGATAAAGCACAACCAAAGTCTAGCATTTTTGGTTGAAAATAGCATCATGTAAACCAGAACTTTAGCTTGATGTAAAGGCTGGAGATGGTGATGATGCTGACTCTTCCTATCCATCCTAATGAACTCCACTGGCCCTCACAACTCTGGGATAAAGGCAGATGGGCGGTGAGAGCCGGGGCATCACCGGGGTTGTCAAATGGGAACCTACCCTGCCACATGGCCCCTAATTCCCCAACAAACACAACACAACTGTTTCCTGGTGCAACATTACTCATGAAATTGAGCAGCGAAGAGAACAGACCAGATGCCCAGAGTGGGTTGAGCACTCGCCCCTGCCATAGAGGGCCTGCTCCTTCATTTTCATGAGGGAAAGTAAAAGTGTGGTTCTCCTCTACCTTAACGTGACCCTTGACTGGCTTTACTCCCTCTCAACCAAATCCACTGACTGATTAAACCTGCTTTTTAAAGTTTAATACAGCAGAGAGTTGAAATGCATAAAGGAAGAAGAGAGCTCTCTTTAATCAGCAAATTACTTTCACTAAACTTTAGATTCAGCAGTATCAGGTGAGCAGGTTTGGTTCAAAAGAGAGTCTTTATGCTTTGAGGACTTCATTTCCCCGTGCACCAATCACTCTCCGGCGCCTGCTCCCATTGAACCTCTCGTGCCCCGTAGGCTTTCCTCAGTCTGCAGCTGTATAACAAGCAATCTGTCACCTTTAAGGGCTGCAGGAAGAGGGCTGCGAGGGGTGTAAAATCAGAGGGCGGGGGGGTGAAAAGTGACAGAGCAGAGCAGAAATGTGCACGGCGGGGAGGAGGGAGATGGAGGGGAGGGAGGAGAGAGTGAGATCAGGAATCTGCTGAGTCATCATGACTGGTCTCATGATGATCGCTCAGCAGCAGCAACAATAGCTGCACTTTATCGAACACACACACACTCACACACACACAGGTCTAAGAGATGAGAGGCAGACCACGGACCACACAAAGCGCCTCATTGAGAGCCCGTAGAGATGCTCATCGGTGGAGCCGTGCGCTCTAAGGTCTGATCTCATCTCCTGCACTTCCAGGCTCCCTCTTTGTTGACTCCTGATTCACACTGTTTGTGTCGGTCCTTTGTCTCTTGTTTCCACTTTAGAAGAATTAGTTCAGACTGTCTACCCTCCTTAGTTTTCCTAAGGCTGGAAAGTAACTAATTACTCACATCACTGGGATTTAGAAGCTTTTATGCGTACTTTAAAGGGATAGTTCAGGGTTTGTCTGAAGTGAGGTTGCTCGAGGCCTATTGCGCTCCTGACTATGGCCGTTTTCAAATTCGCCTACTACATACTGTGTTTGAAAGTAGTATGTAGTAGGAACTGCATGCTGCCTACTACACTTGAATGTAGCATGTAGTATGACTGTTCTGTTAGGTTTATTTTGTAGTATGCTACGCTGGTTTCCAGTTTGAGCAAAGTGGAAGTAGGCTACAGCTTATTTATTTCCCAAACTTAATTTTAATTGTAAAAAACAAACAAACCTTGAGTACATGTTGACATTTCAGTTATTAATCAGCAAAGATATTGCCAAAAGCAGCATTTTATATGAATCAGTCAATGGTGGAGTACACGTGTTATTTCTGAGAGGAATTATTTTATATATTTTTGTGTGATGGCGTACGACAGCGTATTAGGGCCACTAAAAAGAAAAAAAACAGTTCAAGAACAAACATCACACGCACAATACAGTATTAAGAATGAGGAGAAGCAGGAACATTTAAGGAGGTGGAAATACAGAGGAGAAAACGTAACAGTAAAATGACAGACTTGTCAGTGGTTCACTAATAATGCCGCAGGTATAGGACGGACGTAACACCACCGTCCGGCTGTTACGAACCGTTAACGGAAAACAACAACAACTCACCTCTTTACAACTTATTACACACTATTGCGTGTTGAAAAGGTAAAGATAACAATTAGTGGCTCATATATTTATTTTCGTGTGCTGCCGGTTGTTGAAGCTTCGCTTCAGCCGCTTTGCATTGTGGGTAACAGTAGGCGAAGCAGACTGGTCCGATGCATACTGTGAATTTTTTCCCGAATCAGTACATCATCCGGGGATTTTTTTGCATACTGCAACTTTGCTTTTGTTCACGTACTGTATACTGCATACCAGACAATTGCCCAAGTCCCTCCGATCCGAGTCCCAAGCAAGTCTCGAGTCATTTGATCCGAGTCCCAAGCAAGTCCCAAGTTTTTTCTGTTGTGGGCGAGTCGAGTCGAGTCGAGTCACAGGCTTTGTCAAGTCAAGTCGAGTCGAGTCGAGTCACAGGTTATGACGGGTCGAGTCCCTCACCATTGTTCCCCAGTCCACCCAAAAAGCACTCAGGTTTTTATCTTGAAGACAGAAACCTTATCTTCCCACAAATACAGCACATGTACACCCTCTCTACTAATGTTAGCTTTGCTAGCTTCATATTGACCACAGGTTGGGCTAACGTTCCTGCCATATTAACCTATGGCAGGAACACTAGCTACCTGGCTAACGTTTGCAGGTTTCACTTACTTGGCCTCATGTGCCCTCAGATGGAGGATAAAGTTTAATGTTGTTCCCTCTTTTTCGCTTATCAAAGCGTTGCAGGTCGTGCACTTGGTGTGTCTTCGTTTTCCATCTGATTGAAATTCTTTATATGCAAAGAAAATAACTTTGGGCACAGAAGACATAGCGGTTGCCAACTTGATACCCACGTCCCGCGCACCCTGCCCACTGATCATCACTGTAGCAGAAGTGGGTATGTGGTAGGAACGTATGTGTGTAGTACTGTGCCATGTGCGGGACAATAATAGGTGACGGACAAGTGTACTGTGAATGGAGCAGCATCAATAAAGTGAACCTAAAAGGAAAGAGCGGCGTATTTCTCCTGTCTGCCTCTTCATGTAAATCCTGAGTGTGTGAAATTTTCTGAATCATGTTGTCTCAAGTCAGGTCGAGTCTGGAGACATTTTCTCTCGAGTCCGTGTCGAGTCTTGAGCTTTAACCTCCCGAGTCTGAGTCGAGTCTCGAGTCTTTACCTCCCGAGTCCGAGTCGAGTTGCAAGTCGTCTCATTAGCGGCTCAAGTCGCCTCAAGTCCGAGTCCCTATGACTCGAGTCCAATTGTCTGCTGCATACTACATTTTGGTCGAATCAGTACACACTGCTAGTAGGTGAATTCGAAAATGGCCCATGATTGTCACTTAACACACTGACCAGCTCTGCCTCTGTGGGGGGATCACTGGGTGTGGACACTAGGTGATGCGTAGCAGTCACTGGTACAACAGAGCCTCCCATAGTTTTTGGCAATAACCTTTCCCCTATAACTAAAAAAAAAACCAAACAAACATGTGCACATGGACAAAAAATACAACAAAATGAGCTAACATTTTCATCAAAAAATGAAAAAAAAAGACTCAAACCTAATTTGGTCATGTAAAGTAGGGACAAGTTAGGAAAATAACCAATCACACACTTTGGTTGAGTGGAAAGTAGGGCTGTAAAGATCCATCAATCTGGGTTGATACATCGATTGGTTAAAGATGCTATGAGGAGTTTCTAAGTAATTACAAAAAGGTCTCACTTTTAGATATATGCCTGATCAAAATACACACTTTAAGATGAGTTTTATAGCATCAAAATAGGTTATCTATAAATGCTATTCCTTAGCTTTGTGGTCTGGTCAGACAGGGCTGGACTGGCCTGGATACTCAACTTTGGGGACAATTAAAACAAGAGCACATTTATATTATTCGGACACGTCTTAGAGCACCGGGCTGTAAGTAGCGATATATAGCCAGCTACAAAACTATGATACTAAGTTTTCCAAAAATTGCTTGTTGTCACACATCAAAAACTACCGCTATGTAACTAGAAAGAGATACATTACCTCGTCGCTTTGCATCCTGTAAGTTGTTGAAAAAAGAAGTTGTAAAGCAATGCAGAGTTCTGAGGAAGGTCGTAGCTGCATTCACTAGCATCACAACAAACGCACACTTTGGCTTGGGTCACGTGTTTACGAAGGTGCCGCGCGTGCTCATGGGTAGCAGAGTCTTTATGTCGCCGGAAATAGATTCTCCTCATAGCACCTTTAAGCAATGATACAATCAAATCGATGGAAACTCAAAATATCGATCAACATCGTTATCTGTAATATATGTCTTTATTTTGAAATTCTGACCGGATGTCCGTCCAAAAAATATGTATCAGAGCAGCAGGTTCTTGTCAACATCTGTACCATGTCAGGTCAAGATCCATCTTAGGTTTACACAAGCTTGTTACAGCAAGATTCTTTACACCCAACACAGCATTATCTGGATTTGCTGTTCATCATGAGACTGGGGTCCACATTAAAGATTCCCTGCTGCTTAACAGAAGAATTTTTCTTGCGGCCATTATGCTGCCTCGGGTAGTGGCCTTTTAACTGTTCCCAGAGTAAGAACCAAAAAATACAGTGAAGCCGTCTGTGGATCAGTCTACTTGAAAACCTGAGAACAGCACCTACTGTTCATATTTTTAAAAAGTTAACTCAAGACCTAACTTTTTAATCTATCTTTTAGCTGGTTCTATTCATTATTATTTTACGTTGTATTTTAACTTTTTTTAACCCTTTTATTCAGTTTTATTTCTACATTTCAGTTCATATTTTTTTATTTGGAATTTTATTCTTTGTTAAATGCTTTTCCTTTTATTATCCTATTTTGTCTGATCTTATTATGCACCTGATGTTACACTTTCTCATTTTACCAAATTATTTATCTTTATAATAAATTTATAATTTTACTTTTATTTTAATATTATTATTATTTTATTTATTAATGCGCTTACAAATTTACTTATCTTACCCTCTAGTATTTTTCATGTATTTTTAACTATTATTTTAGTTTTAGCCCCTGTGTTTCCTCATTTTTAATTCAAGACAGCGTTTCCTCAGTCCTCTAATTTTATTTTCTGTCAGAATTTCCTTTTTATTTCTTTGTGTGTTTGAGTAAGTGAGTGTGTGTATTGAATGTGGTTTGGAGGAGGGGGGTTGCAGGGGTCTTCTGTTTTCATTTTGTGCAATTATGCAATTTTCTGCTTTTATATTTCACTTATTGGTATTTCATTTTATCTGTTTTTTCCCCATGTAAAGCACTTTGTATTACAAAGTCCTGCATGAAAAGGGCTATACAAATAGATTTTATTGATTTATTGACCATGACATGCACATGCCTAGGAGAAAAAAAAAGGTCATGTAAAAAACTCTGGTGGGCCACTTCTCACATCTCATTCTCACTAGATGAAAAGTTAGGGATGCTCCAACCTCTTAAAAAGTGTGTAGAACTAACTTTGTAAAAAATATCGACAATACAATTGCCTCTTTTTGCCATGCCATGCCAGTTTAAGGTAAAATACAACCTGTATATGTATTGGATAGAGTGCATCCATGAAAAATACAAAATATGTGGCATTAAAACTTCCCAACCCAAACCTACCAGTGTGACATCCTACCATTATTTCATCATCAGTTTAAGCCTATTGGCTGGTGGTAGCCAGCACCAGAGTTGTTAATGAAAGAGAGCTGTTGAAAAAACATGGTGCTGAGCAGCACTGACCTGACCAATCAACCTAGAATTGACCAATGGATCAATCAGGGTGGGCTGGGACGGAGTGGAGAAGGAGCCTTATTATGCTGCGTTCACACCGCAAGCAACACAGCTACCAAAATTGCGTCGCCCACTGACGTAGCGTCGCGTGTCCATAAATACCTCATTTTGGTAACCGCTACCGTCGGCCGTCGCTCGGTGACGTCACGTCCGCTCGAGTTTCACCGCGATCATTTCATATATCCTATCCTCCTGAGACCCAGGAAAAAAAAAGTGTTGTAATTTTGATTTTCTCTTGCTAAATCAAGTGTTGGGACAGTAAATAACATGTTTCATAGATATTTTTTTCTAAAGTTAACTTTATTTAAATTTTACAACACGTGCACTGTAGGGCACAACCGGACTTCAATGATATAATTCATAAAACATTAACCAGATAAAGCCAGCTATGGAGAAGCTTCAATACAGACTTTGAAAGTAGGATTATGAAAACAGATTGCTCTGCTGGAATCTTCCAGTAAAATGGAGTACCAGCTTCTCTCAAAAATATATAAACACAATTGCAAAACACAGCATCCATCTCAAAAACGGCTTTATCCAACATTAACAACTCAAAACACAAGAGTAACATTGGGTGATCTCATCTGCATCATCCTCTCCTGTCTCACCTATTCTTCCTTCACTCTCCTCTTCAGAAAGATCTACAATACCCAAAACCAGTGAAGTTGGCACGTTGTGTAAATTGTAAATAAAAACAGAATACAATAATTTCCAAATCCCTTTCAACCTATATTCAATTAAATACACAGCAAAGACAAGATACTTAACGTTCGAACTGGTAAACTTTGTTATTTTTTGCAAATATTAGCTCATTTGGAATTTGATGCCTGCAACATGTTTCATAAAAGCTGCACAAGTGTCAAAAAAGACTGAGAAAGTTGAGGAATGCTCATCAAACACTTATTTGGAACATCCCACAGGTGAACAGGCTAATTGGGAACAGGTGGGTGCCATGATTGGGTATAAAAGCAACTTCCCTGAAATGCTCAGTCATTCACAAACAAGGATGGGGCGAGGGTCACCACTTTGTGAACAAATGCGTGAGCAAATTGTCCAACAGTTTAAAAACAACATTTCTCAACCAGCTATTGCAAGGAATTTAGGGATTTCATCATCTATGGTCCGTAATATCATCAAAAGGTTCAGAGAATCTGGAGAAATTACTGCACGTAAGCAGCAAGGCCCAAAACCAACATTGAATGCCCATGACCTTCGATCCCTCAGGCAGTACTGCATCAAACCGGCATCACTGTGTAAAGGGTATCCCCACATGGGCTCAGGAACACTTCAGAAAACCACTGTCAGTAACTACAGTTCGTCACTACATCTGTAAGTGCAAGTTAAAACTCTACTATGCAAAGCCAAAGCCATTTATCAACAACACCCAGAAACGCCACCGGCTTCGCTGGGCCCAAGCTCATCTAAGATGGACTGATGCAAAGTGGAAAAGTGTTCTGTGGTCTGACCAGTCCACATTTACAATTGTTTTTGGAAACTGTGGTCGTCGTGTCCTCCGGACCAAAGAGGAAAAGAACCATCCGGACTGTTATAGGCTCAAAGTTCAAAAGTCAGCATCTGTGATGGTATGGGGGTGTATTAGTGCCCAAGGCATGGGTAACTTACACATCTGTGAGGGCACCATTAATGCTGAAAGGTACATACAGGTTTTGGAGCAACATATGTTGCTATCCAAGCAACGTCTTTTTCATGGACGCCCCTGCTTATTTCAGCAAGACAATGCCAAGCCACATTCTGCACGTGTTACAACAGCGTGGCTTCGTAGTAAAAGAGTGCGGGTACTAGACTGGCCTGCCTGTAGTCCAGACCTGTCCCCCATTGAAAATGTGTGGCGCATTATGAAGCGTAAAATACAACAACGGAGACCCCGGACTGTTGAACAGCTTAAGCTGTACATCAAGCAAGAATGGGAAAGAATTCCACCTGAAAAGCTTCAAAAATTGGTCTCCTCAGTTCCCAAATGTTTACTGAGTGTTGTTAAAAGGAAAGGCGGTATAACACAGTGGTAAAAATGCCTCTGTGACAACTTTTTTGCAATGTGTTGCTGCCATTAAATTCTAAGTTGATGATTATTTGCAAAAGTCAATAAAGTTTCTCAGTTCGAAGTAAGTAAGTATCTTGTCTTTGCAGTGTATTCAATTGAATATAGGTTGAAAAGGATTTGCAAATCATTGTATTCTGTTTTTATTTACAATTTACACAACGTGCCAACTTCACTGGTTTTGGGTTTGGTTTCTGAATCTCCCTCAATGATTCTGGTAAGAATCCTCTCACACTCTGTCATAGAGCAGTCTACTAAACAAATGAGAAACAAACATGAAGTAAGTCCCGATGTGCACTACAGTACACATGAATTAATTAATAATTTTCTCCCTGAAAAAAAAAAACAAATTCAGCTCTAAAAACTCACTCAAAATGCTCCTTAGATGTTAAATCATCATAAACCATCAAAGTATTGCGTTGAAAAACAATTTAGATATAAATATCATGCTCACCTTTGCTCTTCCCATAAAATGTGCTTGTTGAGATGGATGCCATTTTGAAAAGACAGGAAAAAGAAACTTATCATAGCCACACCCCTACACATGATGCATCATTGGAAAGCTTTGGTTGTCCTCTGTAAGGAACATCAGGACTCAACTGAGTGATTTTTAAACTCTCAGAGAAATCAAGGAAAAACAAATGTGTACTACAGTGCACAAAAATGAATTGTCGGGTCTCAGGAGGATATAATAGGATGTATAAGCGGACATTATTCCAGCTGTATCCTTTTCAACCACAAAACACTGCAGCTGATGCCCTGTAGCAGCATTATCTGTGAGTTTACCGTGGTCCGTCTAGGCGGAACTAATGTCCTCACTGACATTAGTTCCAACTCATCTGCCCTGTAGTCCGGAAGAATAACTGTCTGTCTCGGGTACCGTCACACGTACACACACCGCTGATTGGCTGTTGCCGCACAACCACACACGACATCGCCTGAATAGATCAACTTTTTTTAACTTTGACATCATGCGACGAGTGAAGTGATCGTCTTGTACGCAGCTGTTGTGGGTGGGTTAGCCCCGCCTCATCGCGGCTGTACATTGACTTTGAATGGAGAGTGATCGCCGAGGTAGTACAAGTAGCGTCCGGTGTGAACGCACCTTGGGGCAGGAGCACTAACAGAAGCCCATTTCACAGTGTCTTTACATGAGGCTCTGTTATATTTACAGATAGACATTCACATTAAATCTGGAGGCCATAACACACTGTGCTGATTCACGCTGAAAGATGGCCTAAATGTGCACGATATAATGCATGCTCCTACATACACACAAATGCAGAGACAAGCACTTGAGGCAAAGCGTCACAGGGAGGTCAAGATTATTGAAATGGCTGTGTGAGTTGGACAAGAGCGTCTCAGCCAGAGAGAGAATACAGGACTATCAGGGGTACTCTACATATGAAAACTACACTGCAACTGATTTTTGTACACTTAACAGTATTTATCTGTATTACCTACAGCTACCTATTGTAAAAATCTCTGCTGTAAATTACTGTAAATTGTAAAAGATTGTGCAGAAAAATACTGATATCTGTAAAATTTACAGCAATTCACCATAAAATCCAGAGTTTCCTACTGTAAAATATCTTAACAATTAAATACAGGGGAAGGCAATTCAGTAAATGTTTCACAATTTTGAGTCTGAGTTCGAGTAAGTGATTTTTATTACATAAAAAATGATTCAGTACAGGCCAAAAGTTTGGGCACACTTTCTCTTTAATGTGTTTTCTTTATTTTCATCACTAAAATTGAAAAAAAAAAAATTGTAAAATGTAATTTTACATTGTAGATTCTCACTGAAGTAATGAGAATATAAGACATGTTTTCAGCTATTTCACACTTTTTTGTTAAGTACATAATTCCACACATGTTCATTCATAGTTTTGATACCTTGAGTGAAAATCTACAATGTAAATAGTGATGAAAATAAGAAAACACATTGAATGAGGTTTGTCCAAACTTTTGGCCTGTACTGTATGTGATTTTTTTTTTTTTTTTACAAAATTCTATCCTGCTAATAAATGATGAGTAAAACAGTTGATTATATGAAATATAGCCAGTTAAAATGCATAATAAAAAAATAAATTATTTTTGATACTGTAAATCAAAAAACAGTAAAGATGCTGCTTTGAAAATACAGTTATTATTCTGTAATTTGAAAGGCAGTAATGATACCTTGAATAAAAGTTTTGTGGTGAAACAATTTTAGCACACACAGTAGTGATGCTGCCTATTGAAACAGAGTTACCGTAAAATACCAAATAGTAGCCAGGGCGTTTATTTGCTTCAATCACTGAGCAGACCAGGGGTTTATTTGGGACCAGGCGACTATTAGGGACAGGCGTTTATTTCCTTTTGCACAAAAATTTTACTTTTACATTTTCAAGGCAAGATTACAGTACCATTGTTGTTCTTCTTTCAACTCAGCACTCTCTCAACACTCTTAATACTGATAAGGAATGACTGCTATGTTAAGTTAAGGTTGTACTTTTTATTTTTCTCGCTGAACCTGGGACATGGAGATAAGCAGCAACGTACCGCTAACTGACGTGATTGGCCTCCCTGGCGTTAGTCAAGGACAAAAAACAAACAGCTGCAGTGGCAACGTCTTCTTCGTTGAATTTTCAAAGCCCTAGTACGTAAGATTCTGTCTTTCTGCTCTCTAGTGCTCTCTGTGGAGGTTGAGTGTAACTGCACTGTCATGAAACAGAGCGTCTCACACCAACATACATTTGTTGACATTCAGAGGGAGGAGAATGTGAATAAATTACACCAGGCGTTTATTTGGAACAGGCGTCTATTTGTCAAAATGTACTGCTACACCGGGCGTTTATTTGGGACCGGGCGTTTATTTGGTATTTTACGGTATGCTACTGCACAGACATTTACAGTAACTCACTGGCATCTTGTTGCCACAAAGTTACTGTAATGTAATATTTACAAAAACCTTTTTTTTAGTGTAGACAGCTTTTGAGCATTGTGAACATACTCGAGAAGTCCTCCAAAATTACAGATGCACCTTCTAGATCTCTCAAACATGAATCATACCACTGTCACTTTCTTGGGTGTCACTTCTTGTTCTTCCTATAATGTGAAATCTCCAACTGTAACTCCACCACGTGAACAGTGTCTGCGTTTTGACTTGTCTTCACGTGCCAATTGCCAATCTCTGTGCTTATTACAGTTACAGTGACTGACAGCAAAGGTTCTTAAATGAGGAAGAGAAATGAGAGCGCTGAGTGAGTGGTATGGCAGCATCTTGCGGTTTGATACATGAACTGAAAATGGGGAAACACAAATGAGTGATTCACTGTTTTATAAATAAAACTTTACATATGTGTAATAGAGATGGTTACATTTTCATTAATCGTGCAGGCCTAAACTATGACTTACAAAGTTTCATCACTGATATCCAGTCTCATTTTACATTTCTATTAAAGTTTGAAGTCCCCTTAACATTTACCTGAGTATTCAAAGTGCTACTCTAACTTCTTCTTTGGTAAACTGTCATCAGAGTGAATGAACTGTAACGTGACTATAATGTCTTTACACTCATTCACCCCTTCGGTTTCAAACAGGTCTTTTTTGTGAGTGTCAGAAACTCTAACAGTTGGTTTTCCCCTGGAGCGCTTCCAGCAAATTTTTACCACTTCCTCTTCTTTTATGTTCATTTCATTCCTATTGGCCCCAAACCAGCCAATAACAGTTCAACAACACAAAGGTGGTGGGCACTGACAGTGTAACCAGCAGGAAACAGGAAGTCAGGGAAATTCTGAGAAAGGGCTTTTTCATCACTTTCACTGAACAATGTGATTCACAGACATTAAACTACAACACACTCACACAGGAGTAGATTTCATATTGTGTCTTCACTGGGTCAGGTGTGTATTGACACACGCTTAAAAATGAGTTTATTCCATTAATCCTGTTACAGCGATGATTATCATAAATCTTATCAGTGATTAAATATGTTACACCAAGCTTTATTGATCGGTGTGTCTTCATGTGTTTTGTTCTCTGTTCTCTCTGTAGGTCTGTTCAGAAGAGCAAGGCTTGTGTGGCATGACGACGACTAATAAAGGAAATAAAGCCTTAAAGGTAAGCAAACATACAACTCATTATCATTCTTTAAAAAATCAGGAGTTTTTTTTTAAGTTGTTGATCACATGTTCCTGAAGGGAGGGGCAGGTTATCCCAGATTCAGGCCATGATGTTGAAGATTTTACACTCTGTTGATACCTTGAATTAAAACACCCATAACCCGTAACACTGGATCATTTATTTATTTTTACTGATGGCTAGGTTATGTTCACAAACTGTCTAGTTTTTATACTGAACTGTCTCCCCTGATCCAGCTGTATTCTCAATCCATCAGAGACGTTCTGTTTGAGCTCCTGCCCCTCCCTTCTTATTGGTTAACTAATCACTCACTGGTCATTGGTCAGTCTGACCCTTTCAGTCTGACCAGAAAACCTGTTTAAACCCGGTAACAATCTGCTCCTGGCGGCAGTTTGAAAGGGTTTAATCGGCATTTCGACCCAGGTCGACTGACCCTGCAAGTGATATGGCATTTAATCACCTCGCCTTCGATCGACTTCAGTGAGAACATCACACCCGGGTCAACCTGCTCATTTACGGATGATGTTGGCACAACGTCCTCACAGCATAACATTATGCCTGTACCCTCTGTCTGAAACTTGCGTGACTCTTTGCCGTCTTAGCAACAAATTCCATCCGCCTTTGTATCATCAGTTTGTACATTTTTTAAGAGGAACAGAAGTATAAAGTACAGAAAACCGTTTTCAAGGCCTCCATGCTCCTTTCCATTGTTTGCATGGAGGGTCTTCATCGCTCTGATGATGTCATCAATGTGATGACATCAGCTTGATGTGCCAGAGGAAAATAAACAGCCACGCAGCTCATCTGCTGCTGGCGAGGCCCAGATCTGCTGGCAGTGGGAAAGGAGTCACTTGCCGATTGTTACCGAGTTAATCCACGTTGAATAAACCCGTGTTGACCTGCTAATTTTAGTGTGAAAGCAGAATTAGTGCTCAACTGGGCCAATGGGCTTACAGTGCCAATGTAACAGTGGAGGGATGTCACACTGGTAGAGCAATTCTATTTTATGATTTGGGGCAACACAAATAAAGATAGTTGTGATATATTTTACTGTCATACACTCTTTTTGATTAAACTTTGTGACTCTGCTAACTAGGGATGGGATGAAATATCGTTTTGCGAAATATCCCGATACAGTACGTGACGAAATGCATCGAGTTTGAAAAAAATGGATCGTGAAATAAAGACATCACGTCCGGTAACAGCGCATGTGACCAGAAGTGATAACAACAAACATGAGCACCAGCTACCTTGCCTCCAAAAAGCCCAATGATGGAGTCGAATGAAGTCGAAATTGGGTTAGAGAAAGTGTTATTGTTTGTGTTTGGCCTGTTAGGCCTTGTGTTTTCCTGTGTGCAACTCAAACAAAAACAAATAAGTTGTGATTACACAGTAATATTTTTTCTATTTTACTTTTTGATATTGTATTGTGGCGTATCATATCGTGACCCGGGCATATCGAGGTGCAGCGTATCGTGAGTTTAAGTGCATCGTCCCATCCCTACTGCTAACTCATTCCTTTCATACATTTGAAAGTGTGAATACATTCTTAAAGCTGACATCAAGTTTTGTAGTGAGGAATTTTATGACACTGTTTATTCAACACCAGTGACAAAAATCTATTTTTTAGACAGTACAAATGATAAAAAGCCAGCATTTAACTAGAGTCTGAGCCTGGCTGATTTGAGTTGGTGCTTGTAATTAAAAAATGTAACTCAACATCTTGTGGTGATTTATCTTAAGAGTCTATCTTCTTCTATTCATGGAACAGTTTTGTTAGTAAAGGTCTAATTATGCTGATAACAACTTCATACCATGTCAATGAAGCCCAGTAATGGATCATTCACCAACTATTACGGTAAAGTCCTGAATACTTTTCACAAACATGCTGTGGAACATGTGGAAGAATTCAATCTTTCCTTTATACCTATATGTGCTATCTTGTACAAGTAGAACATGATTAAAAATTGTGATATTTCTTTAATTTATGATACCACTAATCATTTAAATGATGGCAATATTTATTATTTTGAAACCCATGATTTACAGAATACAATATATCAATAACCTTAAGATACAGAAATGCTCCAAATGTTTTTGTATGGTCTAACGGTCTATAAAATGGGGGAGGCTGGTACAGCAGAATGGGTTGCAACCATGCCCTTTCCACAGATTGAGACTCTTGCCTTGTCCATTTGTTCTGTGTCTTTCCAACTCGCTACCCTCCTGTCCAAGTCTGTTCGCTGTCTCTCCATCATCAGTGAAGGCCAAAAGTTCAGAAATGTTTTTAAAGAGACATTTGCAAAAATCTCTAAAAGGAGGCCAACAATATTTTATTCATAGGAAGTAAGACAGGTCTAAGCTCACCCTTACCTGTAAGACCTTGGGCAGATATGTCACCAGGAAACTGACAGGAACATTTTTTGCGACGGTGAATTTAGATGAATGCATGCAGCATCAGTCAAGCATTACCATCAACACTCTGTCGTCGATCTTTTCTCTATATCATATCTCTTCTCTCTGCAGGTGAAGCGAGAGCCGGGGGAGAATGGCACCAGCCTCACAGACGAGGAGCTGGTCACCATGTCGGTGCGGGAGCTGAACCAGCACCTCAGAGGGCTCTCCAAAGAGGAGATCCTGCAACTCAAACAGCGGCGACGCACCCTGAAGAACCGGGGCTACGCCGCCAGCTGCCGGGTGAAGCGGGTCACGCAGAAGGAGGAACTGGAGAAGCAGAAGGCCCAGCTGCAGCAGGAGGTGGACAAACTGGCCAATGAGAACGCTTCGATGCGCATAGAGCTGGATGCTCTGAGGTCTAAGTACGAGGCGTTGCAGACCTTCGCCAGGACTGTGGCACGGAGCCCCACCGTCGGGGTCGGGGTCAGGGCTGGAGGAGGTGGTGGAGGGGGAGGGGTGCCTTCGTCCGTCATCGGTCCTCTTATACCGGGGAAGGTGGCGACGGCGACGAGTGTGATCACAATAGTGAAGTCAAAAACAGACGCACGGTCTTGAGGGAGGGAGAGACAAAAAGAGGAAGGAGAGATGGAGTAATGTTTCGTCTCTGCTGGCTGCCTCTCCTCCACCTGCACTGAACAAAGAGCTGAGCAGCCGAGATCAGACCACCTCAGCATGTTACCTTCATCTGAAACAGATAGGGTTGTCATGATACCAGACTTTATACCTTTGATACAAGCAAAAGAAAACATCATGTTTCAATACCACAACAACAACAACAAAAGAGGAAGTCCTAGCCCCTTTACTGGATAAGTTAATGTTGTTATATCACCAAATAATTGTGAGCAAAGTCCTACACACTGACTTTTTGACCCTGTATGTCCTGTCCTCCTTTACTCCTATTACTAGATTAGACAAAATCTCTTGCTGCAGGTTCCTGTTTGTTCTATTTAAAAGACTCAAGGCCCAAATTGTACTGATATATCTTACTCTTGTGTATAGAACATCTGTAATTCTTTGAAGAGCTCTGAAAATTGTGTGAAATGTTACTGATTGACTGATGGTTGTGATGACAGCTAATGTTAGCATTCATCCCTTTTTACAAATAGAGATAAACATGTCATTTTCCAATCTGGCCTGTCAAACCATCATTAAAGCTAAAGGTCCCATATTTAAAAAAAACACGGAGACGACAAGACAGTAGATACTTAATAGATTTACGGATGCATAGATAAACTTAAGATTTGCAAAGAGAAATTTAATAATGGACCTTTTTATCAGCAGTAACCCAGAAACTCATTGAAAAACCCGATAGGCTTTTGTCAAGGGAACCACTGCAGTGCTAACTTCCAGGTTGGACAGCAAAAAAATGTCATCCCTGCACCACTATATAAAGTATTATGCCCCTTTTCCACTAGCATGCCTTGGCCCTACTCTACTCAACCCTACTCGATTTGCAGCGCGTTTCCACTAGCCTGATACGTCCTAAAACAAGCTAGTTTTAGTACCTACTCCGCTCTGGTTACAAGCGAGCTGAGTCGATACTAAAAGATGACGTCACCGACTGCCGGCAACTGATTGGTCAGGCAATGTCATCATTGATGAGTCATGAGCACGACGACCTAGCATGCTAGCGGTAGCTACCATTAGCTTACCCTCATACGTCTTTTCTTTGCAGCTCGATTGCTCTCGTCCTCGGCTTCATTCTGTTGTATAGCTTCCAAAACTCTCCTGTGCCTCTCAAGGGGTATTTCTTCTTGCCATCTGCCTTCTTCTGCTTTCCTTTACTTGGATTGTGACAAAAAGCCACAGATTGTTGTGTCGCGCTCAAAATGACATCACCGCAGTGCCGCTCAGCTGTTTACAGCGACACTACACCCCGTTGGGCAGGCGAATAGGGCTAATGGAAAAGCAGCACAAGTCGAGTAGAGTAGAGTAGGGCTAATGGAAAAGGGCCATTAGTCTCATAGAATTACAAAGACAAATGGTTTTAAACAAATTTAAATGATTTGTAGCAATTTCAAGTTTAGCTTAGTTGAATTGTCAAATTAGTCATCACAGAGCTGAATATACCTTTAGTTTGGGAATCAGGATGAAGAATACTCCAAGGTTACAATGTGGTTATCTCGTGTTGTTATAACATGACAACATATTTGTGACAGTATGTAGGACTATGCCCACAATTTATGATAAATTCATCCTCAGCATCTGTCATGTGGAGATGTTTTCAAGCCTTGGGGGCATGTTTCAAAAATATTGTTAATTGACATTGAAGGGAAATTACTTAGAGGATGAAAATTCCGCATAAGTATAAAACATATGACAACCTTAATAACAGAGCAGTGCAGCTGAAGTGAAGGATGGAAGCAGAGTGAGACTGTTGAGACTTTAAAGATGCAGGCCCGTGGTCAGACTGTAGTTATTTAGCAAAGGACAGAAACACAGATACGCACAGGGTTTCCTGAGATAGTGGAAGCAGAAATGGTGAGATGCATATGCAGGCTATGGGATGAAGAACTGAACAAAATGTTCCTCAAATTCGTGTCTGTTTAAAAAATTCTGGAAAACCTGTGCAATGTTCAATTAACATTTATGCAAAGTCTGAAATGTAAAGTTTAGCTGCTGATAGATCCGGACGTGTTAATGAAGAATAACAAATGCTAGGTTTATAACTAAGTTTTGGCACATGTAAATTTAGTAATTAAAAAGAAAAACTTTTATACTAGAATCAGTGAGAAAGTTTAAAGTGTTCAGAGTAAAGTCCTTGAATTAGGTTAAACAAATTAGTCTCCAAACCTCTAAAAGAAACTTAAGTTTTGACCAGTTTAATATCAGCGGCTGCAGAAAAGTCCCATCATGCTCCATCTAGCCCAAAAAAAGATCAGAGTATATGGCTATAAAATATATATTACACAATGGTGGTAACTGTATTTTTACTGTTTTGTACTGTGTTGTCATTCACATGAGGTCCAAAGTGTACTCTCTGTGTGTCTGTTGTGATATATCAGGAATTCTGTGAAATTCTGTGGCGCGTGTTCGTTTTGGTATTGCTATATTTAATTAGCTGTATTTTTTCTATGGTCTCTTTCTATGTTCGACTCTCTCTCTCTCTATTTCTCTGTCGCTCTATCTTTAAAATCCGACTGGTCTCTAAATATTACACTCATTACTTCCTGTGTCAAAGTGAAAGAGGCAGGGAAAAGCATTCATTAAGAACCAAAAGACAAACAGAAACAAAGGAGATCAAGTCACTGAAAGCCTCTCATGGTTTCCTAATTTGTAAGGATGTTCAGGGAAATGGTTTAAAGCCTCTGACCTGTTGCACCAGTTATGTGTAGGTCTGCTTTTACGTTCTGGTGGAGAGTCCCCACTAAACCAGACCTTTTAAATGGGTTTCTAATGACTGTGTTTGGTTGCACCGCAGAGACATGGGATGCAAATGGTATATTGGAGGGCATGTTTCGACCAGTGGTGGACAAAGTACTCAATGCCAGTACTGAAGTCAAAGTATAGATACTCATGTTCAAATACTACTCCAATACAAGTGAAAGTTGCTCAGTCAAATTTTTTACTTGCGTTAAAGTACTGGAGTACCTGCTTTTGAAAGTACTCAAGTATTAAAAGTACATTTTCCTGTTGACCTTGCAGTCCATAGTGACTGAAACAATCTACAGAATGCACTGACCTGCTTATAGGTCATGTAGAATAAAGAATTTGAAAATATGCTACAAAGTCCATGGAAATGCATACTGAAACAGTAATGAATCAACAAAAGGACAACCCTTGCCATTTTATTTTTTTTAATTTAACTCTGCTAATATTATAAGCATTAACTGAAATGTGTAAAAGCGTGTATATTCATTGTTTTTGTGCGGCAAAATGCTGCCAAATCTCAAAGATGCCAACTAAGTCACTAAGGTTAGTGACTGTCACATTAAACTGCAACTACTACAAGCGCATAAAACTGTCTAATATTTATCTGAAAGTAAACAAATGTTTATACCGTTTTAACTTACTTCCACATGCTTTCTCAGGTTGGACGGCGAGTTTTTGTAGGCAGTGAAGTTTGCGCGCGGCACACAGAGCCCACATTTGAACCGAAAAGAATCATTCTTCATTTCGACCGCCTCAAACATGGAGTTCAGATATAGCCATGGGTGCTCTGGTGTGGAATTGCCGTCTTTATCTGCCATAGTAGCCATCATTACTGCCAAGATTAACCGTAATCACCAACATTAGCTCAACCTTTACCTGCCCGATCGCAGTAGCGCATGTGTGTCTTCTTCTTTGTTGTTTAATGGCGGTTGGCATACCAACTCAAAAGTGCATTACCGCCATCAAACTGGACTGGAGTGTGGAACAGGATGCACGAAGTATAGATAACACCACTTGAACAAATCACATTTTAGAAGAGAAAATAAATTCCATCCGCTGACTTCATACCTGTACCTAAAAGTAACGAGTAACAAGGCCATTTTAGAAATGTAGTGGAGTTAAAAGTAGAATATATGTCTTTTAAATGTAGTGAAGTAAAAGTCATAAGTTCTGAAAAAAAACTCAAGTAAAGTACTGATACTCAAAAAATGTACTTAAGTATAGTACTCAAGTAATTCTACTTCGTTACTGTCCACCCCTGGTTTTGACCAATTGGCGACATTTTTCTCCATAATGTTGGAGTCTGTTTCAACTCCTAGGTCCAGTCCGTTTAAGTGCTTTAGTGCTCTGTGCCACACTTCAAAATGGTACATTTCTTTTGGAAAACCCGTTGCTTTAGTATAGTCCACTTAAAAGCACTGCGGCCGTTGGTGATGGGAAAGCAGCACCCTCCTCACACCATCAAACACCTACAAAGTTTTCCACTCAGATGTGCAGAAAAATCCTGAAATTATCCTGAATATTCCCGGAAAACTGCATGTGTGTAAAGCAAACAGCAGGGCCAAGCCTCCATTGCTGAACATGCAAACTCCAGGAAAACTTCTTGCTGTGAATGTCAGGGAAGTTTTTATGTTTCTGGAAAACTCTTGTGAATGTGGATTTACACGGAGCTGGTGCAACTTGGGCAGAGCTCAACATCAAGTTTTCTGTTTCGAAAAAAATGAAAGGACAAATGCCTTGGTCTCCTGTGATGTATCAAGAGGAAGTCAAGAGGACAAGACAAGGCAGAGATACGATACGGCTGTCTGCTCATACCCGTGCTCACTGAATTGACCAATCAGGAACCAGCTTGTGACAACATCGAACTCTGATTGTTGTTTGAGCTGTGTTTGACCCATGAGGATTGATCATGTCTGAACACCATTTATGTGACTCTGAAGTTCATTTACTGGAAGTTAGATGAAAAGGAATAGTTACTTCATGGCAAGACAACATATATTGTGTTTAATGACTTAAATTTTCAACATATTAATTAGTTTGTATAAAATAAGAACTATTTACACACTATTTGGCACACAACTATCAGACGTTAACCCAACAAACAAAATATACATCAGGCTGGATCCAAATTAGGGAGCCCAGATGTAAACCATAAAGAGTGATGGAGGAATTTGCCCAAAAATGAGGAGTTAGCATTTAGCAGCTCCTGATTTCCATGAGTGAAGGTACGTGGGATTTATAGTGCCATCCGTTTCCGTTGGATTGAGAAGAGGGAAGTGGAAACTACGTCATATCTCCATTGACATTATATAATTCGTAACTGGGATGATCCCAGTTCCAAGATCAACTAGACGCACCATTAGAATACTGGTTTTGGATAAAAGTCTGAAATATGTTCATGATTAACACACTCAGATGAAATTTTAACATTTAAAATCAACTATGCTTAGTTTTTCCAGCCTAATATCTAGAGCTAATGTGATGGTACATCCCCTTACAACAGGTTGAATGACTTCTCCGTTACGGTCTGAGGGGGTCTGCATCACCTTCACTGGCACTATATAACTTCAGTGTGGATGGTAGGAACACTTCAGCACTAAAGAAACTACAATTTTTACTGCTTTGACTGCTCTACGGCATACACCACTTCCTCCTCAAGACAAAAGCTTCATGTGGTAAAAGGAGAAGATGAAGCAGCTTTGAATTTTTAAAACTGATTTAATGAGCAGAATTTAGTTTAAAGGAAGTATGAACTTATTTTCCTAAAGGAAATAGAAACCTCTGGCTCACACTCCTACATAGAAGGTGGCGGTAATGCTGCTCTGACACAGAATAACACCTGCTGTTAAACAAGAAGAAAGCTAAATGTAAAGTTATTATGGTGGAAGCAGCGAAAAACCCGAAGAAAAGAAAAGTTTTATTGGAGGAGACGAAAAAAAAGAAAGCTGGAGAGTAACAAGAAAAATGCTCAGACAGAGATAAACTCTAGCCCGGGGTTCACTCGCTGGCGTGAGCAGAAAGACGAGGAGGGATGTCCGACTGATGCTGATTTGGCTCTGTTATTGTTGGACTTGGAAGTACATGATGATTTATTGGAAAAGAAACATGGTCAGACTGTACCTTATCAGTTCACATGGTTTATTGTCTCTCGGGACGTCCTGTTGGCTCGCTTCTCCTCCCTCTGTATGTCAACAAATGCACGTTGGTGTGCGACACTGCAATTACACTTAACGACCATAAAGGGCACCAGAGAGCTGAAAGATAAAGCTTAATCTTTCATAATGCAGTTTTAAGTTTAAGTTTTAATCTGAAGTTATAGCGTTTAAAGGATGCTTGTTAACAAACTGAAGTCACAATAGTTTGTCTTTCCATGGTAGCTTAACCATAGCTTTTTACTTAAAGCTAAAAAAAATAGCCAAGAACACAGGAAAAGTCCCAAAGGCTGTCATTTTGGAGAACCATGCTAACTGCCACATAATTACGTCGTCCCTGCAGCACTCTATTATTTAACACAAATTAAAAGACAAAAAGATTAAACCTGACATATTGCCCAGCCTTCGTTGTCATCCCAGCTCCCCAGACCAGAGCGCTGCTCATACATCTACCCTTTTTAAGCAACAGCTTAATTTTTATTTGCCTTTCCTGCTGACATTTGACTAAAAATGTAGGTTAAAACACCTACAGGGAAATTTTTAATGCCTCATTCCTCCCTCTTTAACCACACGGCTCTGTTTGCAGCTGCAGATCTATGATAAAGGCAAAGTGAACTTCCAGTCACACAAATGGGGTATCACCTCACATGAGTTCCACCATAAAGTAGTCGTATGTGGTGTTCTGTACTCAAAAATCTTTGTCTATGTACGGTAGAGTCTGGGTTTTATAATGATGATGATATCTTTGCATTGTTTGTAAAAAGAAGTATAACAAATCTGTTTGATATACAGTATCTCTATTTTGCAATTGTACCAAAAGTGGCTTAACTACTGATAGCTTTGTTTTTCTCTCTAGTGACTAGGCACGTGTGTGTAACCGTGAACTAGTGTGTGCTGTGTTGTGTAGGTTTGTGACGAGGTAACTATAACGTTCACTGTTTCATGGACACCACTTTGATCATTGTTTGATTGCAGGCCCAAGCGGGTGATGACACCGTGGGTAACTGCACCCTCTTTTCTGATCATTCATTCTTCTTCTTTTTTTAATCTCTGCAGACGTGTTTTTGAGATCTACACCTTTAAATTCATGACATTTCAGCTCAAATCTGTTTTCTTTAAGCATGTGTCACTTTAATTTTCCCCTGCGTTGAGTCTAAGGTCGTTCATTCTGATCAAACGAGGGCTGAGATGAGGAAGTGTTATGGTTAACCTCACAAGCTTTGTGATATTTGTGTATTCAGGTCATCAGAGATGTGAAATGAAACAATGGGCCTGTAAAGCTGCATCACCCTGCTCCTTCACTAACTTATTTTTGTAACGTGTGATGAACCTGTTTCTGCTGTGTACAGTTTCTATATTTATGTATATATATGATGTAGTTCCTGTTCTCTTTTCAAGCTGTTCTGTGTCAGGGAAGTGAAGCAAAATTGTCCATGTATGTGGTGTTTTATGAAGTGAACAAATGTATCCTGGTACTTAATTGTTTTTTGTTTTAGTTTTTTCTGTACAATAGTTGGGTTTATGCTAAAAAAGCCTCACACTTTGTCCACTTGAAGAGACATTATTGATAAAATAACGCATAATGAGTCTGAAATGGGTTAGCATTTTTGCAGTTCCATTCTATCGTCTCAAAGTCTAAATAATGTCTTCAGCAAACAAAAGCTTAAAGGAATAGTTCAGTGTTTTTGAAGTTAGGATGCATAAGGTTCAAACTACATTAGCCAGAGTGGATTTTGATTCGCTCTGCCCCTTTAAGGAGAGAACTGGCAGAAGAGCTACAGTCCATACTTTGCTGCAGATGGACCAAGGGCTTGGCATAATTTACTGAATTGCAAGTGAGAGCAAACAAAACAGCATTGTTTGGTGATTGATTACTATTCTAAGCACATTTAAGATGCTTTACTTTGAGCTTACAAGCCCTGTCTTTTGTCCTAATTTGGTGCATCACATTCTCTACATATTGACCATTTACAGACACGTGACCAACAGTTGTTGTTAATAGACTATAACACATTTTAGCTGATAATTACAGTTAGGGCTGGACAATTAATCGAAAAATATTTGACATTTAGACCCTATTGTTGGGGTAATTTTACTTGTCAATTACTTTGATTATTTTCACTCGACCGTGCACCCTCCATACAGTCTGTGTTTACTTTTGCCAAGAGCGAAGGACATACTGTCAATATGGAGGAGACAAGCGCCAATCTATCAGACAATCTTGTAGCCAAGAAAAATACAGTCTCTGTTGTTTGGGCACATTTTGGATTCTGTGCAGAGGACATCGAGCAGAAAGAAAAGTCAAGTGTAGATGCTGCAGGAAGACGGTGTCTACGACCGTTGGTATCACCATTCATTTCCAGCATAGTATAAAATAATTCTTCATTAATTGTAATCGATTAAAGAGCTTCAATTAATAGTGATATCAAGATTAGGTAATATCTCCCAGCCCTAATTACAGTAGAGGTGTATTTTTGAACCACTAAAGTAATAAAAATATTAATACAAAACAGAAATGTCAAATGAGTCTGCTTACCTTAGGAAGACACAAACAGAAAAACATTAGCAGCTGTACTGGAGAAATACATTTACAGACACAAATCAATGTATTTCAAACTGTAAAGACAAACTTCAAAAACCAAATGAAAGTTTATTTTCACAGTAAACATTCAGCTCACACTGTTTATTGTATAAAGACATGTTTTTGATATGTTTACTTGGTTATATCTAGCATTAGCGTTAGCCCATGTATTGTGTTTTTTACATAATAGTGTATCTTCACAAAATGACCATAGATAGTTATGTTTGGACAAGTAGGTTTAACTTCACCACAACTATTAAGTTACTTGCTGGACTGCATCTTTTTTATCAAGTGTGATGTCAGATTGTCAATATGTCCCCCTTTAAAGGAGACATATCCTGCTTGTTTCTCCTTTTCACTATGCCAGACTAGGATGCCTGTAAAGCATTTCTGCCCTCAGTACAAGTCATTTAGTTCCTTCATTGCCCCACAATAGCGTTCTCAAAATCCTCATTTTAGGCCATTATCAAGCTCTCATTGAAACCCTCGGATCTCAGGATGACCTACAGTTACCTCGCAACGTCACAGCCCTTTGTGCTCTGATTGGTCAGTTCTGTCAGAGCTGCCGAGAAGGTAGAGCCAGCCTGTCCTTCTTCTTCTACTGTATTTTACAGCGACAGCTTATTGAGTCCCCCTACAGGCCAGAGCTGGTAATGAGTGAGTGTGAGCTAGGGAGCTATATACTGCTGCTGGTGGATGTGTTCCTCAGTGACGGTTTTGTGGCTAACGGACATCACAGAGGAGGAAGTGTTTTAGCAGATTACTCCAATAAAAAGAAAGGTACCTTGTGTCTTCACGACGGTTTAAATCTCGCGGTCATCTCGCAATGACCTATTTTCAGAGGCATCAAATCTCGTTCTAGGATATCAGAAAAAATACAATATCTCATTTTTTGAAAATTAAGGGGGTGTAAGGTCTTGTTTTCAAATTTATTATATTATATGGAAGTATGAAATCATGCATCATCATGATATGTCTCCTTTAAATAAAGCAGAACCAAAACAAAAGGGCTTGATTGCAGAGAAGTAAAGCTAAACTGTGTTCAACACAAAATATCACCCAACACTGTTTTTTATCTGTTTTTATGTAAAGTTGAGTAAATCACTAAGAGCTCTTGGCCCCATCTGCAGCAGTGTAGCCTAACTTCCAGTCTTCTCCTTACAGGTTCAGAGCTGATCAAAACACTTTGGCTATTGTATTTCCTACTGACTGATACAAAACACTTTGAAAATACTGAGCTATCCCTTTGAGGTATTGTTTTTTTTCTTTCTACAACATAAGTTTCGTCTGTCAGTGGCTCACTCCTGTAACTAGATTTGCTCCAAAGACAGAAATCTTAACCGGGGCAATACAAAGTCAGTCGATGTGGTGTAGTTCGGCTGTAGCCTTACATTACCTTTTCACTTTTACCAATCTTGTTTACATTCAAAAAGTTGAACAGCTAACCCTCCACTGTGAAGAAAGCCTTTCTATTGCTTTGCAGTTTGTCATAAGTGAACTAAATTTTTTTATTTGTACCCCACATGGGAAAAAAATTACAATTCAAGTTGTTAAAGAATGACCAAAGGGAGAGGAGGGGAAACATTTATGAGTTTCTACACAAAATTTACTTTGATAAAAACAAGAGCATTTGGTCAACTGTGAAATCAGACAGGATCAAATGTTAAATTAAAATGTCTGATACATTTAGAAAAAATCAAACTGCTCTGTATGTAAAGACATGTCTTTTTTTTTTTCAAATCCTCTCTTCTCCATTGATTTTTCTTATGTTGTTCTGCTCTGTCACATCACTGATTGTTTGTAAAACATTTTTTTTTATGAGCGCTGTTTTTCATTTTATGAATATTTTCTTCATTATTCATTTTTTGGTCGAAACTAGGAAGATCTGAAAATGTTCAGCTCAAGTTAGGTGTGATTATCATCCTCTCATCATTTCCCTGTCTTATACTAACTCTTCCAACATAGACCTACCGGCCACTTAATTAGGAACACTTGTTCAGCTGCTTGTTCGTGCACTTTGAAAGTGGCCAATCAGACTGGTCTGTGTTTCAATGGATTTTTCACACAAAACCATCTGTGGGATTTACAGAGAATGGTCTGAAAGAGAAAATATCCAGTGAGTGGCAGATCTGTGGGTGAAAATGGCTCTTTGTTGCTGGTGGGCAGAGCGGTTTGGTTTTGAAAGAAAGGCTGCAGTAATCTGAACAATCACTGGTTTCTATCAGTGTACCATGAAGATCATTTCTGAGTGCACTACATGTGAATCTTAAAGCCACTCCTGTTAGCTGAGAACAGGAAACCAAGGCTGCAGTTCCAACAGGCTCACAAATATTGGACAATAGAAGATGAGAAGAATGTTGCCTAGGTCCGTCCTGTCTCGTATCAATGAAGTGGCAGCTGGTGGTTGTGTAATAGTTGGCAAACTTTGACTTCTCAGTGCCAACTGAGCTTCAGCTTACCTGAGTACTTGCTGACCAGGTCTACACCTTCTTGACCTCATACTGATCTTCTGAAGACTACCAGCAGAACCTCACACCATATCACATAGCTTAGATCACCTCAAAGACTGCCCACATGGAGACAAATTCAGGCGTATCGAAGACGTGTGTTGTTTAGGGCTGGGTTAAAAAAAACGATTTAAATCGATTTAAAGAGAGCTGTTACTGCAAACAAACATGGTGGAAGCACTATATGGGCACCACTGACAAGTTTTAAAGCTGATGTTTGGATGTACAGTATTTTAGATTCAACAAGTACAAAGGAAAATACAAGTTGGACAAAAAACAAGTAATATGCAGAATATGCATTAATGCATATCATTAAAATATGATTAATGTAACTGCTTTGGGTTTAGTTCTTCATGTTAAAACATTTTTTAATGATGCACCGGGTCAAAAGGTCACTTTTTAAATTTACAGCACTATTTTAGCTAAGATATCTCAGACTGAATAAATATCGAAATAAATCGTGAATCGAGTCAATTTGAGACCATGTAATATCGAATCGATCCAGAAAATCTGAATCGATACCCAGCCCTAATTTAGACCTCGGTTTGTCTTTGTGTGGGTGGGGCCTAAAACGTTTTTGTCTCTGTGGACAGACCTCAAACTGGATTCTTAGACATGACAGCAAGTTGATCTCCACAGTATCCAGATCTCAATCCATGGAGCACATTTTGAAAACGATAGAAGATGGGGTTAGCATCATGGATGGATCTGCAGCAACTGTGTTATACTATCATGTTAATATGGGCCAGAATCTCTGAGGAATGTTTCCAGCACTTTGTTGGATCTGCTCCAATGAGAACTAGGGGAGTTTTCACAACCATATTTAGTGCGCACCAAAGAAGTTTTGGCCCAGGGTTTGGTGCGTTAGTATCAATGTGAATGCAACCACTGCACTTTGGTGCACACCAAATCAGCCGGTCCAAGACCTCCATGAAGGGGTGGTCTCGATCCGCTCCATCTCCCGACATTTGGTGCGGTTTCACTGGTGTGAAACAAAGTGGTCCGAACCGATCTACTTTTGATGCATTACTTCCTGTTAATCCTGCGGTTGAATCTTTTGCTTACTCAATTTGTCGATTTGTTTATTCTGGTTGAGGATCATGATGATTTACGAGGGTCCAGAAGGTCGCTGATGCC
Organism: Scarus forsteni; assembly: GCA_036419115.1. Taxonomy (NCBI): domain Eukaryota; kingdom Metazoa; phylum Chordata; class Actinopteri; order Labriformes; family Labridae; genus Scarus; species Scarus forsteni. Next base: position 8,687,974 of record JAZDUH010000289.1, read on the forward strand.
GTCTCAAACACGATAAAAAAACACACTTAAAGAAAAATGTAGAAGAGAGGGAAAAGTAAACATTGGTTGTTCGGTGTAGGAAATGGTTACCATGGTAGTCTCTTCTTTGTTATTCTCCGTAGCAGGTTTGGTAACCAGTTACGTGCATATCGCCCCCTGCTGTTTCAAACTGAGTAAATACACAAGTGGGTCCGGGCACGGTTCGATGTTGCAAGTGTGAATGCAAGCCAGCGGGGGAGGGGGAGGGGGGCGAACCCATGGCGAACCGTGCCGCAAGTGGGCCTAATGTGAAAACGCCCTAAGACAAAATTGGGTCCAGACCGGCACTAGCAAAGCTTAAGTGGCCAGTGAGTGTTTGTGTCACCACTGTGGCTTTTGTTTTATAGTTGTTTCTCACTATCTTGTTAAATGTCCAACAGTATTTGACCTCCTGTAGCTCATCATGAGCAGTGATGCTGATGTCGTGTTTGTGATTTTAGGATCTTGTGCTTTATAGTGTCCAGAGATTTTCACTGAGTTGACAGAAACCCTGATGATCAGACGGGACGGCCTGGTTGCTTTTCACAACATGAGTTTAAGAGCTTGTAAGACACGCTGACCTCATTCTCCCGCTGCGTTTACAGGGGTCATACCCTTACTTATCAAAAGGCTTTTCATCACAAACCCAAGCAAGTGCTCCTAAACCACATCCATAAATATTTTACAGAGTCAGAGAGGAGCGGTGGAAACACATCTGATAAACCCTCCACTCACTCCACTTCTCCCGGCCCCTCTTTTTTTTTACTAAGTGTTGATGGGTGAACTCAGCAGGCGGCCGAGCCCTTCTTGAAAACATCCAATTCTTCTGGAAGATGCAAATCATTAACTCCTTATCTTACTGCTTGGCCAATCGGTGTGTAGTTCTTGGGTTGTTTTTCCGTCTGGTGAGTCACGCCACCGCACACTAAAAGCCCTTTCACCCACCTCAAATACGGATCGATGAGAGTAAATGAAGCAAGGACTCCTTTGATCGTTTGTTTGGCGATTTCATCAATAATAATGTTTGTTCTTCCCCTTCTCTTTCTCCTGCTGCCTCTGGCCTTATGAGCTGTTCAGCCTCGAACAAAGAAGATTTTTATCCACCCATCACATCAGCTTCATTTGATTTATCTGATTTTTTTCAGTAGTTTTAATCCTGGAATTTTTATGTCCATTAAGCCATGTGTCTCTTTGTTATCATGGATATTAATCTTTTTTTTGTAGTGAAAGGTGACTAATGGTCATTTTTGAAGTTGTAGAAAAGTTTGGTGGAGCCTATTCCGAAAAGCCCTGATGGTTAAATATTCTGTGTTTTGTAATATTTCTGTATGGGGTGTAATAAATTATTCTATGGCGGTACTTTCTATGGGAAAAATACTTCAAATGTGACAGTCTTTGTATTTATCTTCAACTAAATTATTGTACGTTTTTCTTTGCAATTTGTAGATATGAAGTGATGATGATAAAGTATTGGTAATTAACTGTGTCATCATCAGTCTGATGCATCTTTTAATTTATTGATGTATATACTGTATGTTTGTTGATAAACAGCTTACTTTATTTTGTATATGACCAATAAAATGTTTTCAAAATGAACCTATATTCTGGTCCTCCTTGATCAAACAACAATGGCTACCTGGCAGTTTTATGAAACCATGAGGTATAATGGTGCCTTCCAGTTGTATAGAAAAGTCGGGATTTCCGATTTCAACTGGAAAGAGGTTGGAATTTTCTCCTGGGAAGTTAGGGGATCCTACCGAAGATGGCTACCATGAGTGCAAACATTAGGCTCCTATAATATTCCAATTATTAGCACTTCTGACTAGTGTTTGTCGCACTAAATCCACCAAAAGCATAGTAGTGTTCGATATTTATAACTAGAAAACCATAAGTATGTTTTTTAACCTGACACACCACATGGACCTCTCAACATACTTCACTAGTCCATCTGGGAAAGAGCCCATTGAAAGTGTTTGGGGAGGGCAGAACCTTTGAGAAGCATGTCCTGCAGGTGATTGGGCGATTGTTCCATCAATCATTATCATTACAGTCCGTCAGATAACATAGGTGTATCTGCTACTGCTGCAGCAAAAAATGCCAAAAAAAAAAAAAAAAAGCTAGTAGACTACTACAAGTAGACTGGAGCTTGGTAAGATGACTCTTTTTTTATTTTTATTTTTATTTATTTTTTTTATTTTCATTTTTATGTTTTATTTTACAGTCAGAGAATCAGACAGTTCCTGCTGTGTAAGGTTAATGGTTTTTACCAGTCTGTAAAAGGTAAACACTCAGACAATAAATACTCGACAAAGACTGCTCCAGTATAAATGGAAAATGAGGAAATACATCACACCAGTTAAAAGAAACCAGTGTTGGGAGTAAGGCATTACAAAAGTAATGTGATTACTGTAATGCATTCATTTTTACTGTAACATAGTAATGTAAGGCATTACACAAAATAACAGTAATATTTTACTCAGTACAAATGTCAGTAATGCAAGTTACATTGCACTTTTAATTTAACCTGAAATGAAGAGGGGTTTTTTTTTGTTTAAATACAAATTTGCCAAATACTCAGTGAGTTCAGCAGAGGAGAAAAGTCCTCCGCTGGGCCTAAAACTACAGTATCTCTAACACAATATACCAGAATTTTACTTTTTGTGTGTTTGCTCTGATTGGTTCATGTATCCTGCCATGAGCATCAATGTGTCTATTATATTCTATTGTTTTTAGCCTTAAGCCGAACTCAGTCAGATATCCACCACATCACCTTCACTGGATGTGTAATGAGCTGCATTTAGAATAACAAATCCATATTTCATGTTATTTTGACAAGAGTAACTTAAAAGTAATGCGATAATAATGTCATGCCTTACATTTCAAATACAGCAATATTGTAATGTAACTCATTACTTTGAAATGGCAGTATAAATAATTCATTACATTTTTGAAGTAACTTGCCCAACACTGAATGAAACAGATATAACAGAAACATTCAAGATGTGTGTATAAAGTGTACAGATGTTAAACAGTTCTGGGAAAAGGTTCAAAAAGAGATTGAAAAGATTATTTCAAAAGATATTCCAATGGATACTGGTTTATTTATTTTGGGATTATATCCCAGAAATCACACTTTTACTGAAAATGATCAGATTATGATAGGCACATCATTTTCATGGCAGAAGATCCACTGCAATATTTTGGAAAACATCAAGACACCAAATATTTCCCACTGGGTAAGATAAACATTTGTTACATTTCCTCTGGAGAGACTGACAGATATAAGAAAAGGAAAACAGGATTTGATCATAGATTTTGTGAAAAATGTAGATTAGTCAGAGGGAGAAGAAGAAAACTAAGTTCTCTGTGATGGAAATCTTGCATCGTGGACATTTGAATTCAATTCCAAAAATGATGAAATGCCTTATTTTCAGATATGTCATTACATAAGATTTAATATGTGCAATAAGGTGTTTGTAAGATGGCATAGGTCAGAGAAGTGATGTGTTTTTAAGTCAGTGTGTTGAGTGCCTTTTTAATGGCACTCTTGTATTTTAACCTTCTGATTTGTTGCTTAAATATGCGAAATTCAATAAATTTATATTGTTTAAAAAATTGAGAGGGATTTGTCAAGCATAAAAACACATTATATTGATTCCTTGAGGTCGTTGTTATTGATTTTCAACTAGAAAAGGTTTTTGATTCTTTTGCGTTCCTCAATGTGATTTGGGGAAACCCTATAGGCCTCGGCCTTGGAGGTCTAAAATCTGAGCAGTTTATGCTTGAGCCTGAGTGGACATTTGTTCAAAGTTTGAAGAAAGCCTCTTGAATCATTCTTGAGATACAGTTTTCACAAATGAAGGATGAACAAAGGGTTGAACAAAATGACCTTGACATTTAACCTGAAAAATCTAACAACTTAATCCTGGGATTATGGAGGACATTAATAAAAAAATATTTGGCTCAAATTCCTTTCAGCTTTCTTAAAATATTACCTATAAACAAAGATCTTAAGCCCCCTAAGCTTAACTTTGAATACCATAAAGTTCAGTTTGTTATGACTTGCTTCTTGCTGTCTTCTGCCTCTCAACAGTGTAGCTTTAATAATTTGAGGAAGATTTTAAATGGGCACTTTGAGCCAGCATGCTGTGAATCTTCATGTATTGACAATAAATAATGCAGAGGTTGTTGATGTTTTATTTTCTCTGTCTTCTTTAAGTCTTACACATACATGAGTATGGATTCAATCTGTTTAATCCCCAGTTAAACACTCTCAAAGCAGCTTCAGTGTCAAAGTTTACAAAATAAGTCTTTTCATAACTGGAGGAAAACTGTTGCATCATGGTATAGAGGACATGGGGGAATAACAGATAAACTTCCAAGTTTGACAAACATCCTGTTGTATGAATTATACATACACCTACTGGAGAAACTCTTATACTCCAGTTATATGAATGAACATCATTATATCTGTAAGTTTTTAACCCTGTGTTCTTAGTCTTTGATTAAAAAATATATATATATTTCTGGCTGTAAAATGTAAATAAGCCTGAACATGTGATTCACTGATTGGCAGGTCTGTGATGACAATCAGGCTTTTCTCTGTTTTACTTTGTTTCTCTCTCTGAAAAAACAAACGGAAAAATTCTTCGATTATTAGCAAATGAGTTTCTCACAGGTGTTTTCATTCTGTTAAGTGTTACGTTGGTACATGGTACATGTACTTGAGCTCATAAGGACATCTTGTGAATTGAATTCTCGAGTGGGATGGCCCTCTATGTCCACCAGGAGACTGGGACATTGGTACACTTTTATTGACAAGGCTTGGACTACTGCCCTCCTATATTTGTAATTTGATCTCTCGTGGAAGGGTTGATTCTTATGGTTTGCGTTCAAACGATCAGTTGTTCCTTTCAGATCCATTTGCCTGCACAGAACTGGGAAAAAGGGCATTTGTATACTCTACTCCTTCTTCATGGAACATGTTGCAAAAAGACTGGAAATGAACTGTTTCTTGTTCATTTAAATCCAAACTGAGAGCACTTGCGACAGTCTCCTCAAATTGTAACTGTTTTTGTAATATTAATTGTTGATCGTAAATTGCCATAATTTTACTTTGTAACTTTGCTGCCTCTTGGCCAGGACTCCCTTGAAAAGGAGGTTCTTAATCTCAATGGGACCTTCCTGGTTAGAAAAAGAGACATATGAGTATGTTAAAAAAAAAATCACATTGACCAAAGTCTGATACACCAGATGGACATTTTTAAACATCCATGAGGTACATTTAAGTCTATATGGGAAACGCCCCATTAACCTTACAGTGCCTGATTGATTGACTGTAATCAGGCAGACCCATTTTAACAAGCTTTAAACTACGATGAATGTGGGAGGGCCAAAAAAGAAAGGCCCAATCAGAGTCCGTTACAGCTGGGGAGAGGTATGACTACGACGACAGCAGGGAGTGAAAGCACTTATAAAGACTAAGCACTTGGCTTACGTTCTGTAATGCAGACATTACTGACTGGCTACTACATTATCTGATTGGCACATATTAAATGTTGATAGACAGAAAGATCATTCAGTAACATGCCTGATATGCCTCTCAAATGTTCTGCCCTCCTCAGACACTTTCTATGGGCTCTTTTCTCAGATGACCTAATGAAATCTACTGAACAGTCCATCTGTTGTTTCAGGCTAATATCCTGTAGAAAGTGCTTGAGAAAGCAAAATTTAAGCTGAAAGGGTGTTTGAGTAAGTGTTTTCTCAGTCACATTCGTCACGGGCCAATCAGTACAACTAAACATCATTCATTACCGCCTCTTTGTCTTTAGAGAGGCAGTATTTTACCTTAACTCAGGTTCATATAATGACTTTTGGTGACTGCTGGGGTAAGCTCACAATCGCTGTTGTTAAAAAAAACCTAACAGTTTCATATTCTGAGTACCCCGGCCCTGATCCATGTATTCCCTGTCTGTCTGAGATAATCTGTTAGAGCTTCCTCCACTTTAAGTTTTTTTTATTTGGGCTAAGTCTGCTCTGATTGGTTTACAGGACAGCTCTGTGGTAACTGGTCAGTTCATTGCTGCTTGGTGCTTCATTTTGTCATCACCCCTACATTCATTTTCAAATATGCTAGCCACCGTGAGTCAATGGAATTAAATTGCTGACAAAACATCGGTAAGAAGTCTCACTGGTCAGTATATACCGGAAGGATGAGCATTTTTAGGAAAGTAGTGCAGAAGTCCTTTTGCTACAGACTTTTTGTCTTGTGCATAGAAGCAATCTATCACATGAAGTACACATGTAAAATGAATTAAGTGACATATAACTCAAAAAGCACAACATATCTGTTAAAAAGGATGATGATAATCCACTTTGTTGCCCAGCAGAGAAAAAATGTTTAAGCTTGAAGCTTGAAGATTGCAATGGCATATGGAAAGTCCAGCTGTTTTTCACCGTTAACTCACCCATTTACACAGACAACTTGGTTTGCTGTGTAAATCATCCTTCAACATTATAAAATTTTCATGCTCTTTCACATGCTAATGCTAAAGTGGGAGTAAATGGGGTCAAAGATCTCACCCAAGGACACATCAACATTGAGCCATTGTTGCCCTACACTGCATTGGGTTCTGGTTGGATCTACAAACACTGTATTTGGTGCAGCCATAGATCCATTGGCCACCTAATCAACATCATGACAATAATTATATACAGATAAAAGAGCACATAAATACAATTATTTATGATGTAAGCTTGAAGTAGATTTTTTACTTAAAAAATATGGCTTTAGAAAAATAAAGTGCAACTACTTAGAGTGGCTGATATTCATCTTCTCTTAGATAAATTAGTTTTTTTCCATTAAAAAAAAAAAGTATTTCAGCTTTTGAAGCAAGCTGGTTTCAGTATTCCAGTGTTACTCCAAATATGAATAAAGTGAAGTGGGTTCAACTATTAATTTTGATAGGTACAAGATTGTTGGTGAAAGTATATCTAAAGAAACATAATGACAATGTGAGGATTCATTATATAAAAAGAATGAGCTAAATGAAAGGACAATCATAAGAAATGCCGAGGCCTGTCCAGATGTTCTCAGGCCCACCAATTCATGACATTGGGTCTCTCACACTGAATCAGTGGGTTTTGAAAGTGAGACAACATTTCCAGGTGGGCCCTTGAGATCTGATAAACTTTATTCCACAGTGGCTGTATTTGTGCAAATTCAGCAATGACAGTAGGAAACCTCCTCAAAGGGGCCCCTTCTGACAGTATATTCACTGGGCATGCCACAGAGCATCACACGGATAATTCTTGGGTAAACTCAGTGATCAACTGATCAATTTAGGACTAATACAAGAAAAAACATTTTGGAGGAGGGGAAAACAAAAGCTGATAAAATCAAGTGAATTCATGAACAGGTAAATGTGACCTGTGGGGCTGAGGTTGGTGGAGAGGTCAGACTACTAGAAAAGGCCCAACAAGATCTCTACAAGTATAAGAAGAAACTACATTTGACAAAAAATCTGAAGACTGATTATGGGTATTTAGATGGTAGTATTATACCAGCAGTCAATTTGTCATAATGGCCTGAATCCTATCAAAACATGGACATTGTGTCATTTGACTGTACAAATACCTGTTACAATATCGACATGAGAGGGGCTTCAACATTGTTTGGTCAGTTTTACACTTTCTAATGCTGTTTTGCAGGGGTGGAAAGTAACGAATTACATTTACTCACGTTACTGTAATTAGTACTTTTTATGAGTAATTTGTAATTTTCTAAGTAGTTTTTGAAATATGTAATTTTTACTTTTACTCGAGTACATTTTGACCCAAGTATTTTACTTCATTACATTTGAACCCCCTATCGTTACTGAGTACAATATTGATAGTGAAAAAAAATTAAATCTTGGGCGGAAAACCCTGTGTCCCAGAAGTGAAAGTCAATTGCATTACCTTGCCTTGTCTTGGCGCCGCCTGTCTCATAATTGGATCTACGCGGTGGAAGATGGCTGTTGCTGACCAAGATATGGAGATATGGATATGGAGAGATTTATTGTGAATAGCAGGATCCTGCGGACATTTTATTGTGAATTGTGGGATCCTGTGGGCACTTTATTTTGTGTGCATTTTGTGTTTTGAATACTTTGATTCTGGTTTAATTTTCTTTATTCTAATTGTAGTGTTGTCAGTTGGACAATATGACTGAAAATAGTTTGCACTTTACAGTACAGGTTGTGACTGTCCTTGTTGTCCTTGTATTGTGAGGAAGTAAGAGGATCATGTTACTGAGCTCAGCTGAGCTTTTACAAGTGTGGATGTGTACTTTAATATGCCTCAAAGTTGATGAAAACAACTTGTGCTGGATTTGATTCATGGCTCATCCTTTTTTTGCATTAAATAACTGAAAGTAACTAAGTAACTTTTACTCAAATTCCATTTTAAATGATGTACTTTTGTACTTTTACTCGAGTAAATTTATAGATGGGTACTTTTACTTTTACTTTGAGTAGGATTTAAGCAAAGTAAAGATACTTTTACTCAATTACAATTTTTCAGTACTTTTTCCACCTCTGCTGTTTTGTGTGTAAAAGTTTTCCCCATGCCGCTCAGATTTGTGAATCCATGTTTGAAATCCACTCCGTGTTTTCTTTAGTGCTCAAACCGTCGGTCAGGGTTGCCAGGTCAGCCAGTAATCAGCGACTTTGGCCTTGTTTTCTGTAAAACTTGAAAATATTCAAGTGATTGTTGTTTTCTTAATTCGAGGTTTGTTTTGATAAAGTTTGTTTGCTAATTTGGGCTTCCCCTTTTCCCTTTTTGACCCCTTCTTCCAGCTCTCTTTAGTAAGCATGACCACTCCACAAAGGAAAGTGTTACAGTAAATGAAATGAAAAGTCATCTCATCAAAAGACGCTTAAAAGTACAGAAAAAAAAATCTTAAGCCTATATTGATGGTGGTCAATATCTGTCCATTAATTATCTATACCGCTGATCCCTTTTTGGGGTCACAACAACTGGAGCCTGTCCCACCTGACACTGGACAAGAGGTGGGATATTCCTGAAACCAGTTGCCAGCCAATTGCAGGGCCACATAAAGAGATGGAAAACCATTTCTGCTTGCACTTATAAGTAAGGGCAATTTGGAGTCCCCATTCAACCTAACAGTATGTTTTTGGTCTCTCTGGGAAGTCGGAGTGCCCAAAGAAGCCGACACATGCACGAGAAGAATTGTCAATCAATCAAATCACAATGATTTCCATAATAAAGATAAAAACAAATTGGAAATATGAAGAAAAAATGACAATAACTGCCAAATAAATGATGCATAAATTAAAATATGATAAAACATATTGACTAACCTTAGATTGCTTATTTAGGCCTATATATTATTTTACTCACTGAGAGTGCTCCACAATAACAGCGCAGCCCTTAGACACTAAAACAAATGTATGTGGCCCTCTCTTTAATCAAAGTTTCTCACCTCCTGGATTACATGGTCGTTTTAAGTCGCTTGTTTTCAGCTCGCATTCCTTTATTCGACGAACCAATCCCTTTCTTGCTTGTTTCTCATACATGATCTGGCAACCCCGCTGTCATTCAGTATGTGCGGGAGGAGAGGCGGTAAAGATGTAAACACAGACAGCCCTGATGGAGGATTTTAGCTTCTCAGCCTTTCATACGTAATTATTCTGCCTTTTTATGTGAAGTTGAACTACAGGGACAATCTTTAGCTCTTGTTGGTGCCTTCTTATCTCAGCTGTTTACTTTAGCAGCTCTTTAAAGCCAACGTTTAACAGACCAACGGAGCTAACATGTTAGCCTCGACGAGCTAGCTGCTAAACTTACTGTTGTTACTTCTGAAAGTATCAGGCTCTGAGCTGAATATATATCCTGATGAGGCCTGATGGAGGATTACGACACGTTTGTAAAGCATCATCTCTCTGTGAGAAGAAGAGAAGAGGAAGAGCAGAAGCCTTCATCCTCATCCTCCCTCATCAGTTTCTATGGACGACCCATCCTCCCTCCTCTGGTACGGATATGATTTCATATATTTCTGTCAATTCAGGTGATATTCACGTCTTAAATGCTAGATAATTAGATTTAGAAACATTATAATATAACTGTAATACAGTGAATTCACCTGATCTTAATAAACAGTCATATCTTAAGATGATATAATTTATGTTTTACTGTAAATGAAACACACCCTGTAATAGTTAAATCAATGACTATGGTAGACTATATAGGGATGCATTGACATTAGATTATCACTGATATTGAGAACAACTATCTGGTCTAAAAGGGACAGTTCAGTATTTTAAAGTTGAGTATGAGGTCCTTGACAATAATCAGTGACTTGGCTGAAGTGGCTCCCAGCAGCACTCTACCTTTAAAGGGATACGCCAACATTTTCTTTTGTTTTCATTTCTTGCCTCATTCCTAAATCCATGACAAGACTACAGACTCCATTATTTGACTGTGCATGCAGTAGCAATCAAGAGACAAGAAGACTACACACACCGCTAATTAGCTCAGCTCAAACACTGGGAGTCAGTGGGTAGTGTTAGCCTGCCTCTGCCTACAGTTATCAGATAAATTCTTCGGCAACTCTAAACGGTCCCGTGTGCTTGTTTTATGTTGAGTTATCTTCAACTATCATATTCTTGTACTCCTACGTATGATTTTTTAGTCTGCATATTGACAAAATTCATAGGCGGACTAGTTTGGAAAGACAGGCATCCATTAACCTGTGCATTCGGCTCGTGCTGTCACATGTTGATGTGTCCTTGGGTATGACACTTGACCCCAAATTGCTTCCACTACTGCATCAGTGGCGAGGAAATGACGAAGAAAACTGTATTAATTTTTGCTAAATGTTGATGGTCATGCCTGCTTTCTGATGCTCACAGCTCTCGGGGGAGCAGAGGGAGGAGATGCAGAGATACAGAGACGCAGCGCAGAGAGCAGCCGTCCAGAGGAGGGTGAAGGATGATCCACGGCTGGCCTACGTGCAGAATATTCTACACAGTGTTCAGGTAACCCCAGCATTTCACATTATAACTGCTTTAGATACTCGTTTACTTCATCATTAAACTGCTTGAAGAACTTGGACAGCTGAATCCTTTTTCATCACTTTAATTGTTTCAGATTCATAACGAAGGCAGAACAAAACATGCATGAACTGAGTCTTAAACAAATTTCTTAAAACAAATTTCTTTTGTTCACAGTGTATGAGTAATAATAAACTTAGCTTTTATAACTGAAATTCACAAGCTGCACATCTTTTAACACATTTCTATGCTTCTTTGTGATTTCATAACATCCAAACTGTTGATGAACTGCAGGTGGAGGCAAATCCTGAATGAAAGAACAATTTAGAACAGATTGGGTAGAAATCGTTAAGTGTTTTTTGATTTGATTTGAAAGCAATTTTAAATTTAATTGTGACTCCAGAATAAAAGTTGATTTCCTTTTAAATTTTTATTATTTAGTTGTAACTGATTGGAGGATTCACACATAATATAAAACTCTTAATACATCTTTTAGACCACCAGAGTAAGAATAAGACTGTCCACAGCTGTGAGCTGTTTGAGCTGGAAAGACAAAAGATGTGACACACAGTGAGGGTTTTTTGAGGAATAACTTGTGTGACCAACACCCAGGAAATAAGAGACAAGGCTAGCGATTCATATCTTGTTTATTCTTTTTGAATGTCCTACATGTATCCAATTAGGACACAAAATTCAGACAATGTGATCATATGATCACAATGGAAAACTGTCATTTAATAGTAGTAAATCCTAACTGACCCAGGGTTTGTTGTGTCAACTATTTGCTCGTGGCAACAGTGTCACACACTTGTGTCTAAAAACAATCAAAAGTTTGGCATGGCTTGTTTTTTCCTTTATTGGAATTGTTGAATTTTGTTTTTCTAATTATTACTAATTTAACATTGGACACATTTTGCACTGCATTTTTTAAATCACATGTTCTTCACTTGTAATCACTGTCGCTGGTCAAGGACTTTAAAGAGTGTACAGCCATGTTTCTTGTTGATAAATTTGGAAACAATTCTTAGCTTTAGTTTTCATTCTTTTTTTTTTAAATGTATATTTTTGGGCATTTTGTGCCTTTATTGATAGGAGAGAGACAGTGGATAGGCTTGTGAAAGGGGGTGAGAGAGTAGGGGAAGACACTCTGCAAACTGGTCACAGGCGGGATTCGAACCTGGACCGGCAGAAGCATGTACATGGGGTGCTAACCACTACGCCAAAACCAGCACCCCTTTAGTTTTCATTCTTGCCTTAAGAAAAAAAACTTTTAATGACTGATGGTATTTTGTAATTTTCTGTCATGTTTATAAATGTCACTGTAAGCATAGTGAATTTTGGAACTGAGGCTTGATGGTAAGAAAATTGTAAATTGAAATTGCAATAACTTCCAGAAAAATTGCAATTAGATCTTTTCTTGAAATTGTTCAGCGCTAAATCCAATCACAGTGGTTCTGCATTTCTGTAACTGTAACCCCCATAAACCTGTGACCTGAGTGACTTAGGGTGCCAGTTTTGCATCTCAGTGGGACCGTGCAATAAGGACTTCAGACTCTTCACTCACATGATGGTGATAACAGACTGGCTTTTATTCAAGATGGGTGACTAAAATGAGAAAAGTTGAGGTTTTAGTTTCCATCAGACACAAAAGGGGTTGTAGCATACTGTCATGTGGCTAATATGTACACTGCCTGGCCAAAAAAAGTTGCCACACAAAGACAAGGTCACACATAGAAATATTTCACTGAACCGCCGTTAGCTTTGATTTTAGCACAAATTAGCTGTGGCATTGTTTCGATAAACTTCTGCAGTGTCACGGATCTGTCCCAGATCACATCACTGCCTGCACAGGCTTGGACAGTAGGCACTAGCCATGATGGGTGCATCACTTCACCTGCCTCTCTTCTTACCCTGATGCTCCCATCACTCTGGAACAGGGTCAATCTGGACTCATCAGACCACATGACTTTCTTCCAGTCCTCCACAGTCCAATCTTCATGCTCCCTAGCTAACTGAAGCATTTTTTCTGCTTAGCCTTACTGATTTGTGGTTTTCTTAAGGCTACACAGCTGTTCAGTCCCAATCCCTTGAGCTCCCTTTGCATTGTGTGTGTGGAAATGCTCTTGCTTTGACTGTTATACACACCCCTGAGTTCTAGTGTTGCTTTTCTTCAGTTTGATTTGGCCAAACGTTTTAAGTGATTCGCTGATTACCATCATTCAGGATTTTATTCCAACCACAATTCTGCCTCTAAGGTGATGTTCTCCACTTTCCTGACAGATTTTAATAATGCTTTGGACAGTTTTAATCCAATTTTAGTAGTTTCTTCAATCTGCTTAGATGTTTTCTCTGCTTGATGCCAGTGATTTGACCCTTCTTAAACAGAATAACATCTTTTCCACAACCGCAGGATGTGTCTTTGACATGGTTGTTTAAGAAATGAGAAGCTACTCATGGAATCAGCTGGGGTTAAATAACTTGTTTCCAGTTGAAAGATAATATTTTTTTTTTGGTCAGTGTATGTCCTGTGTTATGGCCATCAATAGAAATAAACTATTGTTCAACCATATCTTTACCTTATCTTTAGTCTAAATGTGATTTTTTTCATGGTCAGTCTTGCTTCAAATTATCAAACCACTTTCCCATGATATCTGAACACTGACTGTTTTCTTCTTTTGTTTACAGCTGAGGAAGACGCCCACTCTGGAGGAGCTGCTTCAAGAGTCAGAGATCAACATCATATCTTCACATCAGCATAAAACCGGCGATGGATCTGCGTCTCAGAGTTATTTTACAGGAACAGATGACGGTGTTTTACTCTCACTTACACACAACAGGAAAGAAAACGAGAGTGCCTTGAATCCTCCTTTTACATCAACCACATACAGTGCCTTTCTCGCCACTAACACGACACCGCAGAAGGAAGGATGCCTTATGGATCCACATTACAGCCAACATGGATCACAGCCAAGCTCCTTTAGCGGTGTCAGCCACCGGTCCTCAGGTTACGTGACCTACGAGAATGTTGAAAACACCACCAGTGTCTCTGAAGGGATCGATGCAGGGAGAGAGAGCATGGGGGGCTTTTTCCTTCACAGCACCACGAACACAATCGCCAAGATGCCAGATATTATCAGCTACCCTCCCATAGACGGAGAGGAGCTGGAGAGGAGTGGGCTCGAGTCGTCCTTTTGTAAAGACTTTGAGGACGATCAGGAAGTTTGTCGTGCCACACTGTGGGAGGATTCAGTCATAAGTGAAAAATCTGAGAGCACAGAGGGTGAAGCTGATCTTTCTGTTACCACCATACTGGACCTTAAGAAAGATCAAAACTTAGATGAATCAAAAGGCCAAGAGTCTGTATCAGAAAACAGCGACTTTTCAGACAATCCTGAGTCATCACAAACACTCAGCGCTCGTCTCTCTCCAACAACAGAGATTCAGCCTGACCGCACAGACTCAGAACAAACCGACACCCAAGAGGATGAAGAAAAGCCATCGGAGGAGCCTTATCGCCTGAGCCTCCAGGCCCTGCTGAAGAAGTCTCAGGAGTATCGGCGGCGCCAACGGATGCTCAGGAACCAAGCCAAAATCAGTAAAACTCAGGAGAGGACCCAAGAGCAGCCAAAAGCGAGGGCGGAGGAGCAGAGCCTCTCTGACAAGGAGAACGACGAGTTTCCTCGCAAGGGCGGCTCGAGTGCAGAGGGGAGGAAGAGTAAAGAGAGGAGGGGAGCTTTAAATCTGTCTGTGGAAATGTCACCAAAGAAATCCTGGGACAATGAGGAAGGGGTGGGGTGGGAGCTTTTTGAGGAAAGGACAGACCTCAGGGCTGTAATCACGACTTTAGCAGGAGATGAAAATACCAAGGAAGTGACTGATGTTGATGAGAAAACTATGCTAAGAAACAACAGGCAGAACGTTTCACAGGAAGTCACGACAGAGCTTAAACAAATCAGCGTCCTGGCCCAGCAGCAGCAGCAGCTCTCAGCACCACGTGAAGCTTTTTGTTTGACCATAAGTTCTTCAAATTTCAGCAACAAAGGGGGCAAATATCAAACTATCCCAGCCCCAAATTTCTGCAGGAGTCCTGTCCGCAAAAGCAAAGGAGATGTTCGAGATGAAGAAGCTGTTAACGGGAAAAACATCTCAAAAGTTGGGCCTGGTTTGAGCGAAAATCACAGCGTTGTAGAAGTCAACCCGGGACAGCAAAACGTTCACCCTGCACTTTCCTCCAAAGACAGTCCCGGGGATGAAGAGGCTTTAGCTCGTGTTTCCCTCAGGAGTTCACAACACATTGATCAGCTGGAGTCCAATCTGTCTGGTCTGAAGATCCTGATTTCAGATCTGGAGTCCACACTGACAGAAAACTTCAGGAATCAGAGGCTGAGTGAGAGTAAACACACACAGAGTGATGATGACGACAGCAACGATGCAGAGCAAGACCAAAGAGAGCTGCTGGGAGGTCAATCGCTGGACAGTCTGCTTCAAGTGCCCAGTGTCGTTTACACAGACGACGTTCCTGCTCTAGAGGAGGAGGAGGTTGATTTAAGTGAGCTCCGGCTTGTCAAAACTTTAGTCACAGAGAGGGGAAAAGACAGAAGTTCATGTAAAGAAGGGCTTACAAAGAGTTCTGGGCCTAATGGCAGCTTCAGGAAGCAGCACCCTGCCCCTAAATGTCTCCTCTCTGTCACTCAGCGCCAGAGGATTCCAGACATCTTCAGAAACGTCGCCTCTGAAGCTGAAGATCGGCCTAACGCCTCAGTGCTGTCGGACACAAGTAATCATCCCGTGCAGAGAAGACACAAAGAAGAAGAAGAAGGGTGTCACAACTCGACCTGCTCACCGTCCCTCAACCAGTCGTACGATGTGGAAGCTCCATCCGACCTGTGGCTCCAAGAGGGGTCAGGGTCCAGGTCTGACGGAGGCTCAGAAGGTCGTCCCGACATTGAAAAACATCTAACCCCAGAGAGTGAAGGGGAAGGTCAAGGTGGGGGGTCCAAGGTCAAACGCAGGCTGCTCATGCACACGACGGAGGACACGCCGCGAAGGGAAGCTGATGACGTTGGAGGAGCGGGTTCAGCAGTCAGACCAAGTTCAAGCACACCCAGAGGTGAGCTGGTGATTTGAAATTAGCATGAAAAAGATGTTTGTATTTTTTAAAGCAAACTCAAGACCTGCCTCCTTAATCAGGCTTTAGGTTGATTTTATTTATTATTTATTATTATTTATTTTAACCATGTCAATATGTTTAATTTCTCAATTTCAGTTCAGAATTATTGAGCTGAATTTTATTCTCTTTTCATCAATTTTATTTCCATTATCCTACTTTAGTTTATTTTATTACGCATTTGCTATTTGGCTCATTTTAACATATTATTATTTTAAATTTTGCTTCATTTACTTATTTATCTATTTTCCTATAGTGTTTTTAATCAGATTTTTTCATCATGTATTGTCATATTCTTCTTAGGTCCTGTATTTCCTCATGTTTAAATCAAGATGTCCTCTGATTCTGTTTTCTGTATGAATCTTTCTTAATGTCTTCGTGTGTGTGTGTAAGTGTGTGTGCTTTGTGTGGATGGGGTTTTCATTGTATTCGTTTTTTAACTTTTTCTTTTCTTTTTATGCAAAGCACTTTGTGTTGACATTGTAAATACCTTCATTAGAGGTGTAGTGTGTAGAAGCTGGCAGCATTTTACTGAACAGAAACGATGAATATAGGACATAATGTGTCCATTTATATGTAAAGTCCATCAAAATAGGTGTACAACAATCCTATAAAACTTTGGTTTTCTTTTTATTAAGTCAGAAAAAGCTTTTTATATTTATGTACCGCGGGTCTCTCCTTTGAGGAGGCTCACATAATGATCCGCCATGTTGTCTCCTGGTGGGTTTTGGGGACAAAAAGTGAAATGTGATTTTTGAATTTGAGTCTACAAGAGTTTACAAAACATATAATCATCATCTTAACTGACCTATAATCTATTAAAATCATAGTTACACATATCAATAAAAGACCCTCACATTGTAACTGTTGTAGATGTGGATGATGCCCTGTTCATGATCCTTTTTTGTCCTCACCGGCTCTGGTCGCTTATTGATGTGATGTAGGGATGTAACGGTTACCGGTAAAATGGTAAACCGCAATAAAATTTCCCACGATATTCGTTACCATGTCCAATTAAAATTACCGTTATATCGTGCTTGATCACCACACTGCCTCAGTAACGCACGGTGATGCTACTCTTTGCCTGGAAAAGCCAGAACTATGTATCTGCCCTCTATTAAGGAGCCTCACGCGAGGTGCACATGCGCAGTTTGCATTGTTTGGCCTCTGAGTCTGACACATTTATTGACAAAAAAGACAAAAGAACTGTTATGAATATAACAATAAAGGGGTTAAATGATTTCAATTCTGTGTAAAAGTACTTTTAGAACATTTTGAGCACACTGCAACAATACCGCCATAATAATGATAACCGTGATAATTTTGGTTACAATAACCGTGATACAACATTTCCATATCGTTACATCCCTAATGTGATGTTTTAGAAACAGACAGGCTCATTCCAAAATCTGAACACTAGATGTCGCTAAAATGCCAATTTCTACACACCGCACCTTTAAGCGGGGTACACACGTAAAGATATATTCTGATCAAGGACGGCAAACCTCAGATTATCTTATGTATCATCCTGTGGTCTGAGATGTGTAAAGAGAAAATTGGTCCTAATAATCAGCTCCAAAATGGGTTGGGCCAACAATCCCAAATTTTAAACTTGTTCAGTATTTACAACCAAAATATCGTGTGTTGGGAAAGTCGACAACTCTGAAGCCATGACTCAGTGAATGTAGCCAATCAAGAAACGAGCTGACTGAGGAACAAGGAAGCAGGCGTAAATAAAAACAAGCATGGCCGACCTGAAACATAAAGATCGGTGGACCTCCGAAACAACAAACTTTTTTAGATGAGGATTTTTCTCTCAAAAATTCCCCCTTCCCCTATGTCCTGCTCTATGTTGCATGTTGTGTTTTCCGGTTGTTGCCATGTTTCTTCTTTGTTTTTGTCAGAACACATTCGATTAGATTTCTGTCTTAGAGGAAGAGATTCTAGATCAGTGATTGGTTAGAATCGTTATGTGAGTGGTGTGCTGTGTTGGGATTATCAGAGCGCACACACACACACACACACACACACCTACACACACACACACACACACACAGTACGATCAAAACTGTTCAAAGCCTGATTTTTTATCTTCATGTGTAGTTTCTCTAACTGCTGAAACATCTCTCCAGATTTAGAAAACCCTCATGTGTGTGCTCCACTTTACTCATTAATTCTACAGCCGTGCATTGACTCTGTCGTATAAAACACAACCTTTGGTCACGTTTCTGTCCTTCAGCTGCTGTGAGGTGGAGCGAAGGCCTCTGCAGTCTCAAAGACAAACAGGAACAGCTGAGGGAGGCCCACGCTGCTCAGGTCAGAGCCCTGCAGGAAGAGCACAGGAGACAGCAGGAAGAGCTGCTGCAGGTGAGACAGTGGGGATGGGGATTGGGTGACCTTTACATGGTTTGATGAAGGTCATAGATTCAGGTCAAACTGAGAAGAAGAAAAAGAAAAGGATGTGAACCAAATGTAGAAGCTGGTACATTTTCACTGATGTATTTTGGGGAGTTTTTGTGATGTAAAAGGAGCTTAATTTGCTGCCCCTGGAACAGGAATTACATCTTAAATCTAAAGACTTGTGGCTCCAGTGACAGTTATCATGGATATGTTTTATTTTTTATTTTTTGGAAAAGTTCTGTACTTAGATTTTTAAGGTATATTCATCTTTTCTCAAATGAGATATAGACTAACCTGGGCGTCATTTTTGACCCCTCCCTTTCATTCCAGTCACATATTAAATCCGTCACTAAATCAGCCTTCCACCATCTCAAAAACATTTCCCCGTCTCCGTTCCTCACCATCGGACTCTGTGACAGAAACTCTCATTCATGCCTTTGTTACATCCCGGCTGGACTATTGCAATGGAGTCCTGTCCGGGGTTCCTAGCAAAACCCTGGACAGGACTCTAACATGTGCAAAACTCTGCTGCCAGGGTTCTTACTCACACTAAACCCTGGCAACACATCACCCCCACTCTCATTCACCTCCACTGGCTCCTGGTTAAGTTCTGCATTAATTACAAGCTCCTCCTACTCACCTACAAGTCCCTTCACGCACTTGCCCCCCAGTACCTGGCTGAGCTCCTCCACCAACACACCCCATCCAGAGGCCTGCAGTCATCTGATGCTGGTCTCCTCTCCATCCCGCGGACCAAGCTTAAAAACTTTCGGTGACAGTCAGAGCCTTTAGTGTGGCTGCCCCCACCCTCTGGAACTCTCTCCCCGCAGAAATCCGCAACTCCCCCACTCTGGACTGTTTCAAATCACTTCTCAAAACTCACCTGGTCTCCCTGGCCTTCCCTGTTTAAATGTTTAGCTTTTAGTTTGTCCCCTCTACTGTGAAAAGCGACCTTGGGTTCCTTGAAAGGCGCCATATAAATCTAAGTTATTATTATTAAACTAAACATACTCTTGATTTGTGAGGATAAGATTTTATTCATACAATTGCCATTAACAATTCTGCTTATTTATCCACTTCTTTATCAATTCACTTTCAATTCTTGTGGATTTTTCTCTGAGAAATAATGCTGGCTGACAAGTTTCCAGTGGCAACAATGTCAAACACGTGGCACTCAAGATATTCAATGCCTTGCAGCATAGATAAAAGTTTTCTAAAGTTGCTTGTTTCTACTTCTTAAATGCTGTATAAAAAATGCCCTTTTTGCAAAAAACATCTGAAACAATACTGACCACTGTCTGCCCACTGTCTGCCATGATTTTGATTTTTTCATTTATTTGTTAGCAATTATCCCTGCTATTAATAAAATTTGCAGTCAGATTTTCCCATTTGGCATGTGTAAATCTGATTTTAAACTGACTTTGTTCCTGCTACTTTGTGTCAGACTAAAATTGTGATATATCATATTTCTTGATTATAACCCACATTTTTGGTTTTTAAATAAGTTCTAACTTTTCGGGTGCGTATTATACATGAGTACAAGCAAAATGCTTTCCATATTTCACCTCGCCAACACCGCGATTGCAACACATGTGATTCAGAAAGCCAAAATATTCTCTTTCTCTGCGAAAACACAGAGCGCTACTGTCATGTGAGCAAGGCAATGCAGAACAGCCATCTGCACGTTGATAGCTGCTCTCTGATTGGTTGGTACACTGAGTGTGCTCACGCAGGAGTCTCAGTGATTACGCATGTATGAAGCAAAGGTGTTTCCATATCTGGTTGAGAGAGAAAATCATGTACTGTATTTGTTGTGCAAATATTGAAATTTAATTGATGAAAACTTTGAATGAAGGTCATTTTTGAGTTGTCTGCGAGTAAGCTTTTGGCAAAATGAGTGTGTGTTTTATTCAGTTTTATTCAGATCATGAGTTTTTTTTCCAGGCAAAAATCGTGAAAGTGTGCGGTTTAGGGATGGGATGAAATATCGTTTGGCGATATATCGTGACACAGTACATGAAGAAATGCATCGACTTTGAAAAAAATGGATCGCGAAATAAAGACGCCACGTCCGGTAATAGCGCATGTGACCAGAAGTGACGACAACAAACGTTAGCACCAACTACCTTGCCTCCAAAAAGCCGAATGATGGAGTCGAATGAGGTTGAAATTGAGGACGCTCCGCCTGGATACAAGTCATCTGTCTGGCAGTATTTTGGCTTTCTCATTAAAAAAGATCAAGACGGCGAAAACAAGCCTCTAACCTCTCTAGGGTTAGAGAGAGTGTTATTGTTTGTGTTTGGCCTGTGGCCTTGTGTTTTCCTGTGTGCAACTCAAACAAAAACAAATGAGCTGTAATTACACAGTAATATTTTTTCTTTTTTACTTTTTGATATTGTATCGTGACGTATCGTATCGTGACCCGGGTATATTGAGATGCAGTGTATCGTGAGTTTAAGTGTATCGTCCCATCCCTAGTGCGGTTGGGATTATAAAAAAGAAAATGAGAAATTACGGTAAAGCAGAATTCCCCTTTGGCAAGAAGGTTGAGATGTGATTTTTGGACCATGTTTCCCAGCTCTAACACATCCTAAACTCTATAGTCATGTAAGTGACAGGGAATCTGTGTTTGAGGAATAAACTAAGTCTGTCTGTAGTTTAACCGTGTAAGTTATAGTCCCGTGTCAATCTTGGCACTTTCTTCCTGCCACTGAGTCCAACAGGATTTGTCGATGGGAAGAAAATAAAGTATACATCCTTCACCTTGAAAATGTACTCTACAATTTTCATGTAAATGCCATTTTTTTCTAAAGAAAAAAGGAACCACAGCTTTGAAACTGCAAGAAATGAACAAGAACTTGCAATTGCATGTTTCTAAAACTATCAGACGTTTACCCTTTCTAAATACGGTTCAGAAACAGTCTCGCTGTTCCTCTTCATCCCATTGGCCCGCTTCTTGCACTCGATTGCATCACATATTGCCGCACAGATCTCGCAAGACGTAACTCCTGTACAACAACCATAATTCACTCTACAAACATTCCGACTCCACCCAAAGTCACCTTAGAGAAAGAGGAACAAGTGTCTTCTGACGGAGAAAAACGCTTCGACTGGGACATGATCCGACCCCGAATGTTCTTTTGAAATCGGACCTTTGGACGCCTCTGGCTCTGGTCCACACGTGCTGAGCCGAACACACATGCAGGTTTTGGCCCTACCTGTTAGAGCGTGTTCTGGAGAGTGGGGGTCGTGGGCAGACTACAGACATCTGCTCATTACAAGAGACCTTCAGACTCTCCCCAGTAAAAAAAAACACACACAGGGATTCTACCATAAATGTTTCATTACATCCCAAAGAGGCGAGCTGGCATGGTCGCCTCTCTCTGAGTGTGTGTGTGTGTTGAGTGTGTGTGTGGGGGCACATGCGAGACTTCAAGGACGCCTGCTGCTCTCTGGCAGCCGGCTCCCGTTCCTCGGCTTGTGTCTGTATTTGTTCTTGGCCGCCGTCCTTGCCCTATTAATCACAGTCTCGGTTTAATTTATGTATCCTTAACAACAATATAATTAACATAAGCTGTTTAATAAGAAAGACTTCTCTCCGCCTCCCCTCTGTCCTTCCATCATTTGTGATGCGGTGGGAGAGCGAGCTGGCTGGACTCTCCGTTGGAGGGGAAGGAGGAGGAGCGAGGGAATTGACACAGAAAAGGAAAGGATAATTTGTTTAATTCATGAGCGTCTGTGGTTAAGTGCCAGATCGTCCCGCCGAGTGCCACCGCTAATGGTCCCCTCTCCTCCTCTCTCTTTCCTCCCTCTGCTCCCATACCTATCTTTGTTTCCTCCCTTTCCTCCTTCTCCCATGTCTAATTTCCTCCATCTCTCCTTCCTCATCATCTCTGTCATCCCTCTCCTCCTCTTCTTTTTGCCTCCGTGCCCCGTCACCCCCCTCCTGTCTCCTCCTCTCTACCCTCAATTAATTTCTTCCTCCTGCCTCATTTGCTGTCCTTTCCAATTCAATATTTTCCAACCTTGCCTGCTCCCAAATGTTCCTGCCGTGCACACGCACACACGCTCTCTTACTCCTTCTCTCTCTCTCTCTCTGTCTCCCAGGCGTTGGCGGCGCGTTTCCGCCTCCTCCAGAGCGTGTCCTTCCCCTGCTCCGTGTCCAGCTCACGTCTTGGGGACACGCTGACCTTAACCAGCCTCTCCCAGGTATCACCAGCACATTTTTCACTAATGTCGGGAAAAGCTTGTCCTGCTTATCCTTGTGTCTGAGGATTTTGATAGCTCAGAGAGAGGTACAATATTATTGGTGTAGTATTGGTCACAGCAGATATGAAATTAAAATGTTGTGAAGATTTCTGCTCATCAGTGTTAGGATGTTTAAAGCATGACTGTACCGGGCTGCTTATTGTGACAGGGTGACTTGTTTAGTTTTAGGAGAGCAGAAACTTTTCAAACTCAGGTGTGGAGACTAAATCATCACATTAACTTGTGTATTCTGCAGGTCTGTTTTTTGTGTTTTGGCTTTTTTAACCATATTCATCAGCAGTTCATTTTATAAAGTCACACAGACTTAATGAACGTACAGCCACCAGACTGTACAACTCCTCACTCAAAGGGAGGAGGAGTGACAGGATGACAGATGACAGGATGGAGAAGTAGTAGTAGCCAGTCAGTAGACATGTTTTTCTATTTTATTTTACTGATATACTGTGTTCTTTTATACCTGTTAACTGTACAAGCTGCTGGGATATCAGTTTCTCTTAAGGAGTCCTCCCAAGAGATAAATAAAGTTCTATCTTATTTTATCTCTTAAATAAAATTATCTAGAATTTTAAATGCTGGATTCAGTACTCCTAAATCAGAGCTGTAGGGCAGTTCAGATCGTGTTATTCAGTTGTAGAAGCTCTTACCAACATGTTTATGCATCCTAAAGTTATTCACAGTTGACTCAGTGCAGGGTAAAGCTGCTGCAAAAAGCTGCTTGGAATTGTTTAAAGGAGGCATCACGATGAATTTCTGCTGATATCAGACACAATGATATTTCCAAACTCATAAATGCCAACAGTTGAAGCAAGAAAAACAACACTTTATTCTTTAATAAATAAAACTTCTGATTTATAAAAGTGGAAACTCTCTGAATTTGATTTAAATTCCTAAGATCTATTTGTACATTCTAATAATATTACAGTCAATTTGTGGGATATTATAGGCAATTCATACAAGCAAAATATCTGCTGTAAATAACAGCAAAGACATTCAATCTCTGTGTCAATTTGTAGGAAATTATCTGGTAATACCATAGAGCTTAACAAACTTGTTAGAACACTACCCAATGTAAGGTTCAGGCCACAGCTGCCCTAAAGTAACAGCATTATAAATACCAAATCCATTATTTATGATTATGTAATAGCTAATACACCAGCATGTAGAAGCTCTATTACAGAATTTTAATATTTGATGCTGAAATATAATTACTTCCATGAGTTCTCTAATTCACTGTTTTAAATACTGAAAGCTAATAAAGCATGTTATTATTCCTTGACTTGTGTGTCAGATTTTAGTCATTTATTCGCATTCCTGAACAGAAAAGTTAGTTTTTATGGGCGAATATTTGGCTTGATTAATTTCTGACTTTTAGAGAAGCTCAGTGAGAAACTGTTTGTATATAAAAAGGTGAATTCAGTTTGAAATTCCTCATCATTTTAAGTTTAAAAAAGTTTTTGAAAGATTTGTAAAATATTTATGTTTTCTACTTTTTATGACGTGTGATCTTATAAAGTCGTGAAGCTCTGGATGTGTAAATATAAATATATTCATACTGAGTTCAGACTGCACTGTGAACATATGCATAGTACTATGCAACGTTTTTAACAAGTATGAAAGAATGTAGTAAAGTGGGATGCTTTTACAAATGGAAGTGCTGATATATTTTTATCACTTAACTAAGACAAAGTGAATGAAAGGAAAGAAACCTAAATCATATGAATATTTGAACACATGACTATCAGGTTGTTTAATGTAGCACAGTGACTTTAAGCATTAAGTCTCTTCTCTCCTTCTGTGTGCCGTTCACACTATTGTTCCAGTCTTAAAATAAATAAATAGCCTTTAATTTATATTTTAGTAGAGTTATGTGCATTCCAAACCATATTTATAGATGTTAGTTTGGTTCTGGTGGATAATTTACAAATTAAATGTTACAACAATACTCATGATACAATTGTGATGGTGATTCTATCTATCAAAATATACTCACCTTAATGCATAAATGTTATAGTCTTGCCAATGGGACAAATTTGTGATCAGTCTAAATTAAAATCAGAACTTTAATTTCAACCAAAGTTGCTTTTGAAATTTCATTTAAACAAAACACACAAATATATTTTTCTCATGAGAATTATCAATAATAGGACATGTGGAAACTTTAGTTAAAGCTGTGGAGATGTTTAGACAAGCTTAACACAGAAGCAAAGCCAGTATTTTTTTAATTGAATTTAATAATAATTCATAAAAACTTCAAATTACAGCCAATTTCCTCTTCTGTTTCTTTAAGAGAATAACAATGCAAATAATGAGACATTACAGTAATTCTTTATTTGAAGGAGCTGGTCCTTATTTATGATGACAGAAACCCTTCATAACCATATTTTTATTTTTTCAAACATTAATTTTTAGTTGAACTTGAGCAGCAGGACACATTAAAAGAGTTTGGAGGTGATAATCTGCCCTCGGGCTTCTTCTCTGAAATAGACAGAATAATAAAGCAACAGGTAGATCGTACTCGTACAGCAGAGACTGCCTGTTCTTTTCAATATGAAACATATTTGTATTTAACAGTATCTGCTTAAATACACTGTGAAGTATATCTGTTTAAGTCCTCTGTTGTGTGTCCATCTTTATTTTCTGACACTGGTGTGAAGCAGATCTTTCTTCTTTCCGTCCACCTTGATGTCTTCATCTGAAACCTCCATCATCCGTCATTTCTCTCTCATCTGTATTCAGCGCCTCCGCTCGGCTTCGGTTACACTCGGCTTGTTCTACAAACGTTTCCCCTTTAACGCAACAGTTTCAGAATCAACAAGTGACTGACAGCAGATCAGCTGCTTATTATTCTGCTTATTATTCTCTATTATAATGATGAGCTGCGAGTCCACTCGTGTTGATTTGCTAAACAGATGCCAACCAAAAGACCTTGAGAATCTGTGCGGGAAATTAATTGGTTGTCATTGATGGAATTAACATTCTCCTCTTTCCTCCCCTCTGGTCCTCATTACTCACCCCTCTCATCACCCCCTCCCCACTCTCCCTCCCCATCCACAGCCCGCCAGCACGATCTCAGAGCGCTGCCGCCCCCTGCTGTCAGCGGCTGTGAGGGGCTTTCTGACGCGCAGGCTGCTGAGGACGGAGAAGGTGGCTCAGCTGGTGCGAACAGTCCGGGTAAGGAGTGACAGGAGCATCACACATATGTTTATCATGTTAACTTGAGTTTACACAAAACCAGAATACGAGTTTGATGTGATAAAATACATCAATGTTGCTGTTTTGATACCAGAGCATCCACAGTGTGGGCATCCAAGACTGGTTTATTTTACTTTTTCTTCTCCAAACCTTAAAACCAAAATGAAACATACTGTTGATACTTAACCCTTTAACTCCCAGCTCAGCTGTTTGGCAGAGGTCATTCAAGTCAGGAATATTTAATGTGTTAAACATAACATGTCATTGTTTGTTTCTGTTGATGTTTTTTGATATAGAAAAAAATGCAAATAACCGAAAGAGGTAAAATTTTGTTTGTGGGATTTCACGATTTCAATAGCTAAAAGCTACTATTATTTTTACCATCGTCATTATTTTAAAGGGACTGTGAGGAGTTTCTAAGTAATTACAAAACAGACTCACTTTTAGATATATGCCTGATCGGAATACACACTTTAAGATGAGTTTTATAGCATCAAAATAGGTTATCTATAAATGCTATTCCTTAGCTTCGCGGTCGGGTCAGACAGGGCTGGACTGGCCTGGATACTCAACTACGGGAACAAGACAATTAAAACAAGAGCAAATTTATATCATTCAGACAATTCTTAGAGCACCGGGCTGTAAGTAGGGATATATAGCCAGCTACAAAACTACTACTTCCAAAAATTGCTTGTTGACACACATCAAAAACTACCGCTACGTAACTAGAAAGAGATACATTACCTCGTCGTTTTGCATCCTGTAAGTTGTTGAGAAAAGAAGTTGTAAAGCAATGCAGAGTTCTGAGGAAAGTCCAAGTGCATTTATTAGCATCACAACAAACACACGCTTTGGCTTGTGGTGCGTTCAAGTTGTAGTCAGAAGTAGGAAGTTCTGAGTTCCGAGTGGGAAACTGCAACTGGAACGTCCCCCAAAGTCTGAATTTCCTACTGAGAACTTGGTGAAACCTCACCATCCCCGAGTTGACAATCAAAGATGGCTGCCCTCAGTGTGAACAGTTATTTAGCTCCTGTAATAATCAATTTATTTGCACTTCTGACTGGGGTGTGTCGCTCTAGATC
Organism: Scarus forsteni; assembly: GCA_036419115.1. NCBI lineage: Eukaryota > Metazoa > Chordata > Actinopteri > Labriformes > Labridae > Scarus > Scarus forsteni. The sequence goes on from JAZDUH010000289.1 coordinate 8,715,156, forward strand.
AGCTGTATACATAGTATTGTTAGACTTATATTTACAAAAATGCTGCCATAGTGATAATCACATTCTTCATGTGATATTTGTGAACAACAACGCAGGGCGTGCTAACAACAGCTAACAATAGCCTGGTAGATCGGCATGTTTTTTTCCGACTTCAACTGTAACGCCGATAAGTCAGAGATGATGTCACTCCCGTTTCCGAGGTTACTGGAACGCAGCATTACGACAGTCACCGCACGAGCTCATAGGTAGCAGAGTCTTTATGTCGCTGCAAACAGATTCTCCTCACAGTCCCTTTAAGTACTTAACCATTAACTGATGTGATGCTATAATGTACATGTAAAGTCATATTCATCAAAAACATTTTTCTGCTTGACAAACTCAGTATCTATTTGAAGTTATATTTGCATTTTTACATAGACATTTCTGCCTTTCTAGTTGATTTTGTCCCAAATATTTGTGCATTTTTATGTCATCACACAATCAACTGTTGGCTTTTAAAACTTTTCATTCCCACACTAAGAAAATGTCTATTTTTTGGTTCTGCTTTTTAAAACATTGAATATTTAACCTCTGCCAAACAATTGAGCTGGTAGTTAAAGGGTTAATAAATGTTTCTAAATAATAATGTTTACTCACAGAAACATTTCCTTTGAATTCTGTCTGCATAGTCTAGGAGGAATGTGTGCAGAGATTCAGCTCTCTTTGGTAGTTTTTAAATTAATTTAAATGCTGAATCCTTGCAGTGATGTTACACTCGACTCAAGGGTTTGCAGATGTAACACAAAGTAACTTCAGGGAGAGTCGGCTCGATAAAAAAGCATCATCGTCCACCAACTAACTTCCCTCAAAGAGGCCAAAATAAATACAATAATCCCTCTTGAAGAAAACAGGAAAAGGGGATTTAAAAAAGACATCCAAACCACAGCGGACAGTACCTGATCTGAGCAGAACAAATCAACAAGAAGACTTGCACATAGGGCCGGGCATTTATCTCATTTTTATCTGAATTAAAATGAATGCCTACCACAGCTATAAGAAATTAATAATCAAGATAAAGATTCCTGTACCACATGACATTGTAACCTTTTTTATTCTTTTTACCCATTATTATTATTAGCATTAGCATTATTTTGAGGCAGTTGTATTTCTACACCTATATTTCTGTGTTTTCAGGTCTTTAATGTTGAAAATGAAAGTGTCAGTAGCACAAATGTTCAAAAAAGCATGTGGTGTGTTTTTATAATCAGTGGCTAATCATGTTTCATATTCATGATGTTAATATCTATTAAAATACTCAGTTATTATATTTTTCATTATCGAGAGGCCCGACATGCACGCTAAAAGATTTGCTTTAACATGAATGAGCGAGGGCATTAATGTTAACACTCAAATGAACTCTTTCATAAGAAGTTTAGATATAAATACTTAAAGAAATAAATAACATTTCCTAAATAACCCATTTCAGAGAGAAAAACAATATTACTGATAACTTTCAACAGAAAACAAAATTTAAAAAACTGATAACGTTTTCTGACAAAAAAATCAGTATAACAGGATTGCGATGTGTCGTCCTGTTTTTTTTGTTGTTTTTGAATGTTTTTGATTTTTTATTTTAGAAATGAGTATTATTGTTCAATTTTTAATTCAGTCTTGTTTTTTTTAATTGATCTTTAATTATTATTTAGTTATTATAATTTAATCTGTATATAATTTCATTTTTGTTTATTTAACTTGTCTTTAAGTTAATTTGACTACGTGTGACTGTATGATTGCCCTTATTTCTACATAATATGGCAGCACATACTTGACACTTTAGTCTAATGGAGAGCAGCAGAGCTCCACTTTAGGGACATAAGTGATGAGAAAATTAGATCCCTGTAGTCTGAGTCACTCTTTTTCTGTCTAATGTTAACAAAAACATTTTCGCTATAATCAACTGGACTGCTTTAAGATAAGAAAATAATTACACCTAAACTACAATAATTACGAGTTACAGTTAAGTTTTCATCTGTCAGTAATCAAAAGTCTCCATATCAGGCTGCTATGATAAGAAAGAAGAAGGAGGCAGTGAGGCGTTAGCATCTACAGATCCCATCAAAAGTTATATCGTCAGGGGTGCTGGTTTGGCGGAGTGGTTAGCAACCAGGCACCCCATGTACTTGCTTCTGCCGGTCCAGGTTCGAATCCCGCCTGTGACCAGTTTGCAGAGTGTCCTCCCCTACTCTCTCACCCCCTTTCACAAGCCTATCCACTATCTCTCCTATCAATAAAGGTACAAAATGCCAAAAAAATACATTTTAAAAAAATTAAAAAAAAAAGTTATATCGTCAGCTTTCATTCAGACAAGAACTGGCTCATGCTGTTGGCATGCCAGCTTGTGATTGGACAGAAGTAATAAACAAAATGATCTCCACTCAGATTTATTCTCCGTTCAAATCAAGCACGTCTCGCAACGAACGGCTCACTTACAGCTGTGAATTGGTTCTCATCATTCACTTAATAGAACTGGTCAGAAGTGTTGAGTCATTCAGGAATGTCAGATTTCAAAACAAAGCCTCTGTTTACAGGTAGAAGATAAAACAATAATAGAAGATAACATAGCTTAACACAGCAAGCACACAGGACCCTTTATGGCCCTTTTCCTTTAGCCCGGCTCTACTCTACTCACCTTGTGCTGCTTTTCCATTAGCCCCAGTTGCCTGCCCAGCGGGGTGCAGTGTCGCTGAGCGGCTCTGCGGTGACGTCATTTTGAGCGCGACAACAATCTGTGTTTTTTTGTCACAAACCAATTAAAAAAAGGAAAGCAGAAGAAGGCTGCAGGTGGAAAGAAGAAATACTCCTTGAGGAGTACAGGAGAGTTTTGGAAGCTATACAACAAAATGAAGCCGAGGACGAGAGCAATCGAGCTGCAAAGAAAAGACGTATGAGGGTAAGCTAACGGTAGCTACCGCTAGCATGCTAGGTCGTTGCATTCATGACTCATCGATGATGACATTGTCTGACCAATCAGTAGCCAGCAGTCGGTGATGTCATCTTTTAGTATTGACTCAGCTCGCTTGTAACCAGAGCGGAGTAGGTACTAAAACTAGCTTGTTTTAGGAGGTACCAGGCTAGTGGAAACACGCTGCAAATCCAGTAGAGCCGAGTAGAGTAGGGCCAAGGCGTGCTAGCGGAAAAGGGCCATTAGAGTTCCTAAAGAGTTTATCTGATGACTGTAGGCAGAGGTGGGTTAACGCTTCCCATTGAGTCCTAGCTTATGAGCTAAGCTAATTAGTGGTGGGTGAGCTCTGCCCGTCGGTTCTTTTTTACTGCACGTACATGCAAAAGAGTGGCGTCTATATGCCTGTCATGGATGAAGGAGTGAGGCAAGACACGAAAAGAAAAAAGAAGTTGGCATCTCCCTTTAAGGTCAAGATAAACAAAAGAAGGGCTGTGGCTTTAGCTGGTGGTCAAAGTTGCAGCTTCTATGCTTTCTTTTACTACTGTTACTGAAGATCAGCTAAATTCTACATTTAGTTGTTTCCCAGCCCACACTGGTTTTAAGCCCATGGTGTCAAAAAAGTGTTGACATGCCAAAAACAATCTGCCAGCCCTATTATGAGCAAAACCTGTCTGAAAAGGTTTTTAACTGGAAGTGTTAATGTGTATTTTGGACTCCAGGACACTCGGCAGCTCCTGCAGACCCTCCAGCTGCAGCAGCAGAGCCCGGGCAGGGGAGAGCTCAGCAACAGACAGGACCTTTTGTTGCAGGAGAGAGTCGCTCTGCAGGTATTTTAGCAAACACACGTCGTAAACATCTGTTAACCTCTCTCCTCTTTTCCCCTCCACTGCACACAGAGCAATTACTCCCTCCATTAGCAGTAACCACAACACATAACTGCACCTCCATGCATCCATTCAGCCCATCCTCTGCTCTGTAATTGTTTCCTGCTCCAGCTGCGCTCCGCACGTTACGAGGTCAGTGACATATTCTTCAGCCTGTCAGCCGCGGAGAGGATGCAGCTGATCAGCTGGGACCGAGAGCTGGCCAGAGAGAGAGATCTCAGACGTCAGGTAACCTTTTCAGCAGCTCAGCGTGAGTGAGAATTGATGAACATTAAAGGAGTGTAGGTTTATTTTTATAAACAGTGACCCTGCTGTAAACAATGGAAAGTGCTGCTGTGAGTGAAAAGAATCACTGCATCCAGCTGTTTGTACTTTATTTAGCTGTAGGTCATTAGCCTTCAGTGCTAGCAGATGTGAAGCTCAAATACAATTAAGATTACACACTGACAACAGTAAAGGTCTCCATGAGTCTGATACATGATTTGATGTTTTACAGCGCCTCTGTTTTTTATGTTTGTGTTTTTAAAGGAGGTCCTTTTCCATGAGCACGTTGTTGATGTACTATTTACCTCATGGTAGACAAAATCCTTAATCTCCTCTCTTCCTTTCTGTGTGTTTCCATGCTCTGTTTCAGAGCGGGCACACAGGCCGTCCAGCAGGGAAAAGTTCACTGTCAGCAGCAACACAGAAGTCACTGGAGAGGAAGAGAGAGATGCTGTGAGTTTTCACTGTCATAAATCACACTTTGACCACAGTTCAGTACATATCTCGTTTTTGGCCACAGTTTCTTTTTTTGGGGGGGGGGGGAATATTGTATTTTGCAGTTTCCAGTTATGTGAGAACAGTACAACTTATTCCCACTAAACTCAGTAAGTAATAAGGTAAATAAATAACAGCAGGAACTACATAGACAGATAAGATAAAGTGAACAATGAATACAATAAATAAAGAGAAAGCAAATAAATCACAACAAATTAATTTAAAGGAACCAAATATACATATTACATTGTAGTAAATGTCACCAAAATGTCTCTACCTTTGTACCTGAACCTTAGTACTGGTTTACAGTCAGACCGAGTCCATGGGGGGTTTGGGTAATGTTTCTATATATTCAATAAAAGGCTGCTGGGTCTTGAAAGGGATCTTATTTGTGTCTCATGATGAAATTGGTCTTCTCTGAAGACAAACTGGTCATCATTCTGATATCTATTTTGAATAGAAAGGGTGAAATCCCATTTCCAGGGTAACCCGATACATTTTCTGGAGACAGAAAGAGCTAGATCAGTGCATTTCAGCGAAGTCTGACTGAGTTTCAAGTTTGTTACATTTTCTAGAAGACAGAGTCCTGGATCTACTTGAATTGGTATATTCATGATTTTTGTCAATATGTCACATAAGATAAGATATCTTACACACTTAAAAATGTTGGGTTAAAAACAACCCAATATGGGTTATTTTTTAACCCAACACTGGTTAAATGTTGGACAGAACACATGCTGGGTAATTTTGACCCAACAAGTTGGGGTGGTTTCCTTTAACCAACAGTTGGGTTATTTGAACTACCTAACCCAACCACAGGCTCAATTTGACTACACTGTTGGGTTCTTTTTACTCGATCAGTTGGGTTGTTCAAATAACCCAACGTTACCCACAAGAAGCTATCGCTAACGTTAACTACAAATGACCAAGAGTTCACAATCACTGCTTCACACGCTCATGTAAATGGTAAATGGACTTGAGCTTATATAACGCTTTTTTTAGTCTTTGACTACTCAAAGCTGCTTTACACCGCAGGTCACACCTACCCATTCACTCTCACATTTATTGATGGTTTTGAGTTTCTATGTTAGTTGTCCATCAGTATCTCTAACACATTCATGCCCTTTCATGACCATTTACACGCCACTGACGCAGCAGTGGGAGCAACTTGGGGTTAAGTTAAGTGACACATCGCCATGTGTCGCCCGGAGCTGGGCTTGAACCTGCAACCTCCCGATCACTGACCAAGTGCACTATCCAACTGCGCCACCGACGCCAATGTCACATTGAATTCAAACAGCCAACATACACGGTTACTACAGTGAGCTTTTTTTTTTTTTTTTTTGAATGTATATTTTTGGGCATTTTGTGCCTTTATTGATAGGAGAGACATAGTGGATAGGCTTGTGAAAGGGGGAGAGAGAGTAGGGGAAGACACTCTGCAAACTGGTCACAGGCAGGATTCGAACCTGTATCGGTAGAAGCATGTACATGGGGTGCTAACCACTACACCAAACCAGCACCCCAAACTACAGTGTGCTTTATACATTTTATTAATATAAATTGAACATTGTGGTGAAAGAATAGTGCACTCGTAGCAAACCTTACTTGTATAGAGCTGAGTCTCTCAGGGTGTCTATCAGTATGCGACGCTGCTAGATGAGTGGGGGTAACCTGGGGATAGCTGTTGGTCGCGCATGCGTGAGCGTCAACCCAACATGTTGGGTAGTTCGAAATAACCCAACACATTATAATGAAAATTACAACCCAACAGCTATTAACTCAACTGCCAACTACAATAACCCAGCAATCTGGGTATTTAGATTACCCAATTTAATGAAAACAACCCAATTAAACTAACCAACGGTCTCAACCCAGCTGTTGGGTTGAAAAAATAACCCAACAATTTTTTGTGTGTAATTAGTCCCACAGGGGGAAAATCCAAGCAGCAGCAGCAGGATACAAGAGAAATATAAGAAAGAAAGTTACAAATGAAAAATGAATTAATAAAAAATATAAAATATATATATATATATATATATATATATATATATAAAACAGGATTAAATTCATATATATATATATATATATATATATATATATATATATATAGATATATATATATATATATACATATATATACTCAGGCAGATCCATCTTTCTAAGCTCCAATCTATAATGATTATTATTTGTCCCAAAGTGTGACGGCCCAATCACAGTCCTTTTGATCAGGAAGATAAAGGAGCTACTGGTGAGATGACAGCGGGAAGTGACTGCTTATTTGGAGATTAGTAATGATGCTAAAAATTAACATTTTTAAGTGCCTTCTAATGCTGGAAAACCAAATCCAACCTCCAGCTGACTGTAATTATTTAGTAGGGATATAACTATAGATAACAATTAAGTTTTTTATTTCTTGAAATTATATTTAAGCACCCCATGCTGACTTTTATTTGTCCAATTGACGTTTTCTTAACTGTCAGTGAACACATCATTCTGCCATCTTCAGACAGGACTGAAGTATAGATATGTGTTTTCAACCAGCGGGACTTCAGAAAGTCCGATTGTGCTTCATCACATCTGTTTTGAGCAGATTTTCCTCCATTATTTGACGAGTCTGTGGTGGAGTTTCCAAAGTTCTTTGTCCAAGGCCACAGAAAAAAGGAACAACATTTATTGTTTGATTAGATGCACAGTGCCGATGTGTTTTCAGTTCATGTTCCTTCTGTAAGTCTTGATGAAAAGTTGTGCACCAGCAATTTGATAAATGATGAACCGTACAGGACACACAGGGCTTAACAGCCAAATCGATGAGCTGAAACAGTATTGATTTCCAGGTTTGGCAAATTCTGAACTATTTTCACTCTACTTGCACCACAAACTAAAGAACAAGGGTTCAGAACATTGTGAGTGTGGGTGCATATTGCTGCCTCTCCTCTCACAGAAAAGTGCCCTGGCCCAACGTAAGTTTATTGTTACTTGTGTAGGATTTTCCCCTGCCCTTTGAGGATTTCTGGTTTTGGAAAAATAGGAACATGTTTGACATGGCTTCACTTTCACTAATTGGTCAGTCTGTCTGAAGTCCCGCCTCAACATGGCCTCTGTGTTTGTGGTCAGGTTGATCTAAAATTCACGGTCCCGTACAGCATCCAGGTATCAGCCTCAACAACCTACAACTGGTCTTTTTTTTTTTTAAACAGCTGATGTCACATGGCCAAAGTCTTTTTACTGTCAGTGGTCTGAACCTACTGCCCAAAATAGTCACAATCTGAAGTTTTAGGCCACTAGAAGGGAAGCTGTTTTATATAGAGGCAAAAATTGTCAACCTTTAGTCTTGATTATTGGTTACAGTGCAAAATCTAAGCAAGATTATTCGTCTAATTTCAGTTCTAAAACTCTCACATGACTTATTGTGAGCCAAAATTGCCTGACAGGTTCAGCTACAAATCTTATTTCAGTTCTTAAAAACAAAAAAAACAAACATAAATTGATTGTAATGAGTTAAAATGTCAGCCAATGTGACCAGACAAGTTTTGCTTGTCTTCTAAGTAAGACGTGCTCTCTGAAGTAGTTTCTTTACTTGATTTTAAGACCCTCAAGTAGTAAAATTTTGTTTTTGTTCCATTGTAAGATATTTTTGCATAATTACAGTTTATTCAATGCTTTATTTTTGTTTTTAATTCATTGTTATACGATATCCATCAGGACTCCTCAAATGAGTTTGAGAGTTTAGGAAGTATTGTGGATATTTTTGACTTAAAATGAGAAAAATAAACTTGCTGAGATCAAATTTTTTGCAGTGTAAAGTACTCTTGTCAGCTGTCCTATAAATAAAGTCTTTAAATGACCATTTATGATACATTAAAAAACATTTTATTGTCTGTTTGAAGTTGAACTGTTCCTCTGAAAATATTTGAATGCAATTAAATTCTTACCTACACTTTTAAAACATGAATCCCGAGCTGAGGTTTTCTTATTCTCTGATATCATTAGGGCTAAACACATTTCCTCTGTCCTCCAGGCTGCAGAAAAAAGCTGCAGGAAGAAACAGGGGAGTCGTGATGAGGACCAGACACAGCCATGGACCCTCTGCTGAGCAGCCGCTGGAAACGAAGCGAGGACAGTTTAAAGCAAACCCTCAGAGAGTCCCAAAGACCACCTCCTCCTCCAGACCCCGATGACTCCCCCTGTAATTGGCCCCAGTGAGCACATTTAATAAAGCCCCAAGCCATTATGTGAATATTGTACACCTTATTATTTCAGTTACTGAGTCCAAATCTGACACCAGGAGAGGCCTGCTGCTGTGAAGCTCCAGCAGAGCCCCTTCCTCAGATGTAACGGAGGATTCTCTCTGAATGGGAGCACAGGCAGGGATAAAACTCCACGGCTTCTGAAAACACCGACACTGCTTCATCATCTTCAGTGTTGATGCTGCAGATTTAAGCTGAGAGGGGAACAAAAACAAACCCTGATGTGTCAGCCCAAACTCTGCACTGCACCTGAGAGGTACATTTTCAGATTTCAACGCAGGAGAGCACAGTGATGATGAAAAAGATCCAGTTTACTTTTGATACTTTAGGAAGCCTGAGGTTTACATCACAGGGGTCTGTCAGCGAGAGTGTGAATGTTTCTGTTGTCTTATGTCAGTTCTCTCCACTTTCCAAGTGTTTCAGTGTGTTTTAGGGGTTGTCTCGATACCACTTTATCACCTCCAATACGATACCGATATGGCAGCCTTAAGTATTGGCCAATACCGATATCGATCCCGTACGATATCATACATACTTTTATTACATATTTTGTAGTATGGACTGTGAGAAAAGACTTGATCAAGTGAGATGACTCAAACAACGAATGGTAGTCAGCTATATTAGGTAAGAAAAAAACAAACTAAATTCAAAATCATTTAGAAGACCCTGAAAAGTAGCCCCAATAAATCCAGTAAAACAAAAACATATATTTGTAATTTGTAAAATAGCCACTTTGTTTAATTAAAAAATATTCTACAACTGAAATAAATAAAAAATATATTAGAATGGACTGCTTGCAAAGAAGTTTTCATATCGGATATTTTAGAAGCAGGCCAATGTAATCCGATAGTTGGGTTTTCTTTTTGCTGATATCAGACCAATATCAGTGTCGGATCGGGACATCCCTAGTGTGTTTATGCAGTTTAGACAGTGTGCAGGAGTTTGTCTGCTATTGTTTAGAATTAAAAACATAATGACCCAAAATCGGTTGTTCAGGAGCTGTTTTTGTTGCTGTGGTAACAAACAGGAAATATCGATTTCTCATTGATTTTACAAAAGACTCAAATACTGAAAATGCTCATTAATAAAATGAAGTACATGATTATCCATTTTGAAGAAATAAGGTGAAGATTAATAACTGTTCAACATGTGACTGCAAGAGCTGAGAATTAGACCCTCAGATTGGACAAAGCCTCATTATTAATATTGACAGTGATGCCTCTGCTGCTTTGGTGTGTTACGATGTCGTCTGTGAAGGTTGATGTGTTTATCATATAATCAGTTCAGTTTGGTTTGTGTTACCTTGTTCAAGTTCTGAGGAAAAATAGAAATGTTGATATCAATCTGAGGACACTGCTTACTTGAATATTTTGGCCTTAAATATTTTTTAGAGTTTTTAAAACACTAGTAAAATATAGCTTTTTTTATCCATAGAACCTTTGGACTTTTTTGTTATTTATTTGTATATGTTTTCTAATAAAGTTTTTTTTAAAAACAAAGGTTTCCCTCAGATCATTGAAAGCTGTCACCTCTCAAACGTTATCTTGTCCTTTTCGAGACAAAACCAATCTCCCAGTCCAGACTATTAATGCATCAAGAATTGGACCAAAAACATTCAAGTAACAAGAATAAGGACTGAAATAAAAGCTGTTACTGCTGATGGTAACCAAACCAGAGGACTTAGAAAGATATGAATGATTATTGTGTCATATGGGATAGCCTGTCCTGGGATAACATTTAGCCCTTTGATTTGGAGGGTCTTAGTACCTCAAAATCAGGATGCTTTGTACAAGGAGAGATGATGTGATCTTTTGAATCCTCTGAGAACATGTCCTGATTGTTTTAGAATTTTAAGAGGAAATCAGATTTAATGTTTCCTTAAGCATCCTTGAAGTTTCTGAAAATCTTGTTCTAAAGCTGTGAATTTTACAGTTAAGATAATTTCTCAGGACTGTGCGTTTGTGCCAACATTTTGACTTAAAGAAGGGCAGGACTTTGATTCACATTTTTATTGACTGATTTATTTATTACATAAACGATTGTCTAAAGCCCACCCTCTTTACATCCAGTTTCTATTGAATACTGAAGATATTAGACTTGGCTTAAGCCACATCAACTAAGATTCCAGCTCTCAGCTCTCTAGTGCCCTCTGTAGTCGAGTGTAACCGCACTGTCGTACACCAGCATGCATTTGTTGACACTCAGAGGGAAGAGAAGCAAGCCGACAGGATGTCCTGAGAGACAAAATTAACCATGTGAACTGAGTGAAAGATACACATTTGAACTTTTATTACTTCCCATACAGTCAAACTTTTTTTGTAGTCCTGTCAAGTCTTTTTTTCCCACAGTTTTGCCACATAGCATGATGTCATCACTGTCCTCACTCGCCCCAGTGAATTATGGGTAAAGTTCAAGTGAAAAATTCACCTGTTTGCATTCACACATACGGCTCACCTACATAAAGTCTGGATAATTTAGGTTTTGTTTTGCCAGTGTGAATGGGATTGAGTGTCTGTGACAAAACAAGCAGACACTATAAAGTCCAGGCTCTTTATTATTTCACTGTCAATAGTCCACAATATCACATGTTTGAATAATTCAGTCTGTGTTTAGTGTTGTGTACATACATCTGGTCCCTGAAACATTCATAAACTTTATTTTCTGTCTCACTGACAGAAATGGTTGTATTATATTCAGAAGGTAGACGTAGAAGTGGATGTCTTCATGCCTGAGATTAGCCAATGGGAGGAGACTCGAGTAAGAATTAAACATTTAATATCAGAAGAAAAATCAGAAAATAACAGCTTGATGTTAAACTTATAAATATGAATATATTCTTCTTCTCTCTCTTACTTTGTGCTCATCATTTTAATCCTGTTTTTACGATCTTCTCATATTTTAATGTCCTCCCTTTTTTATATTATTTTTATTCTATTTACCTATTTTTTTTCCTGACCAGCTCGTCATCGGTCCTCTATCTACCCTCTTCTTTTCCAGCTTCCTGATGTGAAGTCATCAACTATCAAACTCATCAATTTATCCATGTATCTATAAATCTATTATCTTTTTCTTTTCTTAAAGTCTTCTTATCATTATATAAAAAACAAAATATATTTTTGACTAATGCCCTTCATATGTAAATGTTGATATTTTCGGCTGTACTGATTAAATATATTTGTATAATATTTTAGCTTTTTCCAGCTAATCAGTTGACCATTTTCTTTCTTTTTGTTGTCTTATTTTAAATGAACCTCTGTAACATTTAATTTGACTCTTTTGGTTTCTGTTTGACCTGAATGTTTTTTGCATTTTTTCTGCCTCTGTCATTTCTGTTAAACACTTTGTAAACATCTGATTTTTCAAATGTAGTTATTATTATAATTATAATGCAATATACACCAATTAATCAAACAATCTCTATTTTCGCAGTGCCAGAAAAAGAACAGATGAAGGTGGATGCTCTATAGTTATTACATAATAAATCCCAGGAAGTAGAAAAGAAGTTTGTAAGAGACATTTTTTTAAAATGGCATGGAGCATTTCTCAGTGAAATCAAGGTTTGGTAACATGTTTGTCTTTCATTCCTTCTACTCCCAAAGCTATATCTTACAACATTAAAGCAAAAAAGGTGATTTTGCTGGACACACAACCTTTAGGGCTTTTCACACATGAAAGGACACTTTTTTTTTTTTGTTTTGCATTTTGTGAAAGAGTAAATGAAAGAATACAAAACAGAAACGGGATACTGGTTTGGCTCTGGCTCGCAGAGGTGGTAGAAAGTCATTGTTTTGCAAGTCTCAAGTAATCTCAAGTCTTTAAACCCAAGTCTCGAGTCAAGTCCCAAGTAAAGACAAGATGAGTCAAATCAAGTCTGAAGTCATAGGCTTAAAATTTTCAAGTCGTTTCAAGTCATAAGCAGTGTTTACCGAACTTACTGTTCTTTGTGCAGCTTCAGGTGCTGAGCAAAGTTCGATGTTGTCACATCTCCGTCTGTTATTCTTACGTTGCAGGTTTTGCACATGGCAATTCTTGCTGGAAATGTCATTTAGTGCAATACTTTAGATGGGAGCAAATTTTGTCAACAGTCTTCCTGAAAATGTCAAGTTTTTTTAAGTCATCAGACTAAAGTTAGAGTCAAGTCTTGAGTCATTGATGTCAAAGTCCAAGTCAAGTTGCAAGTCTTTGATGATATTGTCAAGTCGAGTCAAAAGTCTTCAAAATTGTGACTTGAGTCTGACTTGAGTCCAAGTCACATGACCCGAGTCCACACCTCTGCTGGTTTGTGGCCTTTGGAGTGTCCTCCCTTACTGTCTTCTTACTACTTTTCACAGATCTATCCACTGTCTCTCTCCGATCAATAAAGGCACAAGATGCTCAAAATAATCTTAAAAAACAGACACAGAATAGAGAAAAACTTTGGTTAAAGCCTGAGCTTCATCGAAGTCCTCACCGCCTCCCTGCAGCAGGGGGCGCTGTGAGCAGCTCTGTGGGCGGAAGTGTCCCGGCCCGCCTGTCGTTGGTCTGTGGGCTTTAAGTGTTTTGAACAGAGGGCTTCTTCTCAGCTGATCTAAACAGGATGGCAGACTCCTGTCTTTCTCTCCGAGCAGAGAGGAAAGCTTCGGAAAGAGCCAAAATCCTGCAGCGGGAGGTGGAGAGGAAGACGTTCAGACTGGTGAGCCGAGCAGCAGCTCCGAGAGCCGGGTACTCAGCTGTTAGCCTGTTAGCCTGTGGCTAACCCCCTCAGTCCTGTGAACATGTCTCTGTGTCTGAACCCTAAAGGTGGGCCGGGTCCTCAAGAAAGCGGAGTGTGAGCGCTCAGAGGAGGAGGCTGCTGTACTGGAGCTGCACAGGGAGACTGTGGAGGAGATCTGCAGGAGACAGAGCCGCAGGGAGGTGCTGAAGAGGAAACAGGAGGAGGTGAGGCCCTCACAGGGGGAGCTGAAGCCCCACAGGGGGAGATGAGGTCCTCACAGGAGGAGGTCAGGTCCTCACAGAGGGAGCTGAGGCCCCACAGGGGGAGCTCAGACCTGGCATTGTTTCTATAAGTTCTGCAATGTCACAAGAGTTACTTCCATCCAGTGTTGCATTATTTTTTCATCAAGATCTTGTATTGATGATGATGAGAGAGTCTGACCACTACACAAAGCCTTCTCCAGCACATCCCAAATATTCTCAGAGGGGTCAAAGTCTGAAGTCTGCGGTGGCCAGTCTATGTGTGTAAATCAAGTCTCATGCTCCCTGAACCAGTCTTTTGCAATTTGAGCCTGATTAATCCTGGCATTGTCTTCTTGGAATATGACTGTGCCTTTAAGAAACAAAAACAATCTATTGATGGACTTTCCTGGTCATTCAGTATATTCAGGAAGTCAGCTGACCTCATTCTTTGCTCCATAATGTTGCTGAACCTCGAACTGACCAACTGCAGCAGCCCTAGATCATAACACTGTCCCCACAGGCTTGGGCACTAGGCACTTGGCATGATGGGTGCATCACTTCCTACCCTGATGCTCCCATCACTCTGGAACAGGGTCAGTCTGGACTCTTCAGACCACATGACCTTTTTCCAGTCCTCCACAGTCCAATCCTTATGCTCCCTCGCAAACTCAAGCGTTTCCTGGTTGGCCTTACTGATTGGTGGTTTTCTTAAGGCTACACAGCTGTTCAGTCCCAATCCCTTCAAGGTTCCCCTCACATTGCGTGTGGAAAAGGTCTAATTCTCACTATTAAACACACCCCTGAGTCCTACTGTTGTTTTTTTTTTTAATTTTTTTGACCAAACGTTTTGGTGGTCACCAATCGCGATCATGCAGGATTTATTTCTCACCACTTTCGTTCCAGTTTAATAATGCTTTTGACCGTTCTTAAGCCAATTTTAGTTTCTTCAATCTCTTTAGATGTTTTCTCTGCTCGATGCCAATGATTTGACCCTTCTTAAACAGACAAACATCTGCTCCACGACCACAGGATGTGTCTTTGACATGGTTGTTTAAGAAATAAGAAGCTGCTCATTGCATCAGCTGGAGTTAAATAACTTGTCTCCAGTTGAAAGATAATCACCCGTGCAGAAATTTTCCAATAGGAGGCTCGTATGTTTATGGATTAGCTAAATCCAGGTGGTCACTTTTTTTGGCCAGGCAGTGTAAATGTATATGTCATTAAAACCTAACATGAATCCACCAGTGGAAAGAGAAATCTTGCAACACATCCCAAACTTACCAAACAAAATCACAACACAGAGAAGATTGATTCAGATTCTGTTTTTAAAACATCAAATATCACTCCATGCTTGGATGGCAGTGGCTCTGTTAACAAGAGCTGTCAAAGCTCCAATATCGGGAAAAAAAGCAAACAATAACCTTCCTACTCCCCATAATCCACTTAAGCTTGCGGATAAAGTATTTGAGGCTTTTCTGCCTACCTAAGTACATAAATGTAATTATTTTGTCCAACCTGCAAAGAAAGAGCTTTGCTTCAGTTTCACAAGGGCTCAAGAAAATAACATTTCAGGAGTGTTTCAAGATAAGATGTGAAAAGATACCACATCATTGTTTTAAAGCATGATATAGATATTTTTCATAAATTAATCATTAATAGAAATTCTGGACATGTGTTTTGTATTTTAGTTCAGGCTTTTGAGGAGACCTGACATTCAACTATTTCACTCTGTTACATGGACTGTTTTTATTTTTGTCACTGGAACACACAGTAAAGTTTATCCATGTCACAGATCGTCTTTTATAGAAATAATACTGGTAAGCTGTCCATTTTACTTTGTGTTTTGTGTATGATTTAAAATAATTGATTGGTAAAAAAATGTGGCACATCATTCCTCTGACAGTATCGAAACGAACTGTGATATATCACACTGTGACCCATGTGTTGCAGTGTGTATAGCATCACCAGATTCTTTTTTATGTATGTTTTGGGCATTTTGTGCCTGTATTGGTCGGAGAGAGACAGTGGATAAGCTTGTGAAAGGGGGAGAGAGTAGGGGAAGACACTCTGCAAACTGGTCACAGGCTGGATTTGAACCCAGACTGGCAGAAATATGTATATGGGACATGCATGGTTGCTAATAACTCTGCCAAACTGGCACCCCCGTATCACCAGATTCTTGTCAATACATCCTTAGACTGCACAGATTGATTGCAAACATAGGAAAAATGGTTGAACCTGGCATGTGTAATAATTATCCTGCAGTATTCTTAACCAAAAGAGATCGAACAATGTAAGCTGGTAATGCATAAATACATAATTCATGCAAAATAATGTAGGTAATAAAGGTAAATAAACGAGTCATAAATATTAGTCCTACCTTTATTTCATCTAAATATTTAGATTCATTGACTATGAAAACATACCATTAGCAATTGGATTCATAATGATATCTACTTTAGTTCAGTAGTTATTCACGAAAATCACTTTCTTTGTCATGGTGGAACCAGACGGTGATACTGATCAGTCCCAAAATCGAATCATTTGTTCCTTGTCCCAATCCAGACATTTCCTGAAAATTTCATCCGTCCATAACTTTTTGAGTTATGTTGCTAACAGAGAAACAAACTAACAAAACAACAGCCGCCGGCAAAAACATAACCTCCTGGCAGAGTTAATGATTAGGCAGTGTTCAGATTATTAGGTTAAACCAGTAAGGATCAACAGTTTCCCCAACAAACAGCCACGACTTGTTTGTGAATTTCAGACAGTAATCAGCACATTTGAGATTCAGTATTTTCAAAGTTTTCCTCATATTTGATTCGTTCAACAGCTTCAGTGACACAGGCCTACTGTGACCGTACACTGAAGAAAATGTTTCAATGAATTCGGAGTTTCATCAGTTATTTGATCAGCACAGAAGGCTTTTATGTCCTGTCTGTGGCAGCTACCATGTTCAAAGACACTGATTCAAACTAGCCTTCAGAGCAGAGGCAGCCTCCTAACAGAAAGCAATACAGCATGATAATGTAGCAGCATCAGCCGTGCTCCACTCTTACTCATAATGTGATCAAATCTTCATCCCTGAACTGTCTGCAGGTGTTCGACGATGCTGATGAGCTGCAGAATAAAGTGCGACAGCTCGCTGATGCAGTCAAACAAGCCCAACACCTGGTGGTTTACACTGGAGCTGGTATCAGTACGGTACGTCAAAGCCCACGTCTAAGCTCTGCTTTTCACTCTGAGCTTACACACTGATGACCAACCATGTATTTCTGTACAGGCAGCCTCTATCCCGGACTACAGGGGTCCCAACGGGGTGTGGACTCAGCTACAGAAAGGAAGAACAGTCAGGTGAGATATGAAGCCTGTCCTGTCTTATATCCCTGATTATCTTTCAAGAGAATTTAACATCCACCCCTGATCTCATCTTGTGTCCTGCAGCTCCTCTGACCTGAGTAAAGCTGAGCCCACCCTCACACACATGTGCATAAAGATGCTTCACAAGGAGAAGCTGGTATGTCAGACATCATATGTCAGTGTTTTATTGTTTTTCTTCTACTCCTGATGTTTATTTTAACATGTAGTGCTGATGTGTCTCTCTGTATAGGTAAAGCATGTTGTTTCACAAAACTGTGATGGACTCCATTTACGCAGCGGACTGTCCAGACAGGCTCTGTCCGAGCTCCATGGAAACATGTTCATCGAGGTAAAACAAAAAGCACACACAGTTTCAGTTACTCAATCACACACTCTGCTATGTCTTCAGCCTCATTTTTCTTTTACTACTAAAATTTAGACCTTCCAAATGTTGGACCAGGAAACAAAACCTAACTGCTGGTGTCAGGTGATGTTATTTTTGTGGTGTTAAGTTTGTTGTAGTCAGATTCAGTTGTTATTCGTCTCATGTTAGATGCGAGTCAGGTGGTAGGCAGCAGGTAGTAAGAATATCAGCTGTTTATCACCTGCTCCTGCTTTTTGAATGAACTTAGAGGGAGAGAGGGGGGAAGTCCTACTTTTGCTGACCGTGAACTTTTGACATCACTTATACCAGAATTGAAGATGTTGTTAAAATATTGTTTTTAAAGTGGGAAATCTATACACTGTGTTTTAATTTTTGATAAATCTACAACACCTAACATATTTTTTGGAGCAATTTTTTTGTTGATAAGCCGGTGCGTCCGGCAGAATAAGTTTTGCCCTACTTATCCTCTTGGTGAATATTCTCTGTCTGTAATCCGGCAGATCCTTCTTGTCAAACTCCAATGTAAGATGATTGTGTTCGACCTGTAGCAGCATCGGGTACCTATGGCCCTTTTCCACTAGCACACCTTGGCCCTACTCTACTCGGCCCTACTTGATTTGCAGCGTGTTTCCACTAACCCGGTACCTCCTAAAACAAGCTAGTTTTAGTACCTACTCTGCTCTGGTTCCAAGCGAGCAGAGTCGATACTGAAAGATGACGTCACCGACTGCCGGCTACTGATTGGTCAGACAATGTCGTCATCAATGAGTCATGAGTGTGACGCATGCTAGCGTATGCTAGCGGTAGCTACCATTAGCTTACCCTCATTCTTCTTTTCTTTTTTCTTTGCTCTCGTCCTCGGCTTCATTCTGTTGTATAGCTTCCAAAACTCTCCTGTGCTTCTCAAGGGGTATTTCTTCTTACCACCTGCTTTCCTTTTTTACTCGGTTTGTGACAAAAAGCCACAGATTGTTGTGTCACGCTCAAAATGACGTCACCATAGTGCCGCTCACCCCGTTGGGCAGGTAACTGGGGCTAATGGAAAAGGGCCATTAGTGTCCTTTAAGGCAGAAACAGTGGGAAGTGACTGCGTACAGATGCTAACAGCTTCAGTAGCAGTTTTATCAGATCTGGATCCCATTTCTTTATTAAATCAAAAACAAAAAAACACTAGAAGCATTTTTCAATAGAAGGGATATTTTTGCTCCATATTTGACGTGTTTTGACGAGAATCTGTTTTACGTAGTGGCTCATGTTTTGTACTTTATACCCCAGCAGTAGCGCCTGCCTGCTGCATTACCTGACAGGCATGTAATGAATGTGATTAGGTTTGTCCTGATACAACCTTTGTGCCTCTGATAGGATCCTGATATTGCACCTTGAGTATTTGCCGATACCGATAGTGATACGATAGAGTATCAGCAGAAGTCATACATATCTTTATAACTTATTTTGTAGTATGGACTGTAAGAAAAGGCTTGATCAGGTGAGCAATAGTCAGGCAGCAATGGTAGGTAAGAAAAAAACAAACCCATTTGTTTTTAACACATGAGTGTCATAAATTTTAACCTTAAACATAAGAATATAGTACAATTAAATAAAATAAATAAAGAATACATTAGAAATCCCTTAAAAGTAACCTCAATAAATCCATTACAAACAAAAACCTATCTTTTTAAATTGTAAAATAACCACTGTGTTCGATTTTAACATAAGCATATTCTACAACTGAAATAAATAAATAAATGAATTAGAATGGACTGCATGTATGGGAATTTTTATATCAGAGATTTTAGATGCAGGCTGACATAATCCGATTTTTGTTTCTTTTGCTGATATAGGACCGATATCTGATATTAATGTTGGATCAGACACCCCTAAATGTGATTAATAGAAGGTTCATCCAATCAACTGTTAGATATGTTCTTAAAAGTTTCTTCACTCTCTGTGGGCTGTTGCCCAGATAGACTTGTGAAATATGTCCTGTAGTAAATGCTGAACGCTCCATCGTGTGTGTCGAAACCAATTCCAGCTGGGAATCAGCATCAACTCTCTCTGCGTCTTCGTCAGAGTCAAATAAGATGAAGGTGCAGGGCGTGTTGAGACGTCAGTGCTTTGAAACCTGAGCAACCACCTGTGCTCAAGTTTTTTCTTTCCTTTCTGGGAATCTGTTCAAACAGTAAGGCTGATCTTTAGCTTAGGGAGCCTCTGCCGTGAAGAAATGATCTGTCTGTTAAGTAAATCAGGAACGGCTCTCCCTGTTAAGAGTTATTAATCTCTTCTGCTTTTAAATTGCCATTTTAAAATAGAAAATGGTGTTGCTTTAATATCTCCTTTCCTGTGGTTCTCAAAGGCTGTAAACAAGTGTTTTTATAGAGATGAAAAATTAAAAGCCTGTGCTGCAGCTCCACAAAGTGGTCAGTGGTAGCCAAACTCTTTGGTCCTCCATGCTGGTCAAGTGACTAAAGCTGAACATTTTAAAGGCATGTTGATCATCCACTAAACAGGAAAAGTGACTGCTTTGTTCAGCAAGTTTCATTCTTTTGCCCTTTTTCCTCTTACGTTTTTATGTCATATTTGTTGCTTTATTATATATTGCTATCTTGACTAAGACACCCCTCCTCTCAAAAAATACTCAGTCTTAACAGGCTATGTATTTGGTTGTAGATATTAGATAAATAAGTAAAAAGATGAGTGATTACCTCTGTCAAGGAGGTTATGTTTTTGCTGGTTTTGTTTGTCTGTTTTTAAGATTAAGCAAAAACTACTGGACAGATGTTGCTTGAATTTTCAGGAGATGTTGGGAATGGCACACCTTGAAAATGATTACATTTTGGTGATGATCCAGGTAATCGCCATTAGTGAACGATCGTTTTTGCTCAATAACTTTCTAACTAATAATTACATCTACATGACTCTAAGTGCTAGGTGTGAGTTTTCAGTGTCATTAATCATAATATGATGGTAACTTTATCATGGGACTATTTGATTTGATTTGATTTATTTCGGTCATGTCAGCACACTTATACAACATCACACATTGTCAATAGATTGTCACATTGTACATGTCCGAAAGGGAAGACGGAAGAAGCAGAGCTTATCTAGTCCCATCCCCATTTTCTCAATATGTAGTCTCCTTTTTTTCACATATCATCAGATTATTGTAGATTTTTATTCCATTTACTGAAGTATCACATAACTCTTGACTGTCTTTTAGTGTCCATATTTGATCTTTAATGTCCAATCCTTTGTTCCACGTAAGGCATAATTCATGACTGTCTTTCAAGGTTCCTTGATTACCTTATCGATTGCGTTGAGAGCCCAACTTAGTGGATCCATTTTGAGACTGTCTGTCCCTCTGCAGTTAGTTGGATATATACTGCTACCTTGACTTACTATTACTTAGAGATGTAGCAGCAGTATGTGAGCTTCCTTGATGGAGGTTTTTGCTGTCTAGTTATTCATAATTCAGGGTTAAACTGCACTGTCATTTGTAGTAATGTTACCCCTTCTCACTGTTTTCATCCCATCCTCAGGTGTGTACGTCCTGTTCTCCGGTCAGAGAGTATGTGCGTTTGTTTGACGTCACAGAGCGGACCTCGCTGCACAGACACGGGACAGGCCGCAGGTGCAGACACTGTGGAGCTGAACTCAGGGACACTATTGTGCACTTTGGGGAACGTGGGACACTGGAGCAACCACTCAACTGGAAAGGTGCTGCAGAGGCTGCCAAGATGGCCGACGTGATCCTCTGCTTAGGTTCCAGTCTAAAGGTAGACTTCATGGACCTCAGATGTGCTCTTGACTGTAATAAAAGAAAAAAATGCCTCTGTTACGACCTCTAGAGACAGAGAATGGGGGTCAACTCATCCCCCCAACTCCATATCTGTAATGTTCAGAGTGGAGCAGAAGCATCACGGGGCCTGAATATTAGAGTTTTAAGCCATAGTTGCCAGTTCTGCTTATTATAAGCGACTTTGGGCTTCTCTTTTTGAAAAGTTGGCGGTTGCAGGTTGCCTTTTTTTGTACTTGTTCTAATAGTGCTGTCCCTCAAACCCAAGAAGGATCAGATGCACACTCCTACCAATGTAAACTCGGCTCTGAAATTACAACCCCAAAACCAGTGAAGTTGGCACGTTGTGGAACTCGTAAATAAAAACAGAATACAATGATTTGAAAATCCCTTTACACCTATATTCAATTGAATACACAGCAAAGACAAGATACTGAACGTTCAAATATTAGCTCATTTGGAATTTGATGCCTGCAACATGTTTCAAAAAAGCTGGCACAAGTGGCAAAAAAGACTGAGAAAGTTGAGGAATGCTCATTTAACACTTATTTGGAACATCCCACAGGTGAACAGGCTTATTGGGAACAGGTGGGTGCCATGATTGGGTATAAAAGCAGCTTCCCTGAAATGCTCAGTCATTCACAAACAAGGATGGGGTGAGGGTCACCACTTTGTGAACAAATGTGTGAGCAAATTGTCCAACAGTTTAAGAACAACATTTCTCAACCAGCTATTGCAAGGAATTTAGGGATTTCATCATCTACGGTCCATAATATCATCAAAAGGTTCAGAGAATCTGGAGAAATGACTGCACGTAAGCCGCAAGGCCGAAAACCAACATTGACTGCCGGTGACCTTCGATCCCTCAGGCGGTGCTGCATCAAAAACCGGCATCACTGTGTAAAGGATATCACCACATGAGCTCAGGAACACTTCAGAAAACCACTGTCAGTAACTACAGTTCGTCTACATCTGTAAGTGCAAGTTAAAACTCTACTATGCAAAGCCAAAGCCATTTATCAACAACACCCAGAAACACCGCCGGCTTCGCTGGGCCGAGCTCATCTAAGATGGACTGATGCAAAGTGGAAAAGTGTTCTGTGGTCTGACCAGTCCACATTTCAAATTGTTTTTGGAAAATGTGGTCGTCGTGTCCTCCAGACCAAAGAGGAAAAGAACCATCCGGACTGTTATAGGCGCAAAGTTCAAAAGCCAGCGTCTGTGATGGTATGGGGGTGTATTAGTGCCCAAGGCATGGGTAACTTACACATCTGTGAAGGCACCATTAATGCTGAAAGGTACATACAGGTTTTGGAGCAACATATGTTGCCATCCAAGCAACGTCTTTTTCATGGATGCCCCTGCTTATTTCAGCAAGACAATGCCAAGCCACATTCTGCACGTGTTACAACAGCGTGGCTTCATAGTAAAAGAGTACGGGTACTAGACTGGCCTGCCTGTAGTCCAGAACTGTCCCCCATTGAAAATGTGTGGTGCATTATGAAGCGTAAAATACAACAATGGAAACCTCGGACTGTTGAACAACTTAAGCTATACATCAAGCAAGAATGGGAAAGAATTCCACCCGAAAAGCTTCAAAAATTGGTCTCCTCAGTTCCCAAACATTTACTGAGTGTTGTAACACAGTGGTAAAAATGCCCCAGTGCCAATTTTTTAAAGTTTATTAAAGTAGATTAAATATTGAGCAGATAGTTTCATGCTAATACTGTAAAAATACCTCAGCCTTTTAGTGTTTATGTAGACAAACCTATATGACATAATCAACCTTTTATAACCCAGACTTTGACTTTAAGAGGGAAACATTTAGACAACATAAAGGTAAAACTTGATTTGTTTCATTTTTATGTCACTGGGAGTTTTGTTTCTTTTAGGGTGGGAAAAATCGATTAAAATTGTAAATCGAGTGTTTCGGAAAAAATCGGGGATTTTATTTCTAGGCCATATCGCCCGGCCCTAAGACAAGGAAGAAAAATGTCAATGCAAAAGAAATGTAATGGAGATTAAGACATAAACATGCTTTATGTAGATTTCTCTTTTAAAAAAATAAATATTACATTAGAAAAAAAAACAGCTGAAGGCCTCTTGTTTGGGCTTGTTCTTACCAACCTGTTAGCTTATTTCAGTCTAAAAATCTGGCAACATTGTTTGAAAGTGCAGCATGGATCTATGGGTCTATTGGAGGGGGCAGAAATCGGCTGTTCAAGGCAGCCACTGGTGCTTATAACTCTGGTGCACACATTGTCATGTGCATAGAAGTACTCATCACTTGAGGAGACATGCAAGACCACATCAAAAGCATAAAACAGATCAGAAGTAAAATGGCCTCTTAAATAATCCAAAGGTAAAGATAAAGTACAGTTTTCCATTTATTTGAGTATCACATCAAGAATCTGGTTCAAATTGCTTTACATTGTCGTATAGACAAGCAAAGTGTTTTAAATAGAAAACAATGCAAATAAAACATGTACCTAAAACTATTATTAAATGCATTTGACTATTAAAAAAGGTGTTATATCTGCCATTGTAGAATCATATTCTATAGAATTCATATTCTGACATTTTGGCCAACGTTTGCAGACAATACGGGAAATGTCAAGCTGCTTCAAGCTGAGTCAGGTCATGAAGAACTGAGCTAATGTCAGTTGGTGTTTGTCAAAATTTTACTCATGCTTAAAGGGGCGCGCCAACTTTTTTTGTTTTCGTGTCTTGCCTCAATCTCAAGTCCATGACAAGCAGGTAGGCACCATTCTTTAGACTGTGTGTGCAGAAAGAAGGAAGAGACGGGAGGGCTTGCCCACTGCTAATTAGCTTAGCTCAAACACTGGCGGTCTATGAGTAGTGTCAGGCTGCCTACCTACCTAATCATCAGATAAACTCTAAATGGTCCTGGATTTTTTTTCCTGTTTCTCCTGTAGGTGCTGAAAAAATACGCCTGTCTGTGGAGCATGAACAGACCGGCGAGCAGGCGGCCCAAACTCTACATCGTCAACCTCCAGGTACATTCAGCTTTTACTGGAAATAACTTTGATGAATAGATGGATCAGAGTGCAGTGCTGGTTTACTGACGTGGCTCTGCTCTGTCGTAGTGGACTCCAAAAGATGATCTGGCTGTTCTGAAAATCAACGGGAAATGTGACGACGTCATGAGGCTGCTGATGGAGGAGCTGAGCATCCAGATACCTGTTTATGACAAGTAAGGACCTTAAGTAAAATAGAAGACACATTTATTTACTTTTACTTTTTCTCCCTCCCTCACAATTTTTTTTTCTCCCAAATTTAATTAATTTACCCCCCTTCCCCCCACACCCTTCTTTAATCCTTTGTTTCTATTATTTTTATATGTATTTCTGTTATTTACACCATTATTAATTCTATTACTATAGCTGTCACATCTACTATTATTCATATTGTCATTATTATGACTGATATTATAGGTGAATTATCTCGAACACACACACTCATACCCTTGTGCACACAAAGAACAACATTGGATCCTCTTATTTATTATTTTTCCTTTTCTCTCCCTCTCCTTCACTTTCTTTGTTGTATGTATCATTATTATTACTAATTCATAAATATAATTGTACTCTTCTTTGTTGTGAATTATCTATCATCCCCCCCTAAATTGTCGCGTATAGTTTATTCTGTCCTGGTATTTGTCTCGCTCTTTGTCCGTATTGTTATATCTTGCAGTAAATTTTTAAAAAAGTAACAAAAAACAGACACAGCCACGTCAGGGACCCTCAGTTTTAATTAGCCTCTGGTGAAATGACTTTTTTTGAAAATATCTTAACTTACTTTGATTGCAAATATCCGCCTTTTGATTGTTGGTAGAGTGAACTGTCAGGCTAACCCATCGATGCCCCATAATGATGTGTGAGCAGTACATTTAAAGACAGTTTACAGAAGACATGCAGTGTATTATTTAAGGCACGGAAAGTTTATTTGTATCGCACATCAGAACACAACTGGTGAAGAAAAAAACTCATCATAATATATTATCAATGATCAATTAAACCACAAAAGATAAAAACAAAAATTCAAGAAAATGTCATTAAATTATATTTTTATTAGAAACAGTCTTTGTTATTGTTTTTAATGACATGGAATCGTAACCAAAATCTGTTTCAAATTTGACTAGCACAGATAAAGGTCACAAAGATTTAACTTTTGGCGATTAACAGCCTAAAAAAAGTTACATATCAAGTCATAACTGTCTAAAATAACAATATTAGTTTGTTTTAAAAAGCTTAACCTCATTTTCTCACCTCGTTTCTTCAAGTACACCAGACTGCAATTCTGACCCTGTACTTTGGGAAAGGCTGCCCATGACTGAAAGTTTTATAATTAATACAAACATACAATTAGTTCAGATAGATTTTTTATGTTTTAACATTAGCAGTTATGTGTTTAGTATACTTTGTTACGAAGGGGAACAAAAACAGGTCCTACATTAAGACTTAAATGTGAGGAACGTGTGGAAGCAGCCAAGCTACTGGTGGAACATGGGGCCAGCATCTACATTGAGAACAAGGAGGAGAAGACCCCCCTGCAGTTAGCTAAGGGTGGACTTGGTAATTTACTACGACGGATTGTAGAAGGGTGATGCAATTACTTTGTCAAGTCAAATCCCCCAGCATTGCCACGGTATTTCAATAGAATTCTCATCCCGGTCAGTCCTTCCTGGGCTGTCTAGTGAGACACATTCAGATGTGATATGAGTGGAAGATGAGACACCGCTCGGACAGAAGTTGGATTGCACTACATCCTACCGAAGTGGGCCAGGAGAGGTCCTTGAGACCCTTATTGTCTGAGTGCAGCTCAGTGTATCCAAAACTGCAGCTTACAGTTTTTATGAAATTTGAATTATTCCATGATGTCAAAATAAAAATGTGTTCAGCCTGAAAAAAAAAGAGAAAAGACTTGAATGTATTTTTTTTCTCTTTCTGTCCCATCAGGGTGGAGGACCCCATCTTCAGTCTAGCAACAGCAGTGCTGCCAGAGGAGGCTGACAGTTACACTCGAGAGCTCATAGCGCCCCCTAATGGACAGGAAGACAGCCTGCATGACTGCGGGGAGCAGGTGCAGGGGGCCAGAGCTGTGCAGGGCGGCTGGTTTGGGCGAGGTTACGGAAAAGGAATGAAGAAGAAAAAAGCTGTATAGTCTTAAAGACGAGAGGATGTTTGTGAAGTTACTGATCCCCATGACGGATTCAAATTACAATCCAGTCATGAGGAATTATTCAACTCCATGGTGCTTTTCTTTCCCAGAATCATTTAGCCAAATGTCATGTTTGAGTATGACATCGTGTGTGTGTGTGTGTGAGAGAATGAGATGAATATTTGAGATTTGCAAAAGGCACTTTGCTAAATTTACATAAAGCATTGATCCTGTTTGTTAGATATTCTGTAAGGTCTAAAAAGAGACTTTAATAATGATGCCTAAACATAGCTCACTGTAGGGATAAGTGATATGGACCAAAAGTCAGAACTGAATATTTTATATATTTCAGATTTTTTTTCTGTAAAGAAATAACAAAAACAGTCAGTCGTAAGTGAAATTCATATGGGCCAAATAATTAATGTCACACACTCGTCAGCAGAAAGCTGCACCTTGTTTACGTGTGCATAATAAATAATATTTAAAAATCATAAATTTTTATGAAAAGGAAAGACATCATCATGATCCTGAAGTGAAATAAAAAAAACCCCACAATATCTCCTTTGGACATTTTAGATCAAAAATTGTCAACGAGAAAAGTAGTGTGTGTCTCGCAGGAAACAATCTCCTGACTGAGCATCAGGCTGAATTCTCTCCTGAACAACATCACAGAAGAGGATTAGAGAGAGTTATAAGAAAAAGAAAAGAGAGGAAGATTTGTTCATGTTTTCAAGAAAAAAAAGATCGAGAGTTGTGGGAAAAACTTGAATTTGTAAGTTTTTCACTTTGAGACAAGAAATGTAAAGGAAATTTTGGAAAAATGAAACTGAGCAGAAAGACAAAAATATGTAAAACTTAAAGGAGACATATCATGCTGATGCATGATTTGATACTTACATAGAATATAATAAATTTGAAAACAAGACCTTACACCCCCTTAATTTTCAAAAAATGAGATATTGTATTTTTTCTGATATCCTAGAACGAGATTTGATGCCTCTGAAAATAGGTCATTGCGAGATGTCCGTGAGATTTCAATCGTCGTGACGACAGGAGGTACCTTTCTTTTTATTGGAGTAATCTGACAAAACACTTCCTCTTCTGTGATGTCCGTTAGCCACAAACCGTCACTGAGGAACACATCCACCAGCAGCCGTATAAAGCTCCCTAGCTCACGTTCACTCATTACCAGCTCTGGCCTGTAGGGGGACTCAATGCACGGTTGCTGCTTTGAGCCTGCCGGAAAATACTGTAGAAGAAGAAGGACAGGCTGGCTCTACCCCCGATAGAACTGACCAATCAGAGCACAAAGGGCTGTGACGTTGCGGGGTAACTTTAGGTCAGCTTGGAGACCGAGCGTTTCAACGAGAGCTTGACAATGGCCTAAAATGAGGATTTTGAGAACGCAATTGTAGGGCAATGAAGGAACTAAATGACTTGCACTGAGGGCAGAAATACTTCACAGGCATCCTAGTCTGGCATAGTGAAAAGGAGAAACAAGCATGATATGTCTCCTTTAAGAAAAACTTTTAATTGTAATTCTCAAGATTTTGACTTTATTCTTGAAATTTGACTTTTTTCTAACATTTAACCCCTTTTTTACAGTCGGTACTGAAAACAATCAGACGTGTTTTTGTTTTACTGCTTTTCCCTATATCATTTTCACACATGCAACCCTGAAATTCCTAGAAAATACCTTGAAAAACTCACCCAGAAAATTCTTAACTTCCTTCTTTGACCCTCACAGCAGGAGGCTCAGTCAGTGGAAGTACTTGGGGGCTGGCAGGGTCATTTCAGGAATGAGTCTTGGTGAAAAATTTGCTGTTTATGAATTGATGTGCAGCTCTCTGGGGTGAATTCAGGAATGCTTTTCTACAAGTGTGAATAGGTTTCTGCTCTTATTCAAGCTAAGGTTTGTGAATTGCTTTCAGTTTATGTCCAATTCAACCAATGCATCATGATAATACAAGAAGCCCACTTTGTTTTCTAAAAATGACAGTGTTTGCCCAAAAGGTTCTTTAGTCAAAAGTTTTTGGGCTCAACAACAAGGTGTATAATTTGGACAAGTTCTGTATCGGTGCATCACAGTTACTTGTTTCTCATGTGACATGCTGCTGAATTTAACATTGTCTAAATGTTAGAAAAAATACTGATGTTCAAAGATACTGTATGTTTGCTTCTTCAAACTGTTGTGATGTTAAAATATCACTAAATGTCACAAGAGTGGCAGCAGAATGTTTTCTGAGCTCTACAGCTTTAACTGACAAGAGAGTTTATCAAGGATTCGATTGGTGAAACAGTTGTTTAGTATTATTATTAGACAACAAAGTATTTTTATAGTCTTGTTCATTTGTTGAAATCTTGAATGTAGATTATTTTTGTCAGTATGTCTTAAATGAGTTTGTTTACTAAATTATTTTCTGAACAAACAGTCCCTCCCTCTGCTGTCACCTCCTCAGGATATTCAGGCTCTGTAGTCCAACTTACCACTGAACATTTGTTTACTGAAGTTGTTGAATTTTCCTGTGTTTACAAATGATCCGAATGCAGACACTTTGCTGCTGTCAATTTTTACCTAAAGCAATGTAAGAAAAAAAAAGAATTTTGAAGTTCTCTCTTTGTCATGTTTAAGTTGCTGTTTACATGAGTGGTTGCAATATGTTTCCCTTAATGTATCTCAGGACCATTTAGAGTAGATGATAAGCTCAACATGTTTTACTTAATGTCAAATTGCAAGATTTAGCTCCAGAAACCAGTAAACAGTGTTATTTATACCCAAACAGGAGGTAAAACTGGATTTGGAGGCTTTTTCATTTTCAATCACATTTTATTTTGTAAAGAAAAATTAAGTTGTTATATTTGTGACACAATAAAGTGTTTCTGGTTTAATAACTGTGCAGTAGTTTATTGGACCAGCTCATTGCCGTAAATGGTGTATCAAGGGAACCAAAATATTGTTTTCATAAATCACAATGTAATGAAATGTTACGACTTAAATGGTTAATGACTTGAGTGTAAATGGTTGTTTGTCTCAGGGTGTACCCCACCTCTTACCTATGGTAGCGGGGATAGGCCCCAGCTACCAAGACTATAGCAGTATGGATAATCGATCACAATTACAACAAAATTATTATTGTTAATATTATTGTAATATGTTTAATGCCATTACAGCACCTTTAAAAAATCTAAAAAGTGCTTCACTTTAACAAAAAGGACTAAAAACATGCTTAATTAACACTTCAGAATAGCTAAAATTAAACTTTACGTTACACTAGAAATGCTCTGAGAGCACAA
Source organism: Scarus forsteni (assembly GCA_036419115.1). NCBI lineage: Eukaryota > Metazoa > Chordata > Actinopteri > Labriformes > Labridae > Scarus > Scarus forsteni. Next base: position 8,744,938 of record JAZDUH010000289.1, read on the forward strand.
CCCTCTGCCAAGGCATGTCTGACACTATCTGTTCTAACCTGCCACGAAGGAATTGTTAAAAAAAAAACCTGAACCCACTCTGGAAACAGAGCACCATCAAAATCTACTTTCTGTTTCCATTTGCCATGAGAAACCTTCACAAAAAATTGGACTGTTATCAAACAAACAACCTGCAAAAACATAATCTCCTTTGCAGATGTGAGATAAGAATGACATAAAATTCAAACAGAAAAAGTTAGTCAACTATGTTGACTTGAATTTAAAGGTTTTATTGCAAGTATTTTTATATCTCATTTGTTATTTAAATTATAGTGCATAGACTACTATATATGACGGCAATATAGAGTTTATTTGGACAGCCCTTAGCAAAAAGTAGGATACTTGAAGTTTATTTTATTATGTATGCATGAGTATAAGTATAGCAGGTATACTGTGGAACATGAACTTGTCATGTACTGGGAAGTATACTAATTTAATACTTCTTTGAACTAAATTGGAGCATTCATTTTTAAGTTTATAAAAGTATACTTATAGTTTACTTTATAATGTCATTTTAGGTTTACCAAAGTGCACCTATAAGTACATAACAAGTAAACTTATATATGTACTACTAGTGTACTAGGTATATTTCTGGTCCACATTTTAGTTCATTGGAGTATACTTAAGGTATTCAAGTGGTAACCCTTATAAAAGGGACTATAACTTTAGCAGTAAAGTCAAGTCAAATGTTTCTGTTTCTGTTTTTAAGGTACATAAAGATAACGCATTGAGCACACATACTATTTCCTGTAAACTTTTAAACTTCAGCACTATATGATCTTGAATATGTAAGTTTACAACAGGGGTAATACCTCAAAGCAAATGTGTGGAGTGAAAAACATTTCTATTCTGCTTAATTAAGCATAAGCACGATGACTTGAACTTATATTTGGGGTTAAGGTTACCATGTATTCATACTTCATTGCAGAAAGAAGTAAAAAGTATACTAAAGTACAAGTTTCAATATTATAGTATAAGTGTAGTCTTAGCATTAATGTACTTAGTCTGAGACTGTTCTTTATACTTTTTAGCTATACTATTTTTAAGTATACAAATAAAGTTAACTACAAGTACATTGTCTCAGTTTTAGTAATAAAATAAGTATACTCGTAGTAGACTTGAATAAATACATTTTGCTCAGGGAGTATTCTGCTTTTTCCGTTTTTTTAATTTGCTGAGGGAATCATGTGAAGTGACAAACCTTTTTTTATAACCGTTATCACAGAAAATTTGACAAAAACAGAAAGTAAAAGTACACCAAATAAACACTCATGTTTACCCTCTCTGAATGTGTTTGATCACGTGACAGGAGGTGTGCACGTCATGATTACGTACGCAGCGCGAGAGGGTTCGTTCGATGTGACGTAGCGCAGGAGGCGTTGGCCGCTCGGTGTCACTGCTCCGGTTAAACCCTAAACCCGGCGGTTAAACCTGAGAAGACGTCCTTAAAGATAGTCCCCCCGCTCCTTGGATTTAAAGGGACCCTCTTTTGACTGTTATTCATCTGTTTTATTCGAAAAAATAATCTAAACTGGTCGAAATGATTAAAAACGGACACCACGCGACCGACGAGCAGAGGGATGAAGCCGGCTGCATTAAGCCGGGCGGTGTGCTGCGGAGCCCGGAGAAGAGGAAGCGGGTGGTGCGGCTGTGGTGTGACGGCTGGTGAGTCCCAGAGTGTTAGGACGGCTTTATCACACAGGACACAGCGCTCTCCCACATGGATGAGAAGTAACCATTATGTAATGCATACCAGGAACTCACAGTGGAGAGCGTGCTAATGCTACCTAGCTAGCTACTTTGGCAGTTTGTTACCAAGCAACAGGAGTCAATTACTATCTTATTACCGTAATATAGCGATTATCACCACTACGAAGCCTCATATACTCAGTATTTTCCCTCACGAGAGACTGCCCTCGTGCTTGCCTTCTCCAGAGCTGTACAGGCAGCTCAGTTGTAAACTTAAGGTGTGGCAGGTCTGAGATGTTGACTGAACACAGCTAAAAGGATCGTACATGCCTCAGCTGCAGAAATATACACACCATGAAGTTTTCAGACAGGTCAGATGGAGACAAGGTGCTGTCTGTTCACAGCTGCAAAGCCTCAGAGTTAGGCTGAGGTCACAAAGCATGTTATTATAGATATGGGACTCCATTCAAACTAACATTTATCTGTAGTTATTGAAGGTGAGATATGACCCTTAGAATCAAACTAAGGTGTGGCAGTAAGGGGGATATATCAGGTCATAAGACACATTAATGACATTGACAGATACATTTCGTCAACCTTCAACAGTCTTAAATGTATCTATGTATCTGTCAATCTATTATCTATTTACTGTCTTGTCATCTCCTTGTCATTACGCATTAAATGACCTTCTCCACCAATGTTCTTCATCTGTACATGATAACATGGAGCTATTCTGTTTTGGTTTATTCCCAAGTTACATCAGCCCTTTCAATCCTACCAGAATACCGTTTTCCTTCATTCTGTTGCTTCAGTTATCATGACCCTCTGCACCTTTTCCTCTGACTCTCATGGTCTCTGTAAATCTGATTGTTGATTTTATTGTGCATTTTTCTGCCTTTGTTTTGTATTATAAAACACTTTTAAAGGTGCTATATAAATAAAGTTCGTATTATAATTATTATTGTTTAGATTTTTCAAATGAGGCCTGTCACAGGGCTGGGCAATATTGCCTTAAAATAAAATCCCCAATTTTTTTACACAAAACTTTGTTTGCAGGTTTAATTGATATGTTCCCTCTCAATCTAATAAAGCTTCAAACTGACACAGAACCTCATGAACTAAATATTGCCTGTATGTTATCAAAATATATTCCAAACCAAACAAAACTTCCCTCTTAAAGTCAAAGTGCATGTCACAAAATGTTGATAATGTAGTTTAAATGTAGGCATGATTGTCTACACAACATTAACACTGAAGGGTGAACTATTTTCACAGCATATTAACATGGAACTCTCTGATCAATATTAAATCTCAATTAAGCAAGAAATATAAGCGGTTATAAGGGTTAGGGACTTGAGCAAAACCTGACTGGGCCTATCATCATGAAAGCTCTACGTGTATTAGTATTCATATTTTCAAACACTGCAATATCTTGACTAAGTCAAGGAAAAACATCAACATTTTCCATTTTAAATCTTTTGCAAAAAATAATTCAAATGAATTGATGTAATGGATATGTTGTCTGTATTGCTCATTCTCTTACCAGTTACTTTATCATGCAGCTTGCTATAAGGGTCTGGACAAACTTTGCCCTCAGAATTTAAGCCTTTGCAGCATTGATATGACAAGGTGCTGAAACATTGCCCAGAAATTTAGGTCCATTTTGACATGACAGCATCATGCAGCTGCTGCAGATTTGTCATCTCCACATGCATGAAGTATGTCTCCTCCTCCACATCATCCCAGAGGTGCTCTGTTTGGATTCAGATGCATTGACTGTGGAGGTTTTAAAAGGATTGGGCAGCCACAGTACTCAGGAAAGCTCCAGTGTTTGAATAGTACTTAGCTGCTACCAAGGGGCCCAAAGTGTGCCAAGAAAATACTCCCTACAATGAACTGTTGATGTTGTTTATGCCAAATTCTGACCACATGTGCCTAAGTTTAGGTTTGTCATGTGCTTTCAGAAATTTTCTCCTGCATAGCTTGATTGTAACAAGAGGTGGTTTGAGTTACTGTTGTCCTTCAACTATCTCACACCACTCAGGGCACTTTCTTTTGGCCACTAGCAAACAAAATTAGCTTTTTTCTGTTTAAACAATTAAAAAGCCTTTATTTCAACAGCATGCTGAAGTAGACCCTGACAGCAAACATATTATCAACAATATTCCCATGTTGTGCATATAATCCAAATATTTTCATGTTATTTCTGCAAAGCTCAGTATCGTGTAGCTGTGCAGCCTTTTTATTTGATGATTACTCCTATTGTTTGTAATATCTTTATGAGTCCCGTAACATGAGTTATATCAAATGTCTTGAGTAGCATCTGTTTGGAGTAAGAGCAGGAAGCTGCTGCATCTGTAGACTGGGCTGAACGATATGGACAAAATCTCAAATCTGGATATTCATGCCAGATATCTCGATATCGATACACAGAAAAATAAACACATCATAATACAAAAGAATGTGGAAAGTGCAGTTTTTGAAAGTGCAGTTTTGTTTTTAAGAAATCTTTATCATTTATGTCATTGATTTTTCTATATTATCTTGAATGTTCATATCTCGGTATATAGATATGATAACGGTGTCTCGGTCAGCCCTACTGTAGACTGACTATAATCTGAACCTTCCTGTGTTTTCACAGCTTATTTAGCCAGTGTTTTAATGCTGTCTCTGACTTTTGTGATGACAGCTGACACTGTAGTGCAGTGAGGAGTCAGACTTTTAAAGCAAAGGCTTCCTGCAATTCTGCTTCTTAAAAATGAGAAAAACTAATGAGACGATAAAATCTGCACGGCTTTGACTTTGTAATTAAAGTGGTGGAAAATAGTGGTGGAAAAATAATGATATAAAACTAATGGTATAAATCAGTCAGTCAATCTACTTCATTTATTCTAAGCCTTGTGTTCCACCTTGGTGCCAGGCCAGACTTTCTCATAGTTGTGCTGCAGTTAGAGACTCGTCTGTGTTCATATTTATCTCTGCTCAGGCTGCAGACTGAAGTGGTCAGTCGCTGGTATCTGGTCTGACAGCCTCACCTCCTGTGGTTGTTATAAATAACTTACTAACATAGTGCACATGTCGTCCACTGTGATGTAGAATGTCAGTGTGCTGGACAGGGTCGTCTGCCTCTTTTTGAAAGTTTATAAAAGGACAAACTAATTAGACATATTTGCATTATTAAATAAATAAAATGAAACATGGCAAGGGAACTGTGGATATGTATACAATTAAAACAGCACATAAAAGAAGAAATACATATTTGTAATACTTCAGCAGCCTTTTTCATGCCACTGTCCTTGGTTGTTATTCCTCCAACTATGACCTTCACATTCTCTATTTTCTTTGTTTCTTGTCTGTTTACTATAAAACTGTCTGATCTTTTGGATTTAAACATTTAACTTACAGAATATTATTGTTTGAGTGCTTACTGTTCAGTCAGAGAGAATATAAAGGTAGCCCGTTTTCATGGTAATTCAATTTCATGGTTATTCACATCATTTATACCAAAATGCTGCAGATCATCAGGTTTTAACACTGTTGACCCTAATCCAATTCTCTTAGGAAAATATTTGTTCTGATGAGCAGATTCTGATTTGAAAGCACTGTGAACTAGTACCAATAAATAAGATTAAATAATTGATTAAGCACTTGTCTCTGGTCAGAGGGTTAGAATAATATGGTGCGTCACTTGCAGCATATGGCCTCAAAAATGGGAAAGGAGTTCAGTTATTATTGTTGTTTAAGCCCCAGACATTTTTCAATGTCTTTTTTATTCTATTTTCATTATAACGTCCATCCATGGAACAGTTGTCATAAGGCATCAAACAGTCCATGAAAGGAGTTCTATAGCATAACACACCCCAGCCAGTTATATTCTTCTGTTACTGTAAACTGCTTACGTGTTTTTTTTGTACACGTCAGACATTTTGCTCAGCCGTGTACAAAGAATTCTTCTTTCAGTTTCAGTTCATAGGAAAGTATTTCATCACAAGGATGCCATCTATGATCTACAGCCACTCTTGATGATTTGGTGCCTTGGCTTTTAGCCAGCTCTTTTTTTTCCGCTGCATTGAGAATTATGGCCAGGTTTTAGTCTCCTACATTTTTTAAATTCTTAATTTAACCAAATAACTCCCATTAGGATTAGAATCTCATTTACAAAGGTGAACTGGCCAAGAGGTCAGCAGCACAAGTCATTAAAAATACAACTTCACGAAAAAATTACATCAGTAAATAACAAACAACAAGTATGGAAAAGAATTCAACTATTTATTACTGGAAGTCTGGCAGTTTCGAGGACAGTACCTACTAAACAAAGTCATTGCTCACAGGATTCTCAGCCCCTAGTGAGTGAAATGAAACTAAAAGCCTGTACTGAACCAGTTCTGACATTTTCAGTTCTGTCTGGGGATGGGACGATACACTTAAACTCATGATACGCTGCACCTCGATATGCCCAGTCACGATACGATACGTCACGATACAATATCAAAATAGTAAAAAAGAAAAAATATTACTGTGTAATTACAACTTATTTATTTTTGATTGAGTTGCACACAGGAAAACACAAGGCCTAACAGGCCAAACACAAACAATAACACTCTCTCTAACCCTAGAGAGGTTAGAGGGAGTGTATGCTAATGAGCGGTAGGCTTGGTTTCGCCAGGGTTGTCTTCACATTTTTATGGTGACGCTGAAGGTTGTGGTTCATGTTTGTTGTGTTGGAGGCGGTGTACAGAATGACAGCATAGCAAAATTTACACACCGTCTTAGTCTTGTCACTTACTCTATTGTCATCTTCATCTTTTTTTAATGAGAAACCCAAAATACTGCCAGACAGATGACTTGTATCCAGGCGGAGCGTCCTCAATTTCGACCTCATTCGACTCCATCATTCAGCTTTTTGGAGGCAAGGTAGTTGGTGCTAATGTTTGTTGTCGTCATGTCTGGTCACATGCGCTGTTACTGGACGTGACGTCGTCATTTTGCGATCCACTTTTTTCAAAATCGATGCGTTTCGCCACATACTGTATCGGGATATTTCGACAAACTATATTTTAGCCCATCCCTAGTTCTGTCTACAGTGTTCCAATCTGTGGGGGCAGCAGAACATAAAGCCCATTTCCTCAATTCATTTCAGACTCCAGACACAGTTAGATGATAAACTGCACCAAAGCGTAAGACACATGTGCTCCTGATCTCTGCAGAAGAGAACATGAGTAGGACGGAACCAAACATGCACGGATCCTTCCAGATGTCCTGGTGTAACACAAGACATGTTGGGTAATAACAGAAGAACTGAGTGTATATGACACCAGAAAGGTTGGATGTTTGTATGATTCCAAAAAATGTGTGTGGTTTGTATCCATGTCACTGCATAGTGTCATGGTTGTTGTACCTTTTATGCTTAATTGTAATTTTGGTGTTTTAATAGAGTGAATGTGGTTCTTCCACATTAGGGATGTTATGGTGAATGGTAAAATGGTAAACCGTGGTAAAATGTCCCACAGTTGGTATTACAGTGTCCTGTTAAAATGACTGGTAAACCGTGTTTCATCACCACAATGTGTTAGTAACTCACGGTGATGCTGCTCATTGCCTGGAGAAGCCGGAGCTATGTATCCGCTCCTCAGTCGAGCAGCCTCACAGACGGAGGTGTGCATGCACAGTTTGCAGTGTTTGGCCTCTGAAAGAGAAAGTTATGCCGGTTGGTGCCTTTACTGGTGCCTTTTTCCAATTCTTTTCCTTATCTTGTGATTGACTTGACATATCATGAAGGTTGTCTCAAACTGTGAGCTGCTGATCCTGCTCAGGTGAGGTGAGGGATGTAGGGGATTATGGGTAAGAGAGTCGCACTAACAGCTTGTGATAATGTCATTACAGAGGAGAGGTCTGCCCACAGGAAGCAGCATTACAGATAATTACTTTTAGTAAATGTGGTTCTCACTTTCACTCACTGATGGTTTGAAGGTTTCTGTGTCTGTTGTCCATCAGCATTTGCTAACATATCTATGTTCTTTAATGCCCTTTTACACACCACTGACACAGCAGTGGGAGCTGCTTGGGGGTTAAGTTTCTTACTCAAGGGCACATCAACATGTGACAGGCAGAGCATGGCTTGAACCCACAACCCTCCAATTATTGGTGGAATTGACAAGATTAAGCCACTGTTATATTATAGTATTTAAAGACACGTGTCCTCATGTCCTTTATGCTTCTCACTATCTATTCTCGTAATAACAAAGAATTTCAATGTAATTATCATGCTTAATATAAATACATATTTGATCCAATAAAGTTTTAACAGTTCTTGTTTTTGAAATAAAAATTGCTGTATACTCTGCAAAAGAAAGTGAAATTTTAATTGTAGGTGTTTTACTATGGTTTAGCCTCACTGTACACAATCTGTAACTGAGAAATCGGTCTGACTTCATTTTTTAAAATCTCAATAACACAAATTGTCAGTGTGAAACATACTGCCTTAAACCCATGTTTCCATTCAAAATACATGATATATCCTAAATACTTGCAGTACCCTCCAGCTCTACCGTGTATATTTAAGGCTTCACACCACCAGCTTCTGACCTTGAGGATTCATTGAACCATCCAGACATTTAAGTTATGAAAATGTTAGACCTAAAAGCTTCATGACACTAAATTACAGAACATTTTCATTGAAATCTGAACAGACTTTTCTGGAAGAGAGCTGTATTGTTCTGTTTTATCATGTAGATAAGACTTTTCCTGGGTTTAATTTAACCAGAAATGACCTCACCTTTTTCTTTAGAGTCATTTTAAACTTTGAAACATTACACCAGAGTTGAGGGAAACTTCTCTTCTCAGCCAGGACAAAACATTGACTATTAGTTACTGGATGATAGAGATCAAACAAACATTGGCACATGGTGTAGGTGGTAACTCCAGTCATTACCTTTCTCCCAGTAAACTTTTGTCCATTTTAATCACAGCAGTAAAAGCCTGTGTGTGTTGCAGGGCATAAAGACTGCACACAGTGCTACTCTGTACAAGGTTTACATGAAAGGCAAATACAAATTTAAGAAAACACAAGAAAAACACAAATATTAGCGAACAGTAGTAGACCTTTAAACTGATATTTAAACCTGGCCTAATGGTCCTAATGTTGTCAACATATAAGACTGTGTATCTGTTTAAGACAGACAACAGGAAAGTGATGAGGTTTCTTAAGGTAACAGAGATTTAGTCATTTTAAAGCACAGCCTTAGGAAATAGAAAACTTTTCAGTGTCGGTATCTGGAATGTGACCAACTTTTTTGTGTAATAAAGATGGTATGTAGTAGGGATGCACATTTTGCAGACATTTACAACTGATGTCGTGGCCCCACATATAAGGCATTTATCCCTTGTTTTGGCTGTGATATTGTCAAATGTACTGTGAACCCTAAAGGTTTCACCTTATCACCACTGAATGTCCCCTTTTCACAAATCAAAAGTGCAGTTTATTTCAAAATAAAATGTTTTTCTTGAATTATGTCTATTTTGAGCACAAATGGGTTCCACTTCCACCATGAAAGGAGAAGGTCAGTTTTTGCAAAGAAGAGGCCTTTTGCTCTTGACAGAAAATGTCGGTATTAGTATCAACAAATAGGAGTTTAGGCATATCAAATATCTGCACATTTCCAGTGTTGTGCATTCACAGAATGTGGGAGCCCCTGATGTTTTTTGTTAATTAAACAAAAACGTTCAATTTCAGCTGTTAAGCACTTTTTTTTTTAAATCTTAGAACATATATTAACATTTAGTCATTACTCATTTATTTTTTATTGATTTTTCTATTTAATATGCAAGTTTTTACTTTTTAAATTTTTATATCTTTTGTACTTTTTTACCTGTTTACTAATGTTCAATGCAGCTGGAATCTTAACCCTTTAATGCATAAAAACACAAATTATTGCCAGAAAATACTTTTTTTTAAAAAGGCTGAAATGTTTAATTCACTTTCTACTGAAGTCCTTATGAATCAAATTTTCAACAAAATTTAACATGTATATTTTTTGTATCTCAAATGATAATCCATGTGAGGACAGTTTTGTTATTTATTTGATTATATTCAGATTTTTTTAGTAATCTGTTGATCATATTGATTAGATAGAGGCATCATAAAAGTATGTATCAAATATGATCAAACAGGCATTAAAGGGTTCATTTCCCTGAAGGAGTCTATTCTTATTCTGATTTTTACTGGATTTATACAGTTTATTATTCAAGCATTGTAACATCCATTTATTTTCCTATCAGGGAATAGGACTGATATATAAAACATAAAGTACAAACATATTGAGATATGATTTTGCTTCATATCACCCAGCCCATAGTCACACTCCATCACTGTTTCTTATTTATCAGTTTTTCAGACTGGCCTAATGGTCTGATTTTCTTGAGTTTCAGTGCTCATATTTAATGTCAGTGCTGATGATGTTGTTCTCTCTGTCTCCACAGCTATGACATGGTTCACTACGGTCACTCTAACCAGCTGCGACAGGCCAAAGGCATGGGAGACTACCTCATAGCAGGAGTGCACACAGATGGTGAGTCTGCCAAACACAAACACATCCTGGTGAGGAGAGTAATGTCAAACTTTTACATCCTGTTATGCTATCTGAATACACAGTTCTGGAAGACTATGTTATTAATGAAAATAAGAATACAATTTGCACAGGGTAAAGGGGGAAGTTTTCCCTGCTGCTTCTGTGTTGGCCCTCTAAGTTAAAAAAGTGATCCTCACTTCAGCTCAGACTAAATGTTTTTACATTAGGTGGTTTATAGATGACACGCTTGTACAAGAAACATTGACTGATATCAAACTGAAACAGGGCGACAGAGCATTGTCTCAAATTTCAGTGAACAATGAACAAGACGGGACAAGAAAAGAAAGCAAGCCAAGTTTGTTGGGCAAATACCAGACACCACCCCTGGGCAAACTCCCAACACATGTTAGGAATGAGAAAGAGTCTTTGCCATCTCAAACAATCCTGTCTGAGCCTGATCAGAGGCTGTATTGACACTCAAGATGGAGGCTCATGCTTCACCAGATGACTGTTATGCAAAGGCAAGTGATGGACGGATTAGAAGATCAAAATGTATGTGAAGAGTCCATCTTCTGCGTCTGTGGGTTGAACTGTAGTGCAGCGGGTAGTGCACAGGCCTCACAGCAAAAAGACAGCCTCAGTGTAAAGTTTGCATGTTCTTCCCGAGCATGGTGGGTTCTCTCTGAGCACTCCAGCCTCCCCCTACAAACCAAAAACATGCTTGTTAGGTCAGTCTGTGACTCTAAATTGCCCTCAGGTGTGAGTGTGAGTATGAGTGGTTGTCTGTCCCTCTGTGTGGCCCTGCGATTGGCTGGCGACTACTAGTTGCATGGACAGGCTGCAGCCCCCTGCAACTCTGATAGGGATAATCTGTATGGATAATGGATGGATGGACATTCTGCTCTCTTGAGTTTTTTATGTCCTTTGTGTGTTAAACATGTCTCCAGTGTGTGTGATGGGGTACTTCTATACACAAAACAAAAAGTCTGCAGTATCACAACTTCTCCCTCTCCTCCTATGGTGCCACAGGCTGCCTTCAATAGCTTTTTCCAGTGTGAAGTCCCAAGATTGGCCATGGTTACATGATGTTTTCTAGTTAGGATTAATTATTCAGGATTAAATCATTCTAAATGAAAGTTTTCTCCTTCTTGTTTATATGGAAATAATAATTCAGAATAATGGAAATGGTTCTGATTGGAATGGATGCAATGTAGGGACGTATTTACATCTACTGGAAGAAAAATCCAGTTCAGCGTCTCCTTCAGGGAAACCTCGTCCAACTTAAAAAACTTCTACATTTTTATGCTTAGGTTCACCCATTCTTTCATCACTTCCAAATCTTTTAGGTTCTCATTAAGTAAATTGTATCGACTCCGGTCTAACACTTGCTTTGAGTGGTCATCCTGTTCCCATCAGGGTCCCGTACCTCATCGCTACAGGACAAGGGAGCATGCGCAGAATGATCAGAATCAATTTAAAGAGGAATGAACCGAGGAATAATTTAATTTGGATTTGAAATCAGAATAAACCAACCACTTACTTAGAATAAAGTTTTATTCTGAATTATCATTCATTAATCTTTTTAAAAGGATTTTATTTGGAATTGAGGGGGAATTAAAGTTTCACATAATTGTTAAGTCTGCACTTGAAGCACATTGGCTTGGAGTAACGAGCTCAGTGTAGGGTGGCAAATGAATGAATAGTTGTTGGCAACAGGGTGCAGAGCAGGGCTGAAGTGATCCATTACCACAGTAGACCAGAATGGGCTGGGCCCATGTGGGGAGGGGGGGCTTAAAGAGGTTAGAGCTCCAACAGAGAGAATACAGCTGGATCAGGGAGATGTTATTAAGTTTAGTGATTGTGAGCATAATCAGGCCTACCCTTAATAAGATGAGTTTCCACACAAGGTGTGTGATTATTTTGCATTTCCTTATCAGCAGCTCATCACTACCACTTCATTCTTTAACTTTTTTACTCTGTGTGTGGCACTGGCCTTCAAGCTGTAGAAGTGAAAAGCTTCATAAATCCTGTCCCTCCTGGATCAACACTTGTCATGTTGAAAGTCTGAATCTATAATATTACATATTTTTCCATTTTAGGAATTTTTTACCCAGCTGTTATTTTAACCACTTGCACTCTTGAAACAATAATGATTATACTAAAAGTAATAATTATAATAAAGAGAATAAATATATTTTAGTTGTTAAAAATGTATCAGACAAAGAGTTTGTGATCATCTGTTTAGTGAAAGGGCAGTTAGATTAGATTAGATTAGATTAGATTAGATTGTACTTTATTAATCCCTTTGGGAATACTTCCTCAAGGAAATTATGATTCCAGTCACTTTATATTATAAATAAAAGATAATACTTAATATAGTTATTCAGGATCAGTGCAGATGTTTCTGATAGAACAAGCATTACCAATAATTCACCTTTGTTTTTCTCAAAGCTGAAATCGCCAAGCACAAGGGCCCCCCGGTCTTCACTCAGGAAGAGCGCTACAAGATGGTGCGGGCCATCAAGTGGGTGGATGAGGTGGTAGAGGGAGCGCCGTACGTCACCACGCTGGAGACCCTGGACAAATACAACTGTGACTACTGTGTGCACGGAGGTAATCCAGCAGAGACCCTGTCCACTGTCATGAGCCACTCACAGACTTAAACAGGCAAACAGATGTGATCATGGACTTACAGCAGTGTTTCTGTTCACCAGACGACATCACACTCACCGTGGATGGTAAGGACACGTATGCAGAGGTGAAGCGTGAGGGCCGGTATAAGGAGTGTCGACGCACTCAGGGAGTGTCCACCACTGACTTAGTGGGACGGATGCTTCTCATGACCAAGGCCCATCACAGTAACATGGTGAGTCAGACATTTAGGGAAAAAGATGTATACAGTCATGATTAGCTCCAAACATATTTGTACACTTGTGATTGTTCATGTGTTTTTCAACACAGTGTAGTTAAGTTTCATCTGTGAAAACCTGTGAGTGGTCTCTGCAGAGCATTTAAGGGGCTTTTACCTTTGAGTTTAAACTAAATGTCATAATTAAACAGCTACTTTGTATAGGGGTTTTCTGAAGAAAAAAAAAACATGAGGATGAGTTTGAAAAACAGTAACAAAACTTGATTTTTATTCAACGAAGGTAAACTAGCTGTTCAGACCTTAAACTTTAGTCCTAAGGGCCCACTCTATAGGGAAAGTAGGGTTGAGGAAAAAGGGTTTGTCATGGTAAGTCCTGTGTTTCCATCTAAAAGTTGACAGATGTGATGCTTCACCTAATAAAATCAAGCATTGTTGTGCAGATGGATGGATAGATGGATGGACATTAGGCCTGACGGACATGAGGAAAACATGAAATGTGTTGTTCAACATTGTGATAACAACATGGACTGTGATCATTTAAAGAAATATGAAGAGTGCTTATGAGTTATTTTTGTAGTCTTTTAGCCCATGCTATTCTACATTTTTTACTCATCTTCAGCTGCAACATGCTTTCTCTGACCCTAAAGAAAAACAAGTAAACTTTCTCTCTACTAGTTTGGCACATATAAACATAAGATGTCTTGTAGACTGCTTCATTTTCATAGGACTGCACGGAAAGGTGTGAAAACATGGCCAGTACTCCATTTAATCTAGATAGATGGATAGATGGATAGATAGATGGATAGGTGGATAGATAGATAGTAGGGCTGTAAGGAATTATTGATAAACTGAAATATTGCAATATTTTGCTGTGCAATACTATATTGACTTTAATTACCCAATGGATCCTTTGTTCTTAATTTAGCTAAGACATCAGCCACTAAAGGGCAGCAGACATTCAGCTGTTCAACTTTCTGTCTCATTACATTCGTACTTTTTTCTTTCAAAAATAAACTGTTTAGTAAGAAAAAAAACAATGTAACAAACTACTTATAGTTTTGGAATATGTTGTGATATATGTTTATTGTTGGCACTGTGTCATGATGCACACTCGCTATACACTCCTGATGGAAAGACAGATGGACAGAAAGACTGACACTTTATTGACCTCAGTGGAATTTAAAACATATGCATCACATGATGCCACATATTCATATGTTCTGCTCACATGTATGGCTGTCAAATCAGCCGTGATTATGCCAAAAAATACTTTATACATGATGATTCCAGTCATTTCATTTTTTCAGCTACAATCCAACACGGTCTATTCTGTGGGGATCAAATCATGCATCCCTCATGTTAAGGCTTGTTATGAATGTTTTGTAGCTCCACTGTGACTTCTGACTGTTTAGCTCAGATTTCTCCTTTAGTGTTTCTGTTTGTAAACTTTTCCTGTTGAATGAGCTTCAGCTGCCAGAGCATTAGTGCAACTCTGAAAGGCTGCAGGCTATTGTTTACAGTGACTGAAAACTAGATCAGAAATTCTATTTCTGTCAAAACAGACATTAATATGCTTTGTTTTACTTGTATCATATTTGGTCTTACCTTTCTGTCTTTGGTAATTCACACAGGATAACCCAGACTACCAGCAGCACACAGACAACTTTGGGAAGGTAAGTAACTAAATGACATGAGTAAAGGTTAAAGAAATCTATTTCTTGTGGATTTTGCTGCACAGAGAAATGGTCTTGATAACGCTGATTTAAAAACTGCTTCCTTCTGTTTGGTTGAAGGGTCCTAAAGGCCACAGTCCATGGACAGGAGTGTCTCAGTTCCTCCAGACGTCTCAGAAGATCATTCAGTTTGCCTCAGGAAAAGAGCCTCAGCCTGGAGACACCATCATCTACGTGGCCGGCGCGTTCGACCTTTTCCGTATCCTTCACACGCAGAAATAAGCAGAGCTGCAGCCTGCTGCCCTCGCTCTGATAAACTTATCTTAAGTTATGATGCTCAGTTCAGTCCAAGCCCTCAGTGAGACTGGCTTGATAGTCTCTGAGGTTGTTTGATTGTTTGGTTGCTCCACAGATTCGTGAGATTCATTTATACTCAACAACTGTTGTGTCTAAACTGACCAATATTTTCTGCAGAAGTGATGTTTTAACTTTATGTGACCAATCAGTTAAAAGTATTATCTAAAAAGGAGTGTTAATTCAAGTTCCCACTCTTGTGTCTGACTGCCTTTTAAGAAGAAAACAGCAGAAGTTAGCTCCATTTTCTCTTATTTCAGATGCAAGATCTTAGATTTTTGCTGATATCCAATATGCTAATATTTCCAACTACCTATTGGTGATGCTGAAATGAAATCGACCTGTTCCTGCCATAGTGCCAATCTATTTGTGTTAGAAACAAACATTTTAGTGGACATACAGTAATGGTAAAACAAACTCATATGGTATTTTTGTACAATATATGAGAATTTTAGCACCAACACGTACAGTCAAAATACTATCGCCATATCTGCTGATGCTGGTAATAAACGTTTTGACAGTTATCTGCTGATATGACTTAGAAAGTAGTGCATCCCTTGAAAATATGAATTTGTGCTAACTAAAGTTTATACCCTGAAATTATAGCCAGTGCAAAATAACATCAGGGAAAAGAGGTGGTGAAATCATCAAAAACAACATGAAATAATTTGATTGAGCATAGTTGTTGGGCAGGTTTAATGATCACCTCTCATGGGAAACAAAAACTGCAGTGACACAGTCCTGTTTATTTTTCTAACAGATGTAATCTCCCATGAAGGACACACTGCTGATATTTAAGGCAGGCAGTAAAAGTCTTTTCTTCTTAAATGACTTTCTAAAAGTCACCCTTAAAGCTGGTGTCTACGATTTGAAACCGCAGCCTGCCCCTCCTTCCCTCACCTCTCCCCTCCGTGTTCCAAGATCCCGCCCCCAGCTCGTGTCGCCTCATATAAGCCCCCTCGGACTGAGCTACAAGCGACTAGCACAATATATCAGCAGCAAACTCAATCAAAAACAGCTCAGCTCAACTGAAAGTATCAAACACGACAGACATCTCACTTATAACACACAGCAGTAGCCATTTCAACTGGACCGGCGGCAATGCGGGTTTGGCGCCGCCAGAGCGCAGCCGAGTGTGGGGGAGGATTAATCTTTCTCAGCCTGTCCTCCCCAGCTCAGCTTACAGTGCTAACGATTAGCGGCTAACAGGCTAACCCGCTCCCCTACAAGTTATTAGCCCGTACAGGCACAAACTAACCAGAGTTATTCAGCAGACATCTCACACTGTAGTAAACAAAGCCATTACCTGATCAACCAGGGCGAAAGCGGCCGATGCTGAAGGTCTGATGGCGGCTGAGGCTATTCGTTAGCTGTTAGCCGCTAACAGGCCTCAACCAGCGGGCAGAGCTCCGTTGGGCCAGCGGAGAGAGGCGGATTCCCGGGTTCGGCGCTAGGCTTTTCGGCTCCATGATAGTTCAGTAGCTAACGCTGCTAGCTGCTCACGGAGGTAGAGGAGGAGGCGGGACCATGGGCAAGATGCTGCGTACTGCGTAGTGAGGGAGACGAGGATTGGATGGACTCATGGACTAACTCACGGACCAATTAATAGTTGCAGGTTCTTAGGCTTGATTGGTCAGCTAGTATGCAGCTTTTCAGCGGATATACTGAATGGATTTTTTTCGTTCTTTTTGGTCTTTATACTGTGTAGATAGGACCATAGGACCATAACAGCCTTATAAACGGTGTTATTAATATGTACAAAGCTTCCAAATCGTAGACCATAGCTTTAAGTTTAATTGAGTCCATCTTACCTTTGAGCCCTTATTGAAGCCTCGTTTGTGTTCATCAGGGCTGTGAGGCACATCATGAGGTGTGTCTCATGTCTGCTGAGTCCAAAGTCATGCAACAACAAAGTCGACGCCTTCTGACTTTTCTCTCACTTCAATCATTAACTGGTGGGGACCAGTTTATGCTTCTGGCCTTAGGCTTAAAACCAGCAGCAGTGTTATTGGATAATTAATAGTCCAGCGGTGCAGGGATGATGGATTATATTATGCCAAAGTGGTAGCAAGCATTGCTTCTGTTTCTACACTAAAAGCCGTTGGGATTACTCACTTTTGTTCTTACATCATTGCTGGTAATGAGGTCTGTATAAAAGAACAAATATGAAATTTAAACATTTTCTTCTTTGTGGATATAAACAAACCAACTTTTAACTTTTTTGTCTTAAATGTAATAAGTGAGAGTAAGAAATTATAATTAAGCTTCTGTGAAAGTACAACAGTTCAGTTCATCTAAGAAGCTGCTTCAATATTTCCAGTGTTTAACGTCTTGTGATGTCTTATTGAAACGATCAAGTTGGTGCCCTTGTCTGTGGCAATAGTGTATGAATTATGATAATCAAAAACATCAGTAATGATCGAGGTTCTGGTTTGGCGGAGTGGTTAGCAACCAGGCACCCCATGTACTTGCTTCTGCCAGTCTAAGTTCGAATCCAGCCTGTGACCAGTTTGTAGAGTGTCTTCCCCTACTCTCTCACCCCTTTTCACAAGCCAATCCACTGTCTCTCTCCTATCAATAAAGGCACAAAATGCCCAAAAAATACATTACAAAAAAGAAAAATGAAAAAACAGTAATGATCGCAGTCAGGAGCCAGGCCATTTTTGTAGTTCTTGTTAACAGCTTCAGCAACGTTCCTTTAAAACACACAACAACTGTCTAAAATAAAAAAAGAAACAGGACAATGTCTGATCTTTTTTTCTTTATTTTCAAATAAAATAGCCAAATTACATAAACATCATCATTGTCGCAGACCTAATTTTAGATATTTCATCTATTTTGCAATCCCATGTACTTTCAGCCTTGGGAGCCAGGAAGTGCAAAATGCAAACTCACATCTGCAATTTCAGACTCATTTCTGCACCAATCTATTCCCAGAGATGAATCTGCACAGGCATTATTGATCCTGTGTTTATGAATAAGAATTACACACAGCCTCTTTGGTTTTATGTTAAATTCATATCCTTTTGCATCGCATTCCCTCTGTGCTGCAACAGTTTTGGTGTTTTATCTTGATAACTACCCCGTTACCAACAGTAACACCCATTTGAGCAGGTATCACTGTGAAAGCTTACTCAGTGTTTTACAGAAAGCCTTGTTAGCAATGTAAAGTTCATAACCAGCGTCATTGTACACACATCTGTTGGTACAGCCAAAGCTGGTCCTCCCCTTCATGGGGGATTTGCAGATGCTTACAAAAGAAATCAAATAACATCGTTTCATCCATTCTCTTAAATTTGTAAGATAACATGTTACCTAATTTAAATACTTTATAAATTAAAAATAAATACAAAAAAATATGCAATACAATATAAGTACCCTTACCACAAAATAAAAATACTTTATTAAAGTGAATAAGTAATAATGATAGTAATGAACTATTAATAAAAAAAAAATCAACATCAATCTAAATAACTACACAGTTTGCACACTGTAACTCTATAAAAAAGCTACCTTTACACTATGCAATAACTATATACAAAAATAAAATAAAATAACTATATAGAATTATTTGGTATTATCATTTGTAGTAATACTAATGGGCATTGCTTTACATTTATATCTGTTTGAGCTTTCCTATTTTAAGAGTTACTAGTCATAACTAGTTTTGATATAATAATATTGAAGTGATTTTTTTTTTCCAATTTCATGGCGCCCCCTGGAGGCCACAGCGCCCTTAGCATTTGGTTGTATTGCCTAATGGGTCAGCCGGCTCTGCGTCCAGCTTCAGGCTTATTCTAGCCAGCTTACTCAAAGAAAGACTTGTTATGTTGAGCTAACGTGACCCTAATGTGCAGCCGAATGCTGCAGAGTCATAAACACCAATAACTTCTCTGTGACTTTGTGTTTTTGCCTTGACCTCGTGTTCCTCACAGACATCGGCCATGTTGACTTCTTAGAGATGGTCTATAAGCAGGCAGAAAAACCCTATGTCATCGTGGGCCTGCACTTTGACCAGGTATACTTAATTAAAGACACACACATCCTTACACACATCCTTAAACACACACTTACACACATACTTACACGCACATTTGCACACACAGCCCAGTGAAATATTGACAACAGGATGAGAAAATCCCAGCTCCCTGCTGTTGCAGCAGATTGCTGGAGGAACATTTGGAACTAGTTAACGTGAGGCTGCTCAGACATTTTATGGTTTGACAAGAAAGAAGCATCTCAAAGCTGTCAGCAGTTTTATTTGGCTAAGCACAAAAGTCAAGTCAAACTTTATGTGAAAGCACGTTTTATCCAGGGGAAAACAAAGTGTGCTTCACAAACAATCAGTCAACACTTTTTGTTTAGTTCTTGTTTATGATAAATGTTTGCCAGGACACTCACAAAATAGCAAGCTGTAATATTTACTGTTTACACATTAATTAGGAGTGGGAGAAAAAATCGATACACCTAAGTATCGCAGATTTGTGTGCAGATTTTAAAATCGATTTTTTTATTCAAAAATCGATATTCTCCCCCCCCCACAGACACACACGCACACACACTATAGGCGCTAAAGTCGCCAAATTCAGGCAAGCGACATTGCTGGATAAAACAGGCTATAGCTGTTAAAATAGTGCTGAATAGGGCGGACATTAGCTCAGTTGGTAGAGCGTCCGCCCATGTACGGGGACTTCCGAACCCCAGCAGCGGCAGTAGGTTCGAATCCCGGCCACAGCCCTTTGCTGCATGTCTACCTCCCTCTCTTCACCCGCTTTCCTGTCAATCTCCAGCTGTCCTATCAATAAAGGCCACAAAAGCCCAAAAAAATAACTTTAAAAAAAAAAAAATAGTGCTGAATAGTGTTCCTACTTTTTACCAGCAGATAGTGGACAGGTGACAGGTTTCTATTCAAAGTTTTGGCGTTATTTTGAAACACACACACCTTCTCCTTCTCCTCCTCAGGAAGTGAACCGGTACAAGGGGAAGAACTACCCGATCATGAACATCCACGAGAGGACTCTGAGTGTGCTGGCCTGCAGGGTGAGTCCTCGCAGACCTTTAAACCTTCAGCCCAGTGGGATGCATTTCTAACATGAATGCTCACAGCGCTGAAGCCTGAACCCAGCTCTGTTCTTTTCATTCCTGCTGCTCAGTTTTCAGAACAATCGGTCTCTGTCTCTGCCCCCCTACTCTTTGTGTGTTTGTGTTCAAGATGAAACCACTTACAAGAATGTCAGACAAAGCTGTTGAGCAATGTTCAAACTGAGACACTGCTGCATTTATGTCATGATAAAGATGAAGTCCAAATTCAGTTTGATATATCAAATATCAAAATGTATTACAGACCCATCTTCAGACAAAGCAAAACCACACATAAGAAAAACAAACTAACATAAAATAAAACAAATAAAAAAAACGTAAAAAACCATTGAGCAAATTTAAGGTTCACGTTGTATGTTTAAAAAGTATATAAAGATATAAAACACTTAGATATTCCAAACACAGCTGTGCCAGTGCCTTTATAACTAAGACTGAGGCCCTGTTTACACATAGACACTGTCACTGGAAACACAAAGGTTTTCCTTTGCATATTCAAAGTCGATCTGCATTCAGGCAGAAATGCTAGAGACGAACAAAACCGCTGTAGTATGCATGCCAGTTCAGTAGATGGCGGTGTAGGTTTGCAGAGAAACACCACTGCTACAATACATATACTTTCACAAACAATATTTTTTCACAAACATGAAGAAGCAGGAGTTTCTTGTCTGGACAACAAGTCTGTCTGGATAGTTTTGTCTGGATAACAAACCGAGCACAGTAAGCAGCACACGTCACAGGAGACGGCCGAAGCTGTTGTTGTTCCTGGTATGCAGCCTTCATGTGATGTGGTGATGTCAGCTTTTCACTCTGTTTACACAGAGCTGCATGGAGGAGAGTTCTGAAAACTCTCCACCCTGGACCCTGGTTTCAAAAGTTGCTGGATTTAAGCACTCCATTCTGTTCCCATGTAAACTGGAGGCCAAAACGCCATGAACACTCTTCAGATTTGGCGGTATTAGGCCTCGTGTAAACGTCCCCTGATATCTAACAGTAGTGTACGAGGTGTATCAGAAACGTTTCAGGACACCTGTCAAAAGATTTATTTCAAACTCAAACACTGCAAGTTCTTGACACAAGGGTAGACAATCAATCAGTGTGTCTAAAGAGAAAGTGCAACGTTTGCTTTGTTCAGTGAGAAGAGCAGAGAGTTGTGGCAGTAGAAGTTGTGGCTGCTTCACCATGACAACGCACCTGCTCACAATACCCTGAGCATCCGACAGTTGACCGAGAAGAACATCGCCGTGCTGGAGCAACCTCCCTACTCACCGACCGGGCCCTCTGTGATTTTTTCCCCAACCTGAAGGGGGTCATCAAGGGGACCCGTTTTGAAGACGTGGACGACATCAAAAAGGCTGTGACGACGGAGCTGTAAGGACCCTGGGAGAATCCTTCAGGAGAGCATGACAGTGTGGCAGAGAAGGATGAGAAAGTATTCGATTCCAGGGGATAAACTTGAAGGGGAAATCATGTAGTCTGTAGTTTGGATTCTAAATAAATCTTTTGTGGCACCAGTCCTGGAACTTTTCTGACACACGTCTTTGTTAGCCATAGACATGATCATTTAATCCTCAGAGGCACCAAATCTTGATAATAACATATTAAAATATATTAAAAGACATAATTAGCAAACATTAAAAGCAACAGCCGCTACCTAAACCACACAAAGCTTACTCAAAATCTCATTAAACTGATATCATAAAATATTTGTCTAATTTCTCCTGTTGTGTCTTTTCTCTTTTCTAAAAAGTACGTGTCAGAGGTGGTGATTGGAGCGCCTTATGCTGTGGGCAAAGATCTCTTGGATCACTTTAAGGTGAGTTTGATTCCATTACTTCCCCTTTTATCAAGTTTTTCTCTTTTTTCTCTCTGTTAAAAAAAATTACGGATCATGCCTCCATAAACGGTTGTTATAAGACATGCTTCTCGTGGTTTATCTTGATGTCTGTTCCAAGCTGACAAAACAGTGTAATATTGTTGTTTTAGTTTAATATAATCCAAACATATGACTTAGATCTGTGAGTAGGCACAGGAATTGATTTTATTGACACCAATGTGATTATTGATTCTTTAATGATTCCTGTGGATTTTCCATGTGGGTAAAATTCAGCTCATATCATATTTCAGTGGCAAATACATGGCATAATACTAAAGGCTGTGCTGCATTGATTATTGTCTCTGCAAGTTGCTGGTGTTTCCAGCTTTTAAAAGTTTAGTCATTTTGTGGAAAATGAAGCCACAGTTTGGACCACTTCCATGCCCTTTCTGCCATGAACACATTATTTACTTCTTTTATCATTTCTGCTGACTGCCTGCGATGAGGACGTTGCGTTCTTGATTTTCAAGGCATGCAGAACAAACTGGAAGAACTGATGAGCTCTCACGATATCGATTTATTTAGAGAGTTTTTGTTGATTCTCCTCTGGACTTGGTTTTGAAACCCATTGGTATCTGTGAGGTGTGTGGAAGACTGAAATATGCCTTTAAAGTGCTCTGAAGGACTTGAGTTTAACCTTTACAATGTGATGTAAACCAAAGTTTTCTGAATAAAAAACATTTGTCTCAAGGACCTCCTGGCCAATATAGCAACAGACTTTTCCTTGCAAATAACAAAAAGCAAACTAGACTGTTTTTGTCCCCCAAATGTTTTCAAATCATTTCTGTAAAATGCATCCACATAAAGAAGACTTGTACTGAATGGTGTGGCGCCCCCTTGTGGACAAAACAAACATATTTAATACATGCAGAAGCATGTAAGCAGCTTATTGGTATGACAGTTTTATCCATCTTCATTAATATTTTTAAACCATAGAAAAATAAACATAAAAGCACTTCAGTTTGTCCTACTGTTCTTTTAGTTTGTTGAGGGCTTTTACTTACAAATTTTCACTGTTTAAAGGCAATCATTCAGTCAAAATGTATTTGTAAAGGACTTTTTATAAATATGACATTGGACGAAGTGCTCAACATTATTGTTGTAATTATGTAAATAAAAGAATATTAAGTTTGAATTATATAACTCCAATATCTACAAAAAACACTCACTGTCTGAGGAAACACTATCTTATCATTAAATGAGGAAACAAAGGAGCCAGGCCTTAAATATTTTAAAGCATTATAAATATATATACAGCAATTATGGTATAACTGTTGGAAGTAAGTGCAATATACAGAAAGACACAATTTAAAGGGACTGTGAGGAGTTTCTAAGTAATTACAAAAAAGTCTCACTTTTAGATATATGCCTGATTGAAATACACACTTTAAGATGAGTTTAATAGCATCAAAATAGGTTATCTATAAATGCTATTCCTTAGCTTTGCGGTCGGGTCAGACAGGGCTGGACTGGCCTGGATACTCAACTTCAGGAACAAGACAATTAAAACTAGAGCAAATTTAAATTATTTTATTATTTATATTACACGTCTTAGAGCACCGGGTTGTAAGTAGGGATAAATAGCCGGCTACAAAACTACAATACTAAGTTTTCCAAAAATTGCTTGTTGTCACACATCAAAAACTACCGCTACGTAACTAGAAAGAGATACATTACCTCGTCACTTTGCATCCTGTAAGTTGTTGAAAAAGAAGTTGTAAAGCAATGCAGAGTTCTGAGGAAGGTCTGAGCTGCATTCATTAGCATCACAACAAATACATGCTTGGATAGCACACGTCTTGTGGTGCGTTCCAGTTGTAGTCAGAAGTAGGAATTTTGAGTTTCAAGCATGGATGTATTATAAGAACTGGATAGCGTGGCTCCACCTTCCACCATGTAACGGATTTGAAGCCAGAATATCCCTCGTCTGGGCGCCGCCATTGTGCAACCAGTAGAGAATTTGGGCCATAATCCGGACGCAGCTGTCGTAAACACTCCACAGCATACGCCATACACAATCATTGTGAAGCTGCTGTAAACCGCGGTCATTTTTAAACTCTAATAACTAATAAAAAAGAAACTTTTCAGAAAAAAGAGGACTTGGAAAACACGCAGCCCAATAATACTTTAATGTCACCACAGCATACGGATGGGAGAAATATTTCTATGAGGTGTATTAATTTTTTGAAGTTTCACTTCGGCCCGTTCAGATGAAAAGGGGAGACGGATTTTTGACCTATACTGCAGCCAGTCACCAGGGGGAGCAGTTTTTGCGGCGGCTTCAATTTTAGCCTAGCATCATGGCGTCCATGTTTTTTACAGTCTATGGTTCCAAGAAGGAAACTGCAACTGGAACGTCCCCCCAAGTCTGAATTTCCTTCTGGAACTCGGTGAAACCTCGCCACCCCGAGCTGACAATCAAAGATGGATGCCCCCAGCGTGAACAGTTATTTAGCTCCTGTATTACCGTAATCAATTTATTTGCACTTCTGACTGGGATGTGTTTCTCTAGATCAGCTGTATACATCGTATTGTTAGACTGATATTTACAAAAATGCTGCCATAGTGATAATCACATTCTTCATGTGATATTTGTGAACAACAACGCAGGGCGTGCTAACAACAGCTAACAATAGCCTGGTAGATCGGCATGTTTTTTTCCGACTTCAACTGGAATGCCGATTACTCTGAGATGATGTCACTCCAAGTCCGAAGTTACTGGAACGCAGCATTACGACAGTAGCCGCGCATGCTCATGGGTAGCAGAGTCTTTTACGTTGCCGGTAATAGATTCTCCTCATAGTCCCTTTAAATAAGACAGAAATACTGTATATAAGTCTTGTAAAGTGAGCTTTAAATAAGAAAGTAAAAATCAAAGAAATTTAACAAAATAGGCTAAGATGATTTGATAAAAGAAAGCAAAGAGATAATAAAACACAAAATAATAGCTCTAAACTAAAACAGATGAAAAAACTCATGGAAGATTTTTAGGGGATAACTTAAGTCAAAATCCAGACCATAACGGTAGGTCCGAGTTTGCTTTTAGAAATATGGACATGAGCTTGCTGTCAGGTCTTCAGGTTCACTGTTCCACAGATGGAGGCTGTAATCATGACAAGATGCTTCTCCAGATGTTTTATTTCTCACTTTGGGCACAACTCAAAGACCAGAAGATGTGAGGCCTCCTCTGGGTTCACATGGCAAAGGCACATCAGATAAATAAGAAGACCATGAAGAGCTCTGTGAACTAATAAAAGAGTTTTAAATCTGTTCTGTAGGATATTGGTAGCCACTGCAGAGACTTTAACATCGCTGTGATAGGGGCTCTTTTTTGGTCTTTCTCATTGTTTCTGTGGCTCGTCTGGTCCAGATAAGATGAGGAAAATTATTCATTAATCACAAGTTAATCCAATTAAATTAGAAAACTAAAATCAGTTTATATATGAAGCTTAAAGAGACTACATTTTGGAGTCAAAACATTAAGTGTGGCTGTTTGATGATTGTTTGCACACACAGTGCTCAGCCCTCATGACTCTATAAGACAACAGAAACAGTCATGGTGGTTCAGTAATTCATAACACATCAGAATAAAGCCATTTTTTTTCTTTAAAGTTCAGTCTTAAACTTTGTGTTCTGTCTTGTCTCCATGACTTTGCAGATAAAATCCACCACAGAAAGAGTTCCTCCTCAAAAACACAACCCAAACTTTTCATAAAATGCAACCGGAAGAACTGCATTTATCTGTAAAGCATGTCCCTTAAATCAAGATTCGCAACTGATATGCTGTGACCCAAAACTAGGCCGTTGAACCTTTTCAGTGGGTCCAGAGCCTTTCCTGGGTAAATAAAATGGTAGGAAAAACTTGTGCTTTTATTTTGAAGGGGATTTTTTTGCGGTGGGGTGCAGACTATTCCCCTCTCCTAAACAGAAGGTGGTGATAATACCCTGTAATGCTACTTGACACTTTTTAATAGTACAGTGTTGTTTTATAAATGATAGGAAGGTACTCGGCTAAAGCTGCTTGTTAGAAAGTCTTTTTGAGACGACTTCTCACAAGCTGGACTTTTTTTATTATTGTTTGTACATTTAATCTCTGGTAAAGTTACAGAAGTGTTCTGAAACCTTGAGTCAAAAGATGCAATTTTAGTTGTAATTAAATGCAGCTCATTGAGTGTGAAAGGGAAGATTTCCCCCTCATCGCCCCCTGCTGGTTATTCTGGGTTATCATTAAACTTTATTGGTGTCAGCATCCTGTGATATCCTTTCATATCTCCGGCTCAAACTGTGTGATTGTTTCATTAAATAAATTAGTATGATTGAAATTTCTCCTTTATTTGGGTCACATCTTGTCATTACGGGCTGATGGTGGATCACAACACCAGACCAGATGAAAACCACCACCTTAAATCTTCTAGACAGGATAACAAAAAGGAAGTGGAGTTAATCTCAATTTCACTAAAGTCAAAAACAAACTCTGTCCTCCTCTGGTTGATCATGAAACCTGCCGGTCTCTCAAGCTAACAGTTATGCTCCCTAATGTCACCGTGTACAGAGGGATCTTTGTCTTTTGGTCAAATGATACATATCATTCTGTGCCATAGCTGTTCTTTAAAGGACAGTACTTTTTATTTACGCTGTATATCAACAGACCACAGTTTTCTGCATTTAGAAACAGTTAACTCCTAATCCCCTGAATATCAGAAGGAAGGTTATTCTTGAAAATACATGTCACATAACTGAAATTAAAGTTTTCAACTAAATAAGAGTGTGCCAAATACACTGCTAATATTTACAGTAAGTCTCTGGTCAGACATCTAGATGATTCTTTTTTGAATTAAACTTTTTTTTTTTACTTTTCTTTACAGATGCAGTTAAGAAAATGTGCAGAGCAATACAATATCACCAAATCTGAGTCAACATTTTAAGATAGATCAAAAACACACATAAATAAATACAATTATAAAATATTTGACACTAATGAGTTATTATATAAATAATAGATAAATGAAAAATATGAAATATTCATAAATAATTGTAAACATGAAATAAGCAAATGGTGTAGAATGATTGTATAGATGCTCTTTCTTCAAATTGAGATTCATCACCAAACCATGTTACATGTCCATTCCTTTGACTTTAACAGCAAAAAAATTATGTGGGTGGTTTCTAAATGATTGTACTCCAACCCTCCTGTGTTTGACATTGTGTCTGATGTTTGTGAATAAATTGGATCAGTTAATGCTGATGAAAATCGGACATCACTCTTGCACCACAGCGTGAACGAGTGGATGTTACGTTTAGTCCAAAGACATTTTGGATGATCAGAACCTTAAAAAAACACTTCACAAGTACTTTTGATTTTACGTGAATTATTCAAAACAAACTTGCCATGTGCATCTGTGGACATCATGTATTTGGATAAAATGATTTGTTTGTGTTTCCTGTGAAGGTGGATCTTGTGTGTCACGGCAAGACTGAAGTGTTTCCTGACAAGGACAACGCAGACCCCTACGCTGTGAGTACAAGATCGTTTCTGATAGAGCATGTCAGTTATTAAAACCAGAGCCTCCACCTGACACGGTCCCACACTAACAATCAGCTGACCTAGAAACGGACAAAGCAGAGCTCAGGTGAGCCCCGAGCCTTCAGGCAAACAGCCACGTGGCTCTGAATCGTACAAGTCATGCCTGTAGATTGTAAAACTGATCTATTTCAGCATGGAGTTTTAGTGAGACTTCAGTCTTCAGCAGTCAGCCTGAAGTGAAAACTCAAGAACTTCACGACCCAGAGAGAAGAATTTAATTACTTGTTTAAAATATGATGAAATTTAAGGGAATCATGTGGAGTATTGTCAGGACTCTGCTGAATTAGGGGATATGTTGCACTCCTCTTTCCTGAGAGGTCACCTGGTCTGTGGTTCCTTCCCTAAGTGCTGCCCTCAAGTATCTCTCCTCCATCATCTGTCCTCTCTTTTAGAAAAACAAAACTGAAAGACAAGCATACATAAAATCTTTATTGCAGAAACAAGTCCATATAGAATCAAGACAGACAGAAAACAGACAGAAATACATAAAAGAAACAGAAATACTATACACAAGCTGTACTTATTAGAATTTATGTAACCTATTACACCAATGTTGTCTCAGCTTGGAGGTTAATATATAGCAGCTTTTCTTTGGGCTGTCTAATGCTTCGATTATGTTTTTCAAGTCCACACATAAAGCTGAACATCATCTTTCCTAAAAGTGCCTCACATGTTGGCACCTATTGGACACAAATAATTGGCTGTCACTATGCCACCTTGGGACACGAAGCAGCAGCCTCAGCGCATCGTTGTAGGCTACTTTGAGCCGCTGCTTACTCAGTGGCCATTTTCGAATTTGCCTACTATACTAGCAGTGCGTACTGATTCACCCAAAATGTAGTATGCAGTATATAGTATGCCAACAAATGCGAAAGTTGCTGTATGCAAAAAATACCCTGATGACATACTGATTTGGGAAAAATTCACAGTATGCATTGGACCAGTCTGCTTCGCCCACTGTTACCCACAATGCAAAGTGCTTGGTCACATTTCGGAATTGAAAAAAGAGAGATAGAGATAGAGAGCAGCAACAACCAGAGCAGCAGAGAAATACAAATTTAAGAGCCATTAATTGTTATCTTCACCTTTTCAACACGGACTGTTGTGTAATAAGTTGTGACAAGATCTGTTGTTGTTTTTCTGTTACGGTTCGTGACAGCCAGAAGGTGGTGTTTAGTCCCTCCTATTCCTGCGGCATTAATAAAACCACCAACAAGTATGATATTTTACCATTACATTCTGTATTTCTCCTCTATATATTCACCACCTCAAACGTCCTGCTTCTCCTCATTCTTTATACTGTACTGTGTGTGAGATGTTTATTCTTGATGAGTTGTTTTTTCTTTAAGGCCCTAACACGCCGTCACAGAAAAATATACAACAAGAATTCCTCACTGAAATATTAACTATTCTCCACCACTGACTGATTCATATAAAATGCTGCTTCTGGCTATATCTTTGCAGATTAATAACTGAAATGTCAACATGCACTCATGGTTTGTTTGTTTTGTACATTTCAAATAAAGTTTGGAAAAAAATAAAAATCAGCTGGAGCCTACTTCTGCATTCCTCATTCTGAAAACCAGCGTAGCTACAAAATAAACCGAAAGAACAGTCATACGACAAACTGCATTCGAGTGCAGTAGGCAGTATGCAGTACCTACTTCATACTATGTCCATATGCAGTATGAAGTAGGGGAATTCAAAGTATCCAGTGTCTTGTAGTTAGACAGCTGAGCAGTGAATAATGGTGTAATGAAGGTCCTGAACAGTGAACACTTAACAGAGACAGAGCACACAGAAAACTTCCTAATCTGCATGTCTGCATGAGCAGATATTTACAATGCTGTCTGTAGATGTTGTTGTCATTTATCCAGTCCTTGGACAAAACATGACCAAGATATTTAATGTCCACACACACATCAAGAGGACTGTTTGACAGATAAAAGGTTGGAAACCTTGATTTCCTGTCTCTATCTTCTGACTCATAATCTGACTATCATATTGTGACTTTTCTTAGGATTGTATTTAATATTGTGATCTGTGTCATAGCGAGAGCACACCTCCAGCTTCTGTTTTAACCCTACAGTGTAAGGGCTCATTAGGACTAAGTCATCTGCGTATATGAGGGGATCACGTAACAACACTATTGCCCACACAGCAGCCTGTAATAGACCCATTTAGTTGACAGGATAGGATATCCATATAGACACTGAATAAAACAGGAGATAATATTACTCCATGACTGACCGCATTACTCACACAAAATGGAGAAGATAAAACATTGTCCCATTTAACATATGTTTGATGGGCGTACCACCCCGTCACTGTCGCCTCAGATGCATGTTTTTTCAGTTAAGTTTCTAAGATGCACTGTTGTATTTGACTGTCAGCAGGCAGGACCGTTTTTAGATATTCTCTGTGTTGTGTTTTTATCCATGTTGTGTTTGTATAATGCCCGTGTTTCTGCAAAAATAAACGTGCTTTAGGTCTAATGCAAAACTGGTATAGTAGTAAAGTCTGTAGTGCAGTGTCAGGGTCAGAGTTTTGTTTGCATAATTAGAAGTGCTTCTGATTTGACAGGCAAATGAGCACATGGTGACTGTTTACTCAGAGGCTGAAGCTCCATCCCCGCTCTCTCTGTTTTCCTGCCTGTAGATTGATCAGATTTTGGTAGATTCAGCAGTTCCAATGTAGAAACAGTCTTGGTTACTCTTGATAAACCAGGTGGTTATGTCACTAAGATGCTGTTCATGCTAAATAAAGTTTACAGTTATTTGGTTTATGTGTCTTTATTTCTTTGGTCCAACTTAAGTCCAACTTTTCCTCCAGATGTTTCAATAAAAGTGTTGATTTTCTTCTCTCAGGAGCCAAAGAAGAGGGGAATATTCAGAACCATCGACAGCGGGAACAATCTCACCACTGACGACATCGTCCAGAGGATCATTGAAAACAGGTCAGACAATTATTTCATCCATGAATTAACGTCTGCTCGGGATAATCAGACACCATATGGCAGGGAGGGTCAACCGCCTGCCTGAGGGCACATGCAGCCCCCCTACTCCCTCAATGTGACCTGCTGGTCAACTCCAAATATGAAAAATATTCACTCACGAGAAAACAGGAGTGAGTGATGACAAGAAAAGATTTAATACAGCAACGTTTTAAAGACAAGAGCTGTGATGGCCTCCACAGAGGAGGTTATGTTTTTTACTGTTTTGTTGGTTTGTCTGTGAAAAAGATAACACAGAAAAGTTCTCCATGGATTTTTATGACATTTTCAGATGGTATTGATCATAGCTGAAGGAAGAACTGATCAGATTTTGGTAGGGATGTAGAATATTATCTCTACAATATATTTTTTTGCTGATATTTGCAGCTGATATTCTGGCCACACATATATGACAAACTGTATATCAGCTGGAATACAAATGTACATAAATCAGGATTTTTTCAGTTTTGTTCATGCTGTGAGGAAGGGCAGTTTTCCACATTTTCAGTAATAACTTAACAGTTTCAGAAAAGCCTTGGCAGAGGTTTTTAGCTTAAGTTAAACTCTAATGGTTTTTGTACACTCTGTGGTTTTTATATCTCCAGCTCCAAAATTTTAGGACACCCTGTTTCAGGTCCATTAGGTATGAAGTATCTGTTTTTTCAGCATTAAGTACAATGATACTTCTCCGTTGACACTGGAGTTAGAATTTTGGATAGAGAGTAGGCCGGCCCAATATGTCGATACGGCAAAATATGGTCACACACTCCTTGGGGATACGTGCATCATACAGATTCTACAGAATCAATATGGACTCAATATGAGTTCTTTACAACGTTCTGTACAAGTGAATCGCCAGGGTTAACAGTTCACAGCTCACTTCTTCCTCTCACACTATACGACCCGATGCTCGGATGCGATCTGACTGCTCGCACTGTTCATCCATGAACGACACATCGGATTCTTGTATCCGGAAAAGGCCACGTAAAAAGTAGTAGTAGAAGAAGAAAAAGTGGAAAGCGGTCGGATGCTCACAGATGTGAACGAATAACAAACAAAAACACATTGCAAGAATAGGCTCCACTGTGCCTGCCACAGCTCAACAAGTCGACCCTCCATTGTTTGGGTCCAGGTCCGCTGTGATGCCATGCTGCTCCATCTTGTCCATTTGTTTTCTCGTCTGTATATACGTTTGTGCATCTGTAGTGTGACACAGCCTCACGAGGGGCGACCAGGATTTCAAACAGGTTTCATTTTCATCCGATCGATCAGGAGATGGTCGTGAGGTGTTAATCACTTGTCGTTACCTTGTGTATATTACACGCTGAGACGCACGATTGAGCCAGAACTCGGCCCGATCCCCAAACTAGGCACGCGGGTGAAAAATCATGTCAAAAAGGGCCAAAAACCACACAGTGGATAGCCGGCTTTAGGGAACTACTTCTTCGCATGTGGACAAAGGACTAAACTGAGCATGTGCAGAGAGAATCAGATGATTTCTAACTTGTTCCTGGTTTGAGCAATTGCAAGTGTTACAACTGTCCCCGGTCTCCCCTACCCCAACTTCTAATCCTAAACTGAGGCTTTGTGTTATTGACCCGCTGACTTAAATGCAAATTGTCTGCAAATTTGTAAAATAGTTGACACATCAGATCCTGGGTCAGTCAGGGGTGCTGCAGAAAATTGCAGCTGTCTGAAATTTCAGTTTCCATCCAAAAACAAAGTCTTTCAGCTCTGCTGTACAACACAAACTCTGAAGCAGAGTATTCCTGGTATAAGCATAGTCTTAATTAACTCCCTGTACAGCCTGTATGTCTCCACTCGTGTTTATGATCATGTTCTTCTTGCTCCCAGGTTGCAGTATGAGGCCAGGAACCAGAAGAAGGAGGCCAAGGAGATGGCCGTCATCGAGGCGATGAAGAAGAGGGAGCAGGAGGATCTGAGTGAGGCTGCTGCTGAAACCGCCCATTAGCGACACCTCATACCCGGTCCTGTGTGCACGCAGCTTTGAGAGGGTGAACGGACGGTCTCTGTGAATGTGAACTGGATCTGGTGTCAGGATTTCACCAGTAAAGCCAGTTGGTCTGCAAGTCCACGCTGTGAAGAATGTCGTTTGGTCCTGCAGCGTGTCTGAGTTCTTCGGTTTAATTAATGGGATTAGATTAGATCTGCCTGGATGAAAAGAGCTGACACATTCACAGACTCACTCACAGATCCCTTTAAACGTCCTCAGAGAACTTTCTAGTGTCTTCTCTTATACATTTTTATCCATTTAATCACACACTACCTGTTTCTGAGTGTTAAATGAGGTATTGAGTTTTAAAAAGCCATAACTTATTGATAAACCTTCATGTCTTTGTGGGTTTTGCTTTTTAAATTGCAGTCTTATTAGTTTTAATGATCAGTTATCAGTAAGTGTTCAGTTATTTTGATTTATAACGCCACTGTTTTTATCAGAACTGAAAACAATAATGTGAGGAAGTGTCTGTGATGCAGTCTGATTTTACCTGTGGATTTTTAACGTACATGGATCGAGTGGAGGAGTGTGTGAGGGAGTGAAAAAGAGAGTGTGACTGAGATTGTAAGTGACAGTAGTGCCTCAATCCTAAGCTATAGCTAATTTAAGGGCTTTTACTAACCAGGATGTCTCCAAAAGTGTTTATAACGTGCCCTTCTTTCCTCAGTCCACCTTCAAAACTGCATCTCAGAAAACTAAAACGTCCTTTTTCTCCTTAAAAGACAATCGAAGAACTAAAAAACATGGGACCCTGTGAAGCTGCTTCTGCATTATCAAAGCTCACTCTTTGTTACCGGGGCATGTGATAATAATGATGGTGTGAGACTGTGTGTGTGTGTGTGTGTTTGTGTTTATGAGGTGGTGGCAGGCTCAGGAATCAATACGTTTCTTAACATAGTGGGTGTTACTTTTCAGCCTCTATCACTGTATAAAAATGTATAAATCTCCCTTTAATAAATAAACTACTCTGATTGTACTGCCTTGTCTGTGTGTGCAGTCTGTTGGATCAGCACATTTTCACGGCCCAGTGAATCAGTATGTGCTGAAATGAGGCCACGGCCGCGCAGAAGCTAAATCTAAGCCGTCCTGCTTCATTCATGCTGCTCTCTGATTGAAACAAAAACTTTAAACCGTCGCCGCATTACATAAACAAAGAGACTTTAATCTAAAGCAGTGATTCCCAACCAGGGGTACGTGTACCCAAAGGGGTACGTGAGAACACAGCAGGGGGTACGTGGAAAAATGTAATTTATTTCCAGCTTCGAAGTACTGAGTTAAGCCTGTCTATAGAATTGTATGTGTGCCACAACTAGTTTTTCCTGCGGCCAGCAAATTCTGGATAAATAGCTTAAAAATCCTGTTGCTCACGATTCAGGAGAGGGTTAAGAGAAGCCTGCAAAGAAACTAGTTTGAATGTTTCTGATTTTTAAAGTTTAAATAGTCAAATACAACAAAGGCAGGTTGATTATTTTGATTTTGTATCTATTGATATAGATAACATAAAATATTAATGAAAATATTTTATTTTATCTACTTAATTTTAACATTTAGTTCTCAGTAATTTTCTTCTTTTTAATTCAAATTCAACATATTTACTATTATGTTGAATTCGAGTTAAAAAGAAGAAAATTTCTGAGAACTTAGTGTTCAAATTAAGGAGATAAAATAAAATATTTTCATATGTACATATGTAATCAGGCTCTGATCCGACATTTAAAATGCTCTGTTGTGTTATCAGGCTGATGGTGATGTAATAAATGACAGTTAAAGATGCTATGAGGAGTTTCTAGGTAATTCCAAAAAGTCTCACTTTTAGATATATGCCTGATCGAAACACGCACTTTAAGATGAGTTTTATAGCATCAAAATAGGTTATCTAGAAATGCTATTCCTTAGCCTTCCGGTCGGATCTGACAGGGCTGGACTGGCCTGGATACTCAACTTCGGGAACAAAACAATTAAAACAATAGCAA
This sequence comes from Scarus forsteni, assembly GCA_036419115.1. Lineage (NCBI taxonomy): Eukaryota > Metazoa > Chordata > Actinopteri > Labriformes > Labridae > Scarus > Scarus forsteni. The sequence goes on from JAZDUH010000289.1 coordinate 8,779,668, forward strand.
ATTTATATTATTCGGACATGTCATAGAGCACCGGGCTGTAAGGAGATATATAGCCGGCTACAAAACTACGATACTAAGTAGGGGTGTGAGATATAACGATATTAAATCGTTAAGGATTATAACGTGGGGATGATCTCATAAAGCAGAAAGATCGTCGATCGTCTGTGTGGGCGCAGAGACTTTGACGCACACCCGACTAGCCAATCGTAGCACATTATGCGCAGTGCATGGTGGGATCTCCTGTTTGGTTATGTAGCGTGAAGCCATGGCAGAAAAAGAAAAGGAGATAAAAGCTTGAAGATGTCTGAACAAAAATCTGTTCTAAAGCAGCTGTATTATTCACTCAGATTATCGACATTGCAGTTAGATAACATTTGTTTTAAATTGTTGCACTTTAAGAGATAAAGTTGATATTGTTGTTCATTACCTTTTATGTTTACATTTATTGCACATTTTTATGAAAACTGCACTGTTTAAATTAAAACCTGTTCAGAAAGTTTCTTTGGCTTTAAAGGTGCAGTCAGCGATGTGGGAGAAAACGAGTGGAGGGTTTGTTTATACGACTGCCGTTATTGAAAACATCACAACAACATTACATTTTGGTAGATTACACAATAAGATGAATGCCTGACGGCTGCTACTTTTATGTGAAGCACCACGAAGCTAATGCTGCTTAGCTTACCTGTCCAGCAGACGGACGGCGACATCCGCGTCCGTTTTCAGATCTTTCAATTCGCGGAGTTCCCTCCACCGTTGAAAAGCAACACCAATGTTGACCTGGGTCTTTGCTCTTTTGGTCTTAGCCCTTCTTTTCCACTTTTCACTCCTCTGACCTTTTTCTTTTGGGCTGTTTTCAGCCATTGCTACTGCACTTATTGTATCTCTCTCTTACGCTAGCTGCGCATGCTACGCAAACTACGACTCCCCCTCCTCCCTCTGTCTGATCTGCGCATGAGTATGATCACCCCCTGGACGTGGGGGGGGTTTACTTTGTTTTGGTAACTCGGACCGAGCCACAGTATTTACCGGCTGAAATCCTGAGTCAAGGCTGTGTATTGAGACCAATTTTTTTTTCCAACATGCTGTCAGTGGTGACATCTTGTGGATGGGGAGGAGAATTACGGTGAATTTGACAAATACTGCATCAGATTAGAAGATTAGAAGATCGCTGAATGCACCTTTAAATGTCTTTTTTTTTCTTTTAGGGTTTTACATGTTTTAGATGTTAAACATCGGGAAAAAATGGTCAAACATGCAAATTAGTCGAGAAAAATCAACGCAAAAAGAATTGTGATAAAATCGTGATTGTGATTTTATTTTTTAAAAATCGTGATATATTTTTGCCATATCGCCCACCCCTACTACTAAGTTTTCAAAAAATTGCTTGTTGTCACACATCAAAAACTACTGCTACGTAACTAGAAAGAGATACATTACCTCGTCGCTTTGCATCCTGTAAGTTGTTGAAAAAAGAAGTTGTAAAGCAATGCAGAGTTCTGAGGAAGGTCCGAGCTGCATTCATTAGCATCACAACAAACACACGCTTTGGCTTGAGTCACATCTTTACAACAGTAGGGATGCATGCTCATGCTGAGCAGTCTATATGTCGCCGGAAATGGATTCTCCTCATAGCACCTTTAAGTATTATTGGACCTTGAGGGAGTGAGAAATATTGATACTTAGACACATCACAGCAGTTTAATTTGACAGCACTTTTTAATTCAGTTTAAGTCTTTCACCTAAAATACATTTCAGTTTAAGTCATTATTTAGTCATCTAAATTGTTTTAATGTGAGTCTAGTTTTAGATGATGAAATTTCACATATTAGTCAAAATTGATGTACATTTTGTCGACTAAGGTATGAAGTGTAAGTGTAAGGCATTTTTATGTCTCCTTGAATTTCTGAAGTCGTGTTTTGCACTTGGATAAAATGAAACATCTTGTAACCCCGTACTGAATGATAATAAAGTTTGAATGTATAAATAAACAGTAAAAAACAGAAGTGTCCTGATACAACTTTTTCACCTTTGATACGATACCGGTATACAATACGATAACAGCATGAATCGTACATACTTCTACATAAAGTGCAATTCATTCATTTTTTTATACCACTTATTCCTTTCGTGGTTGCGGAGGGACTGGAGTCTGTCCCAGCTGTCACTGGATGAGAGGCAGGGTACAGTCTGAACTGGTCACTGGCAAATCACAGGGCTACATAGAGAGACAGACAACCATTCACACTCACACTTCTACCTAAAGACAATCCAGAGTCACCAGTTAACCTAATGAGCATGTTCTGGGTCTGTGGGAAAAGCCGGAGTGCCCAGAGAGAACCCATGCATGCACAGGAAGAACATGGAAACTTCACACGGAGACGCCCTGTCTGACCCGGGGATCAAACTGGCAACCTTCTTGCTCTGAGGCACATGCACTACCTGCTGCACCACAGTGCTGCCCTAAAGTGCAAATTTCAATCCAAAAATTGATAATGCAACATGAAGTGGTTAAAAAACAGAAGTTACAAGTTTAAAATAGCTGATGAGTTTATCTGATGACTGTAGGCAGAAGCAGGCTAATGCTACCCATTGACCCCCACTGTTTGAGCTAAGCTAATTAGCAGTGGGCAAGCTCTGTCCGTCTCTTCCTTGTTACTGAACGCACAGACGAAAGAAATGTTGTCATGGACTTTGGAGTGAGGCAAGAAACAAAAAGACAAAAAATGTTGGCGTATTGCTTTAAAAATGTGGCAAACTATCACTGAGACTAAAACACTTAATGAGGCCCCTGGGCCCTTTAATTCGTCCTTAATTTCGCCCCATTTTGACCCCTGCTTGCAGGACACTGGACCTTTAACTAAAAATCTAACCAGCTCACCTAAAATGTAGCTGTTAAGTGGTCACCTCTCACTGTTGGGGCAACTTTTATCGTCGTCAGACCCTGTTACAGCCATTTTCTAAACTGTTTATTTTTTGGTTGGCCATGAGGTGGTGCTGTAAACCCACCGGTCAGGTTTGTAGGCCTATATAAGTGGTGCTCATTAGCATCTGTGCAAAGTGGTGAAAGGTTTCAATGCAGTTTGTTGAGTTAAGAGAATACGATATATGGAAGAGTATAAGGGCCATGTTAGATGGAGAAAATAATTTTGGGGAAGTCAACATTAAAGTAGAAATTTCAGGATTAAAGTTAAAATGACAAGAAGAAAGTCGAAGTACAATTTTGTGATAAAACTGGAAATGTCGAGAAAAAAGTCTACATGTCGAGAAAACTTGAAAAGTCAAGAAACGGTGAAAGTGTCCAGAAGAAAGCAAAAATGTTGAGAATAAAGTGGAACTACATGGTATGTCAACTTAATTCTCAACATGTTGACTTTTATCACAAAATTGTTATTGAACTTTATTCTCGAAATGTCCACTTTAATATTGAAAGTTTGACTTTAATGTCAACTTCCCCCAAATTATTTTCTCCATCTAACATGTATTAGGGTCATGTTGAATGGAGAAAATGATTTAGGCCTATTGCAAAGTCCATATTCAAGTTGAAATTTTGCAAGTAAAGTCGAAATACATTGTCGACTTTATTCTCCACTTTCCACTGTTTCTAGACATTTTAACTTTACTGTCATCATTTTGACTTTTATCACGAAATTGTTTTTCAAATTAATTGTAGACATTTCAACTTTTATATCGTCATATGGACTATTATCTCCAAACTTTGACTTTATTCTCGTCATGACGACTTTAATCTCGACCTCCCCAAAATATTTTTTTTCCATTTGAAATGGCCCTAATACTCTTCCAGTCTACTGAAGAGTATAAGGGCCATGTTAGATGGAGAAAATATTTTGGGGAAGTCAGGATTGAAGTAGAAATTTCGAGATTAAAGTCTAAATGACGAGAAAAGGCGAAATACATTGTAGGTATGTCGAATCTATTTGACTTCCGGCGTTTTTGACCAGATGTTAACTTTAATCTCATTTTTACTTTTGTTTCGAAATTGTATTTTCACTTTATTGTCGATGTTTCAACTTTTGCCTCGTCATTTCGACTTTAATCTCGACCTGCAAAAACATATTGTCTCCACCTAAAATGGCCCTAAGTACCTACTTTGTACACGCGTACAGCTCGATCAAACCGCAGAAATTGCGCCTGCAGACACCTTTGTGACTGTAGTTACTTCAGAAGTGGAAGCACCTGTGAGCTTCACCCTCCTCCATCTTTGACAGTGCGCTTTAACACGCTGTCAGGCTGCTCTGCCGAAGTTCATGAGGACTTTAGTCCTTCAGGAGCTGTTCTCTAATTTGACCGATCATGTATCCATGCGCAGCCTTTTACCTCCTCGTTTTATTGACTTGCAGGTGAGAAACGTGGAAATGCACGCTCAGCAGATCTGCTCTCCAGCACGTCACTTCCCAGGGAAGTCCAAAACTTTTCCATCTGGGCAGCAGCAGCGGGCTGTGGTGGGAGGAGGCACCTTTAGGAGGATCAGGGTCCGAGCCAAGGCGGCAGAGCAGAGTTTGAACCTCCATGGTGCACAGACAGACCGCGATTAAGACTTTTCACCGCTGAGGAAAAGTTTGCACCTCCACAAACCTGCTGAAGAAGAGGAAGAGGACGCTGTGCAGAGGTGTGTGGGTGTCCCATGTGGACCGTGTGAGTCTGGAGGATGTGTTTGGACATGGCCCGTAGGCAGAGCTCGGAGCATGCAGCCTGGAGAAACAAACACTGCTGATCCTGGTCCTGGTCCAGACTCCCGGCTCCTGCTCCCTCTGAGGCCGGCCCGGGGGGTGAGATGAGCGGCTCGGGATGGGGCTGTGTCTCGGTACAGAATTCACGGAGGAGGAGAAGAAGGCGAGGATCCAGAGCGCAAAGATAGACCGGGACCTGTACGAGTCCGCCAAGAAGGAGATGAATGTGGTCAAGATCCTGCTGCTAGGTGAGACGGAGATACGGCACGAGCACACCTGAGGAACACCTGAGACACGCCACAGATACATGAACCAAACCCCAAAACAGGATCCTAGAGAATTTTGTCTTTGTTACTTTTGTCACACTAAAGTCATTTCTACTTACTAAAGATTTAGACAGAGAAAAACCCTGAAAAACGAGTTCAGCTTAAAGTGTGTTTAATTTGTCTAAGTTCGACTAAACATGCATGTTAACGAGCTGCTTTAATGCCAAAAATAAATATTTTATAGGGATGCACAGTATTAGATTTTCTGCTGATATGATCCATCCATTATCTTTACTGTTTATCCAAGGTGACCACATTTTTTGACACTTTAATTATTTAATTTGACCACAATCCACCATTTATGAGTGTAAAAAACATTGGTACACTTTGTAACGCCTTACAATATGAAAAAAAAAAAATCAAAATAACAAATACTGTACTTTAATTAAAGGGTTTTTAAATATTATTCAAACAAAAATTTGTTTCACATATTAACCCTTAAACTCTTAGCTCAACTGTTTGTAAAACGTAAATAAGTTCAGGAATATTTGATGTGTTAAAAAACAACACATCATTCTTTGTTTCTGTCAATATATAGGATACATAAACTGCAAAAACCAAAACAACTGACATTTTCTTTGCGTGGGATTCAGAGGTTTTAAAAAAATAGTTATGATGGTATTATTATTACATCCTAACTATTTGAGAGAGAGCGAGAGAGATAATCTGTTATTCTTTAAACCATTTTTTGTCTGTTTGTCAAACTTCATATCTAATTTGTTATCTTATCTATATTAAGTACAACCATTTCTACCTTTTTCTAAATTATTTTGTCCCTAATATTTGTGCATTTTTATGTAATCAGCTGTTGGCTTTTAAAACCTTTAAATCCAACAACAAGAAAATACCATTTTTTTTCATTTGCTTGCAGTTTTCTCTGTTCCCTGAAATGTTAAAGGAATCAAACAATGATTGATTTGTTCTGTTTTTCAAAACATTAAATGTCCCTGAATTTATTGATGACCTCTGCCAAACAGTTGAGCTGGGAGTTAAAGGGTTAACACAGTTGTAATTAATTAGAAAAGTATTTTTGATTTGAAAAATCTCCATATACCAAACCCAAAGATGCTCTTTTGTTATCAATGATGTTGTGCATTTTATAATTATTTATACTATATTATACCGTAACTATATTTACAATATTTTGGCAGTTTTAACACTTTAACACTGAATATAATTTTTATATTTTTCACGTTCTATTCTTATTAAACTGCAGTTTTACTCATACATTTATATTTTTCTGGCATACTGATATTTAATCACATTCATCTCTGTTTATTCTTCTTATATCATACATACTTTGGTCAGGAATAGTCACTGGTGAATAATACATACTAAATATTCTGACTGCACATGTTTTTCATCCTAAAGTTTGCTTTTGAGTTTTATAAAGAGCCTTGTTTTACTAACATTTCTTATGACAACGTTCAAAGTGCAAACTGGTTTGATGTCAGAGTCATGCGCTACATTACATCAGTGCCACTTCCTGTCTTCTTAGTGTTTGCTAGTTTTAAATACACTGTTATGTCAGCGTTTCCTCTGTGAGGGCTTAGAAATTGTCTCTCTGTGATTGTTACATGAGACAAAGTCATTTACGTTGTTTGCAGAGAGCTGTTCCTCACCTGAAGCCCTGCAGAAACATCCTCTCTGAGGCAGCACTCCCTTCTTGATGTTACACAGCTGCTGCTCTGAGACTGATTGACACACAAACAGACCAATCAGCAGTGAGCATTAACAGGCAGACGTCCTGGATAATTCTATTGGCTGAATTGATTACACATTTTGAAACAGTATTTATTAACATTTACAGACAAATCAGTGTTGCTTGCTTGTTTATCTGATTTCTGTTGGTTAAATTAGTGATGGGAACATGTTAGTGTTTTCGGGATGTTTATGTGCACACAGGACATTTGATGCTTGAAAATTGGGAAAGTCCAGCTAAATTGGTATGTCTGGTCACCTTCTGCTTTTCCCTGTTGTGGTAGCTGGGGGCTGGAGCCTATCCCTGCTAACTGGGCGAAGAGGCAGGGTGTAACCCAACTTATCCACTCCTAAGGTCAATTTAGAGCCACCAGTTAACCCAACAAGCATGTCTTTGGTCTGTGGGAGCAATCCAGAAGAAGATCTAACACAGGCATGCGCAGGGAGAAAATGCAAACTCCACACAGAAAGGCCCTGACTGACGCAGGGTTTGAACCAGAAACCTTCTTGCTGTGAGGCATGCGCACTACCTGCTGCACTACCATGCTGTCCTTTAAGACAAGCTGATAATTCCAAAATTGTTTAGCAGATAATGGACACTTGAATTTTAAGAAACAATGAAGTTGTTCTTTTGGGTTCGTCTGTGTAGATTCTCGTTCATCCAGGTCAAGGTTATCCAGAAGATACAAACCGAGGCAACTAGACTGTGTTCAGGTTTGGGAAGACGTTTCTCTTCTCATCAAAGAAGCTTCTTCAGTTCCAATGAGCTGGTGAATGAAGCAGATATTTATGGTGCTAGAGAAGAAGACAACAGCATTAGAAGAGGAGTTGTAGAAAGTTCTGTTCTTTTGGGTTAATTCATCTATCTGCAGGGGTTGTGAGTGACTGTTAATCATCAAATGTTTTTTTTCATTAAATTGCCGAGAGCACAATATCTTTACAACCTATTTTAAAGTAGACGTCGCCATGACAGCACAGTGGATTCACCTGTACCACTGGCAAAAACACAATGTAAATGTTTGAAGATATACTTTTGTATACAAAGCTGAGGTTAAGATGACTGATAAAATGATAAAAAAGTGTATATTGTTATAAGCTGGCTGTGTAGGAATGTGAAAAAACATTTTTCTTAGAACCAGAATCTCCAGAAACACTTCCTGAAGCTAAAGAGACGTTTATGGTCGTATCAGTAGTCGCAGAAGCTATGAGTGCCTGTTGTGATTTTACAGTGGTGCAGCATTTGTTAATCAGTAGTTGAATTATTAACAAAGAGTTAGCACTCATATAGCTGTAAAAACCAGGTTCACTTTAGGTGTTCTGTGTTGGCACATGTAATGCCCACGTTTTTGAAAGCTGTGTTTTATATCTCCGTCCATAGCTAAGTGTTACTGCTAATAAAGCCAAAGTTATCTGGTGACTTTAGGCCAGCAGTAAATGTTGAACATGGAGGGTTTGATAACAAATGTCTCTTTGTTGAGGATTTTTTTTGAAACTTTATCTTGTGTGTATTTTTGGCATAGGGATTATAAAGATTTAATCATCTCTATTACGATGAAGCAACACATTCCTATGAATGTCAGCAGATAGGCAGAGCTTTTTAAACTATCACTTTTAGCATGACTTTTTAAAAAAAAAAAAAACTTCTTATTTTGAATTTTCAAGACTATAATCGGAAAAAAAGACCTAAAATATGTCAACGTAAGTGACACTGGCACTACAAGTTACATGTACATGCATGGTGCTTTTCTGTATCATAAATGCAGAAGGGTGCATACAGCAAACAAAAATAAACCAAGACAAAAAAAGACATTTGTTGAAGTTATACACCAGCACAAACCCATAACTTTAGTAATTCTTTGGACAGAAAAAAAGCTTATCAGACAACGAAAACAAACGAGCAAAACCAGAGAGAAGCAAAAACAAACAGACTTAAAACCATACCGGCAACATGAGTCTTATATTTAATCTTTTTTCTGGTTTTACTTTATTGTTTTTTCTCCCAATTCCAAGCCAAAAACTTTGGTTTTTCTTTTTTGTTTATTTTAAGAAGTCATTGTATTTATTTCTTAAAGTGAACAGCCATCGAGGCAAAAAACTTCTGATGTCTGCCTCTCTCTCTGAGATGAGCTTCATCTCATCCTGTCATGACTCTGAGCAGAAATCTTCATATCTGGGTAATGATACATTTATTTCAACTAGAGCTGGGCAATATATTGATTAAATCAATTAATTCAAATTATTTTCTGCACAAGATTTAAAAATGAAAAAATCTAGATTTTTTTCATTCACTTAAATTGTAAGTAGTTGCAAAGTTTGAAAAAATATAAACACTGAAATTTTAGTTTTCACGATGGTGGCCTTGTCAGGTTTGCACAAGCACTTTTGATTGCTTGTATTTATTTTTTAAAAGTAAGATTAAATATTAATCAGAGAGTAACATGTTAACAAGCTGTGAAAGTCTCTCAGCTTTCAGTGTTTATGTAGGCAAACCTGCCTGCGTTAGAACTACATAATCAACATTTTATGACACACACTTTAATTTTAAGAGGGAAATTCTGATTATTATAGGATTATATTTGGACATCATAAAGTCAGAACTTGATTTGTGTCATTTTTGTGTCACTTGGAGTTTTTTTGTTTGTTTGTTTGAGAGGGAAAAAAAACAATTAAAATCGTAAATTAAGTTTTGTGGGGAAAAATCAGGGATTTTATTTTAGGCCATATTTCCCAGCCCTAATTTCAACTCTAAATAGACTTTAAGAACTTTAACTTTGAGTAACAAAACCCTGACATAAAGAAGTTTTTTTCCATTTGTCAATACATGTAAATCATCTTTTAATCCAGGTGTATTTACTCTTTTAGCCAGCTAAATTAAAAAAAATTCTGATTTTAAAAGAAATAAACAGTAGTGAATTACACGTATGCTAGTGCACTGTCAATGTTTATGTTAGTAAAAAAAACCCACAAGCTTAAGGAATCGTTATCATTTGCAGTTCTGTGGGACAATTTCCTTATTCTCCACATCAGATTGCCAAAGGAGTTGGATGCAAGTGTGGCTAAATTTTAAACAATACCATTCTACAAGCACAACGTACGATGTGTAACAAAACATTTGTCGATGCAGCACAATATGAAATCTTAGTGGCGTGTTTGGTGGTGTTGACGCAGAAAAGCTGTGCAGGTCTGCTTTGAACACAGACGTCAATCAATAAGGAAATTGGTTTAAACTGGATCAATAAACAATGCCAATCATGGTATTTGAATCAATAAATTCTGATTGCATTTCATCTTTACTGACAAAAACCTCTTCAGTAAAAAAGCCAGTGCATCCTTGACTGAACATTAATTATTATTTGATAATTCTAATAAACTGACAGCCCTCCTCTTACATTTATTTTTTTAAATTAATTTTCAAACTTTTTTTTTGTTGTCATGGAAAACGGGTAGTCATGAAAATTTCAGGTCAGATTTCTTTTATCCAAACTGCTGTATCTCTGACCTGTGGATCAGTGTATAATCCCTCTCTAACCTCCGGTCGTCCTCCAGGTGCAGGAGAGAGCGGGAAAAGCACTTTGGTCAAACAGATGAAGATCATCCACAGTAACGGATTCACCAAGCAGGAGCTCGGCAGCTTCAAGGTTGGAAAACACACACACACACACACACACACACACCTGAGTCACCCATTTGACCCTTTCAATCAGATAATAGTCTGTTAGCATACAGAGCTCGTTGTTTTGGGTTTGACAAAAGGAACAGGATAACAATCATCCTTTGTCTCATAATCAAGACAAGACAGGACTTATCAGTGACTCTGAATGACCACAGAAAAATACATCATCTCCTGTTGGTGGTGAAATACAACTGAAGTAGGTTTCTCAGCGACTTGTCTTTTTTTGGCTTTCCTCATGCTCCATACTTGTTCAAAGGGAGGTCTGGACTGTGGGTTGCACACAGGTCAATGTAGTACCCCTCCTCTTTATTATGAAGTCCTAATGTTGTTATGAATGTGGCTTTTCATCGTCTTGCTGAAATAAGCAGGGACGTCCGACAAGGACATCGTCCAGATGGAAGCATATGTCCCACCAAAAGCTGTAATTATCTCGCAGCATTAATGGTGCCTCCACAGATGTGCATGTTACCTATGCCATAGGTACTGACAAACCCTTATACCATCACTTTTTTGGCTTTTGTACTTTGTTTTGACACCAGCACACTTTCACTCATGGTCAGTCGATCTCAGATGAGCTCAGGCCCAAAAAGTGGGCGGTGCCTTTGTGTTTGGTTGATCAGTGTCTTTAGCTGGCTTTGCAAAGTAGAGTCTTATCGTACATTTATAGATGCAGGGATGTTCTTTCATGGTTTCATGGATGGGGGCGCTGTTCTGAGAAGGCAACTCCTGTCACGGCTGCAGAATGTCTTGCTGTTTTTGTGTGTGTGTGTGTGTGTGTGTGTGTTTTTAACATTGTACATGTGTGCCCAAGTGTAGATGGTGTTTGTAATTTAATCAAGCTGTGACAGAAAAAAAATTCTGTTAACTGAAACAGACAATAAAGTTCTAACTATCTATCTATGGTCAGTGTTCTGGAGTTCTACTGAGCCCGTCACAAGAGTAAGAAAATTTTTATGCAGTGATGCATAAGGTATTGGAGGTCACAGGCATTCAATGGTGGTTTTTCAGCTCTGCTCCTAAAAGGCAGAGGTTTCTCCAGATTCTCAGGAGAACTCCACAACATAGGGAAAATGTTAATTAACAATGTTCAGCGTTGGTTCAATACCATTTTTGATAAATAAAAAGTTTCTAAAGCTGTAACTTACAGTTCCTCTGCCGATGCTCCTCACAGTGTTTACTGCAACGGTCCTGGTTGGAACAGCACAGACAAAGCCAGATGTAGATTATACCCAACTGTAACATATATATTTTTGGTTTCAACTGCTCTAAAAGATGTAGCAGCAAAAAGCATTGCTTAACAAATTGACTTATTTACTGCTACCCAATGTAAGGTTTACTGTGTCACAGCTGTCTAAACCAACAGCATTGGAAATTACCAAAAAATGTAAATGTTTCTGTAAAGGTTAATACAGCTGTATGTTGATCTATAACTTGGATATTTTAATGCTGAAATATAATTATTATTGTAACTCATGTACTTTCAAAGTTACTGTTTTACAAAAAAACAGAAAAAATAGTAAAGCTCATTATTAAGTCTTTATAAAATTGTCACATATTTACTTGCATTCCTGAACAGAGAAAAAAAGTTTAAATACTTGAATTTTTTTGCTTGATAAATTTCTGACTTCTCAGAGAAGAAATTCCTTAATGCTGTTCAAAATGTTTGTCCAAAAATATTAAACTTTTCAGTTTTACACAACTTCTTAAAGATTTCTACAATATTGTTGTAGACGTATATGTTTTCATTTGTTGTGATAAACTCTGCCGCAGTGAGGTAATTCGGAAAGCTCATATCACTATAGCAATGATTTTCCCAGTTATCACACAGCCCTAATTCTGAGAATCGTTACATAATTATTTTACTGTAGACGCTTCAATCTCTAGATCTTTTAATTTCATGTCAATGAACGTTTGACTAAATGATCTCACATTCATGAAGTTAAGAATCCCTCATTCTTGTTGATTGTGGATGACTGAGCCTTTGAGAAGAGCTTCTTTCTTTAAGGGAAGAAACTTTCACTAATCTACGTTAGCTTTTGGATGGTCCAGGTGCTTCTGAGCATCCCACAACTTTCCCAGTCTTCCTCCCCGTCCCAACTTATTGAAGATGTTGTTGACATTTAAGATTGATTTCAAAGTATTTGCCAACCAGCCTGCTCTGTTATTTATTCACAGTTTGCACAGTGTCCCTCCCCTTGTTAAGATGAGCTTTGCTTGTTGTCACAGTTTGCATGAAGGATGTCGTGGTGTCTCGATTACAGTCTGATAACATTCACGATGGAGGCAGATGAGATGGACACAGGGGCGATGCTCTATTCCTCTGGGGGACTGAGGCGTTTTATGATATCACGGTCAGATCCAGGCTGGTATGCTGTGGTTTGGCTCCCAAATGCTCTTTGCTCTGTGTGTGAGTGTGTATCTGTGTTGCTGTGTGAGAGAGAGCGACTGACAGCCAAATTCCTCTGTTGTCTGCAGGGTCAGAGTAGGGGGAATGGAAACGTTTCAGTACGCTCCAGCCTCTCCCATCAGCTTGTTTTTACAGACAGCTTATCTTCATCCTCCTATCAAATTGTCATTTATTACTTTATTTTTTCTCTGGCTGTCTTGTTTCTTCCCTCCTTCTTTTTGTCCCCTGCTGTTTAGTTCTACAATAATCAGTATTATCAGCATTAGTGATTCTTCATGATTAAAACCTGTCAGTGATATTGAGCAAAGTGTTTTTTAAAGATACTATGAGGAGTTTCTAAGTAATTACAAAAAAGTCTCACTTTTAGATATATACCTGATCGAAATACACACTTTAAGATGAGTTTTATAGCATCAAAATAAATTATCCATAAATGCTATTCCTTAGCTTCGCGGTTGGGTCGGACCGGGCTGGACTGGCCTGGATACTCAACTTCGACACAAGACAATTAAAACAAGAGCAAATTTATATTTTTGGGGCACGTTTTAGAGCACCGGGCTGTAAGAAGCGAGATAGCCAGCTACAAAACTACAATACTAAGTTTTCCAAAAATTTAGGGCTGGGTGATATGGCCTAGAAATAAAATCCCCGATTTTTTTCCACAACACTCGATTTACGATTTTAATCGATTTTTCCCTCCCTAAAAGAAAAAAAACTCCCAGTGACATAAAAATGAAACAAATCAAGTTTTGCCTTTATGTTGTCTAAATGTTACCCTCTTAAAGTCAAAGTCTGGGTCATAAAAGGTTGATTATGTAGTATGAACGTAGGCAGGTTTGTCTACATAAACACTAAAAGGCTGAGGTATTTTAACAGTATTAGCATGAAACTCTCTGATCAATATTTAATCTACTTAAATAACAAATACAAGCCTATAAAAGTGCTTGTGCAAACCTTACAAGACCAACCATCATGAAAATAGTAATCTTTTTCAAAAATTGCAACAACTTACAATTGGACTAAGGCAAGAAAAAAAATCTCGATTTTTTATTTTTTAAATCTTCTGCAGAAATTAATTCGAATTAATCGATTTAAGCGATTTTTTGCCCAGCCCTACAAAAATTGCTTGTTGTCACACATCAAAAACTACCGCTACGTAACTAGAAAGAGATACATAACCTCGTGGCTTTGCATCCTGTGAGTTATTGAAAAAGAAGTTGTAAAGCAATGCGGAGTTCTGAGGAAGGTCTGAGCTGCATTCATTAGCATCACACCAAAGCACGCTTTGGCTTGGGTCACGTCTTTACGACAGTCGCTGCCTGTGCTCATGGGTAGCAGACTTTATGTCGCCAGAAATAGATTCTCCTCATAGCACCCTTTAATATTACTTTTTGGGCATTTTGTGCCTTTGCTGATGGGCTTGTAAAGGGGGGGCGTGTGAGAGAGTGTGTGTGTGTGGGGGGGTGATCTGCAAACAGGCCACAGGCCAGCAGAAACATATATTCAGTGGTATGAAAAAGTTTGGGCACCCCTCTGAGGCGGGATAATAATGCACTCTGTCTTTACAGAAAATGATCCCAGTGGCATGCCATTCGTCTTCTAATAAAATCTGAGTACTGGGGTATTTTCCAGACAAATACTTTAAGTGTGGTGACTTTAAATTTAATGAAGTTAAATCAGATGTGAAAAATACGCTGTGCTAAAGTTTGGGAACTCTTGTTGTTTGTTGATTTAATTTAGTTTGCTTTGCACACAGAATTGGTTCAGTGAGCTCATTTAGACTTGAACTTCATAGATGGGTGCTTCCAATCAACCTCAGAACAGCTCTCAAACGACCTGAAAACAAAGATTGTTCAACGTTATGGTTTAGGGCAGTTGTGGGCAACTGGCCAACTGGGGGCCACATGCGGCCCTTCACCTCACTTAAAGGAGACATATCATGCTTGTTTCTCCTTTTCATTATGCCAGGCTAGGATGTCTGTAAAGCATTTCAGCCCTCAGTACAAGTCATTTAGTTCCTTCATTGCCCCACAATTGCGTTCTCAAAATCCTCATTTCAGGCCATTATCAAGCTCTCGTTGAAACACTCGGATCTGAGGATGACCTAAAGTTACCTCGCAACGTCACAGCCCTTTGTGCTCTGATTGGTCAGTTCTATCAGAGCTGCTGAGAGGGCTGAGCCAGCCTGTCCTTCTTCTTCTACTGTATTTTCCGGCAGGCTCAAAGCAGCAACCGTGTATTGAGTCCCCCTACAGGCCAGAGCTGGTAATGAGTGAGTGTGAGCTAGGGAGCTTTATACGGCTGCTGGTGGATGTGTTCCTTGGTGAGGGTTTTGTGACTAACGGACATCACAGAGGAGGAAGTGTTTTATCAGATTACTCCAATAAAAAGAAATGTACCTCGTTTAGTCACGACAATTTAAATCTCGCGGACATCTCGCAATGACCCATTTTCAGAGGCATCAAATCTCGTTCTAGGATACCAGAAAAAATACAATATCTAATTTTTTGAAAATTAAGGGGGTGTAAGGTCTTGTTTTCAAATGTATTATATTATATGTAAGTATTAAATCATGCATCAGCATGATATGTCTCCTTTAATGTGGCCCACCAATCATTTCCAAAACCAAACAAACTGGAAATGTGTAGGAAACACCACAACATGCTGAATATGATTCATCATGAGTAAACAGTACTTCATACAGCACAAATTAGGATTGATGATAAAATATTTCTACTTACCTTAGATTGCAGGTTTCGCTTTTTACAAGTCATTAAAAAAACTAGTTTGCTCTGATTGTATCTCTAAATATCTTGTATGAGGCATTAAAATGTAGTATGTAGTATTAGGAAATATATATACCGTATATATATATATATATATATATATATACAGTATATATATATATATATATTCGAAGACAATAGTTAAGGTTATATATTTTTGCTTTCGTGTTGGGTAACATTCATTCTTTTTTGCATTTAAGAGAAGCTGAAATTGGCTGTAGTTATGTATGATGCTCATGAAATCTCACATTTTTAACTGTGTTTGAACTGAATTATACTAATGTTGGTATAAGCCTTTATGAAGCTTTATGTTTGCTATTTTTTGTTTATTTATACATGTTTTTCTCTTTGGGAGAGCCTGACAAAATGAATAAGCGTGGCCCTCGGGCACTGAAAAACAAAATTGTGGCCCTCTTGGTAATCAAAGTTGCCCACCCCTGGTTTAGGGAAAGGCTACAGGAGCTTGCTCAGAAGTTTCAGCTGTTAGTCTCCACTGTCAGGAACAAAGTGAGGGAATGGAAGACCACAGGCACAGATCTTGTTGGGGCCAGAAGTGGCAGGCTAAGGATAATATCAAAGAGGCAAAGGCTGTCGAGAAGAGTCAAATCCAACCCACAGACCAAAGACCTATAAATCATCTTGCTGCAAATGGTGTCACTGTGCATTGATCAATTATTCAGCCCACCTTGGACAAAGACAAGCTGCATGGAAGAGTGATCATGAAGGAGCCTCTTCTGCACACACGTCACAAACCGAGTTGCATCATGTGTGCAAAAGCACATTTAAATAAACCAGCTTCATTTTGGAACAGGATGCTGTGGACTGATGAAACAAAGATCGAGTTATTTGGTCATAAAGAAGGCGATGTGCTTACAGCAAAAGAGCACTGCTTTCCAAACACCTGCTGCCCACAGTAAAATCTGGTAGAGGGTCTATCATGTTGTGGGACTGTGTGGCCAGGACTGGGAATGTTGTTAAAGCTGAAGAGGGTCACATGGATTCCACTTGATATCAGCAGATTCTTAAGAATAATGTTCAAGAGTCGGTCACAAAGAAATAACACACTGCTGGAAATCTAGACAGGCATTCATGCAGAGGAACAAGTAGAATGTTTTGGAAAGTTCTTCCCAATCCGCAGACCTGAAGATCATTGAAAATCTGAGGGATGACTTGAATGTCTGTGCTCGACAAACATCAAACCTAACTGAACTGGAGATGTTTTTAAGGAGAAATGATCAAAAACACCTTCATACAGAATCAGACACTCATCAGAGGCCATAGGAAGGAGGCTCTACTAAATATTGGTGTGATTTTTCAGTTGAGTGTCCAGATTTATGCACCTGTCTGACTTTGTTTAAATGTATATTGCACATTTTCCATTAAATTCAATAAACCTAATTTCACTACTGAAATATTACTGTGTCCATCGGTTATTTGATATTTTAAAATGTAATTGCTGATTCAAACATCCAATGAATAACAAATTAAAATAATGGAAATTGTCAGAGGTGCCCAAACCTTTGCACAGTGCTGTATGGATTGTGCCTTGTCGCTTACCACTCTTCCAAACCAGCAGCCAAACTAAGCAATGTCTGATAAAAAGTCAAGTTTTTGTTCCACTCTTTAAACCTGCAAAAGGCTTCACATGTAGTGGGGGGTGGATGATGTCATTGGCAGTGATTTGGAAAAGTTGAGAGCAGCTTCATCATGAATAAATTCTGCTGCTTGAACCACCTGGACCAGGGATGGGAATCGAAAACCAGTTCCAGTTGAGTCGTTAAGAGCTCCATCAAATAATCGATATCATGAGTCTTTTTGCTTATCAATTCCCTTATCAATTCCTTCCACTGACAGGGTTCAGAAGCGTCAGAATTGTAGCTTAATTTTTTTTATTAAAGGTTCCTGCTGCACAACCTTAAGTGAGTGGAAACACCAGCAACTTGCAGAAGCAGTTATCTATGCTGTCACACGTGTTTGACATTGTTGACACCGAAAATCTACAGGAATCAATAAGGGAATCGTTAAAGGACTGGATTGATAAGTAGGATGGTTAATAGCACTGGTATCGGTAAAATATCAGTTCTTATCTGTAACCAGGACTAAATTCTGGGAATTTGAGTTATTACATCAGTTGATGTTGAGTCCTGTGGTGAACTGCTTTAGAGACGGTGAGTGATGTTTGCCTGTTGCTATTTTCATGGTGGGCTGTTCCTGTGCACAGAAAGTGACTCTGTGGGATCATCTAAGTCAGAGGTGTCCAAACTTTTTACACTTGCTACACCTCACTTTCAGTGTATTAAAGTTCAAGTTTTAGAGTTTTGGGGAGGGTTATCACCTGTCAAGGGGCCTTTGTAACACAGGCTATCACTTTATGACCTTCTGAGCAGCAGAGATATAAGACAATGGCGGCTTATCTTCACTGTCAGACACAAAACAAGAGTAAACTGCCAGAATGTTGGTGCTTGAAGATGACTATTAGGGTAAACTGTATGAATGAGACCTTTTGACAAAGTAAATATGGCAGAAAATGTGCATGTTTGATGGTATTTACAGCTGTAATCAAAATTTTTATTCATTTAACAGTTTCTGGGGCCAATTAAAAATGGGCAGCAGGCTGCATTTGGCTCGTGGGCCATAGTTTGGACACCCCTGATTTAAGTAATACTTACCCTCAGTTGCAGCAGCTGAATCTGCCTGATTAATGTCTGTATGCAATCAGGTCAGTCTTGCCAAGCTCCCATCTCCAGAGCAAGATGAGCTTATTCGTCACACTGCTGTAGTAGAGGCAGCCACAGTGGTAGCTACTGCAATTCTATTATGGCTACCAGGCAACCAGGCAGATCACAAAGTACTGCTTGGTAATGTTTATCATCCCACAGAGTCACTTCCTTTGCACAGGCAGGCAGTAGCACCACCTAACCACATTCTCTGATTTGCCTGTAATGAATGTGATTGATGAAACAATCATCCAATCACCTGCTGGATATGCTTGTTAAAGGGTCTGTTCATTCCCAAACACTTTCTATGGGCCGTTTCCCAGATGGACTGGTGAAATATATTGAACGGCCCATCTGGTGTATCAGGGATAGAGGGATGAGCTACTCTTTCACTCTGATATGATGTATGGAGCTCCCAGCTGTTTGTAGGAGCAGCTGCAGAGTTTCAGTAAATTCTTGGATGTAAAGGAGGCCTCCTGCTCTCTCTGTGCTCTCCTCTGTCCTCCTGACTATCTGTGACCTCTGCCTCACTGTCCTGACAGCACAAACACATACAGTCTGTATGAAGAGGAAGTAACTCCTGAAGCATGAAATAAGGGGCTCTCTCTGTATTGACTGAACAGCAGTGGCATACTTCACATGTGCAGGCTGCATTTGAATCTTTTTATTGTTTCTTCTGTCGGTTGGCTGAGTGTTTGTTCTCAGGTGACGCCCTTATTTTGAAGGGAATATGACGCTAACCACAAACCTGCCCTTCCCTAGTCTTCCTGTCCATCCCAGCCTCCAACAGCAAACAAAGACACACCTTTACCTGAGCACACAGTCACGTGAACATGAGCTCATCGTGGACTGTCAGGCCTGCTTCCTGCCTGTTCTTTCTCTGTATGCATGTATCAGTCAGTCAATCAAAAATCACATCCCATTTAGTATAGCTGGGGATGGGAATTGATGAGATTTTATTTGTTCCAGTGCAAATAACAATCCTATTGATGCAATTCGTTAACGATTTCCTTATTGATTCCTGCTGATTTTCTATGTGGGCAATAGGTGGCCTGCACAGGATTTCAGTGGCAACATCGTCAGACTCATGTCGCTCCTGATATCCAGCACCACTAGGTGTAGATGAATGCTTTTGAAAATTCCAGGTGATTTTAATTACTTGTAATTTCTGCTGACCACCTCTGATGACGTCTTTGATTTCCAAGGCATGCAGAACAAAATGGAAAAAAACTGATCAACAAAAAGACCAATGAAATTGATTCCTTAAGTGAGTTGTAATTGAATCTCAACTGGAATTGGTTCATTTTTGTTTTTAACAGAGTGGTAATAATTATATTGAATTTTTCCGATATGCTGATATTTTTTAACTCGGTAATGCTGATACTGATAGCTATACTGCCATTATTTGTCAATGACACAAAACCTCTCTAAAACCTACCTGCTCCTTTCATGGTGAGGCTCTATTCATGATAGAAACAGATGAGAAGCTATAAAAAATTCATTTTATTCATAAAGTAGAAGAGCTTAGGGTTGGGTTCAGCCTTGAATATGTGGAAAACTGTCAATGTTAAAAAACCCTTAAAAAATATTCATGGTTCTGCTTCCAGATTTGGATCCCCATCAAAATCTGTCCACCCCTCCCGTGTCCATGACTTACATTCCCTGAACATGTCATCAAATTCCAATTGAGAAGTTTTGAGGTATTAGCAGTAAAGTGTGTTACTGCCTAACCTCACAGTGTCAGGAAATCATTTAAAAAATATCTAGATCAGCATACATATTCGGATCACCAACTAAATCTTTCCACGACTTCAACATCAATAAATGCCCACTTTTAGGTTATGAAATCAATGACGTAAACCATTATGGCAGTCTTGTACGTTCTGCCAGTATATGATAACTGTGAGCAGGAGCAAGATAACGCAGATCTCAACAGATATTGAAGACATTTTCAGGGAAGGTTGGTCCTGGCACCAGGAAGAAATAATTTGTTTGCGATAGTTTTTTAACATTATACAAAAGAGCATTTTTCAATGTTTTTGAGAACTTGCTTACAAGAGCCAATCACAATTGTACCCCTTACCTTTTTCCCTTCGTCTTACCCCTTTGTCTACCCCTTCCCTTTGACTCTCACTTTTGTAGGACCAAGACAAGGGGGTGAGAATACTCTCCTGAGAAATAAAACAGCACTCGATTCCCAGTACATCATCACCCTTGGCTGCTTGCTGGCTGTGATGTAGGCAAATGCGACAATAGCCGTAGCTACAGCTGCAAAGCTAGCTCGTTATGACCAGAAATTTTGAACAGATCAAAACATGATTAATAATTACCTAATAATTTATTAATTACTTTTTTATATATTTATATAGAAGCACTTTGTTTGGTCTCCGCTTAGCCACCTTGTTAACAAGAGCTGTGAATGATGGGAATTTCTCACACCCCTTCTTTTTAAGTGAAGTCCTGGTTTGTCTTCGTTTTGAGGACTGTGTAACCCCCAAATTCCCCATAGCATGAAAGCGCTGCGCCCTTGAAACATACTATGGAACACTTAGCCCCCATGCTAGTCTATCAGGCAAATTCCACTGAACACGCTATGGCGTGCTGGTGCACGCCATGGACCTGGAGTTTTGCTTCAGGTCTATTTTCTACACGGCTGCTTCCAAACCTCGAAAGTTCACTGTCGTCAAGAGAGCACCAGACAGGAAGTTAATGTGTGGAGTATCCAGAACCATCAATATAAAACACAATGCACGGACTCTTGAATATTATTTTCCTCAATAGTTTGCCATAACTTCAAAACTGGAGGCACGAGCATCAGGTCAGCAGTCGGTTAGAGGGTCCCAGAGGCAACACGACACCATGGACGAAGAAAAGTGAATCGTAGAGGTACAGAAATATATAATATTTTATGAATGACACCAAACATCTTTTCTACATGGATATAGGCAGAAAGAAGTGGAATAAATCACAAAGCTGTGTGGTTGGGACCAGCAACGGGACCTTGAAGAAGGGAAATTAGGTTCTTTTCTTAGTCTATAACATGTTTTATTAAAGTGTGACATCACAACTCTCATGAGAGCTTGTGGCTCTCGTAGGATCAGCCCTCCCCCTTACAGGGCTAAGCGTCAGAAATGCCTTGGCAGAGATTTGTGCTCCCTGAGTACTTCTAGTTCAAAATCAGCTACATTGATATAACCCATGTGGTTGATTTTACAGTATAATACACAGCTTCAAAACTATGAATAACTATTATAGTTTTTCCTCCTGCCTTTATGAAAACGAAACCATTGGAATGAAAAGATTACGATACCCCGTGACAAACAACACTTTTTTTATTCCACATTTTATTTTCTCTGATTTTATTTCATTTAACTTATTCAACTTATTGCTTGTTTTCCAGTGTTTAAAATAATAAAATGTGTTTAAGCCCTATGAATGCATCTGACACAGATGTTGTGAAACTTAACAGTGTCTGATGATTGTGATCTATAGGTGTCTATTGGATTATATATGATTTTTTCATTTACCATCTTTAAGCCACCCTTCTACAAACAGCTCACTTTAGAGTAAATGTATTGTGTACAGGAGTAAGAATCCTGACCCCCTCTGAGACCGAACAGGTTATCCCCCCACTCAAATCTTTCCTTTCTCCTGAATGTTTCCTCGGGGCTGAGCGAGACCACTGTGGGACGGGGCTTCTCTTTGTCTCCTCTCTTCTTTATTTGCGGCCTGAGGCTCTGGGGTGGTGCTTTTTCACTGTGAACAGGCTGATGGACCAAGTTTTCCTTTTCAGTCTGTTCCAAAACAAACAGCTCTGTATCAACAAAACTTGGTGTGTGCACATTTTGGTGTGAATATTTGGCTTTTTGAGTTCAGTCTGGACTCTCTGTTGTTTCAGGTGTTCAGATGCATATACGTTTTAAAAGAGGCTGATCATTTCTTTAACCGTAGAGCTTTCTGTCCCGGCATGACTGAGATTTGGTTTGTGGAAACATCAGGACTTTAAATGCATGAGCACATGCACTTCAAGTTATACATTGTTAGCTAGCAGCCTGAAGTTAATGATTAAATACAAACCAACATGAATTCTTTCATGTTCTTTCTCTCTGTGGTTTAAAGAGAAATTCCCAGACTTAAAGAGGAATGTTTCAGCTGTTAGTGTCTGTGTTCAGAGATAAATCAGTGCTGGTCAAACATCACAGTTTAGAGAATCTTAAAGGATAAAGACGTTACACTCTGTCATGTGGAGCTGCGTTATGTCTACTGGCACAGAGTTACATGAAGTTCCTACCAGGTACTGATGTGTGCTGGGCTGAACCTTGTTATTGTGTTTGCTCCTGTACTCGTCCCCTGTTCTTGTCTTATGTGCCACCTGGGATCCTGTCTCAGTGTAGACCACCTGCTGTGGACTTTCTAGGCCACAATTACAAATACTTAACCATTCTTTTAGCCCCATTCCATCATTATTGCATTCCTGATTATAACTTTATAAAGATCAACAGAATGAAATGCATATTGGTTCTGCAGACAGCACACATACTGTAGATTGATTGTATTAGATTGATCTCTCTATCCATGGATGTAATTGATATTCATCTATAGTAACTATGTTTACAACCGTATGGACATGAGGTCCCTCTACAAAATGAGATGTCACATCTCAAGGGGCTAACATTTTAATTTATATTTAATAAAGACAAATGCGGTGCTATACATATAAAGATTGAGTGATTAAATCTATATTTTGGCAGAGACAAATGTGATGAGGACAGATTTATGATCTGGACGTCCGCAGATTTGTGGCTATAATAATTCCTATTTTTAGTCCCTTTGTCTCTGGCTGGATGGATACAACTCTAGATGCATGTATGTGTATAAAAACATATAATATGTATTTAGATATATGTATTTATGTGTATCTATAAAATGAAGAGTGTTTCTTCTGCCTTCTCTGTTGTAAAGTGTCTTGAGATAACATTTGTTATGAACTGATGCTATATAAATATACTGTAGATTGATTTGTCAAAAAAAAAAACATTTTGTACTTTTTAATTGAAATATTCAGACAAGTGCTGTCTCCTTATGTGCTAAATCTAAATTGGGTGGGTCTTTTAACATTTTTAAAACTACTTCTACTCATATTGCAGCCTTGAGCCGTCTGACAAACTGTGATGCACACTCAGGATGCAACAACACACTTAGAAAGGTTCAGTACCTACTTTGGTTTCTGGCTCAGAGTTTTAAAATTGAAAATGTAGACAACTACAACCCCTATTTTTAAAATAAAGAAACTTACAACTTAAGATGCTCAAATATCAGGTGCTTAGAGATCTTTGAAACATGCACTGCATATTTTAGTTTGGTTTTTACCGCCTCTTTTTAAATCATACCATTATTTACAATCATCACCAAAGCATTATTCTACACACTTCTGTCACAGCATGTGGGGCTGTATCCACTTTGTAAAGTCCAATAAATATATTGAGGGTTTTTCTTTTCAAACAGAGAAGGAAGTCCTCTATTTTCAAAAAAACCCGCCAAGCGTGGACAAAGCCTGTAAGTCTATTGTTGAAGTAAGGATTAAGCTTCTATGCCCTGAAGTAAACAAAAGGTTGGAGTGAAGTTTCTGTCCATTGACTTCCTCTTTAAAACATAAACTTCCCACACTGTCACACAGACACACACAACATGGTGTGTTTTTACTCTGATCCCTTCAGAGAGGTGACGTTAAGCTGATGGTAGACTCTGATTACCTTACAATGTCAAACCTGCGGCCCAAGGGTATCCATGTGAGTCTGCATGTGTGTTTATGAGGGGGGAGAAGTGCCTGCAAGTATGCATGTGTTATTTACTTTTGTAAGTGATATATTAGATTTTTTTTTTTTCCATTTCCTTTTTTTGTATCTAGATCTAGAGATGTAGATCCATGTCCCTTTATGTGAATAATCCATGTTGAGTGAAACCAAATTAGCTTTAAAAAATCTGTCCTGTTAGGCCCTTTAAGGCTCCCTTCCCCTCTCGGGCCCAGTCTTTTCTGAATAGCAGCTCAGTCAGCTCTATGGTCATAGGTGAGTTCAGTGCTGCTCGGCACTGTAGAGTGGTGCAGCTCAGATCTGATTTTGGGGGCATATGCCACGTTGGGACTTGGCCATTCATCATTCCTGATGACCGGCCTACACGAGCAGCGTTAATCCAACTTCACTCATAGGTGTTTTCGTGCTGTGAAGTTTAAGGGTGCATCCCTTCGCCCCAAAGCTCCAGAGACGTGGACACCAACTCCCTGCAGCTGCTTAAACTGGCGGCAGTGCCCCAACCAAACCAACTACTATGTATGTTTAAGTCAGGACTTTGAACCAGCTGCTCTTCAGTTCCCATCTCATGATCTTACAGTCTGAGCTACACAGTACAGAAATGAGTCCAATGAGTTTCAAAAAGCTTTTTTTTCCCTTTTCTTACCTGAAAAAATCTCATGTATATTATGAACACATGCTTTGTTCAAACATTAAAATGAACCTAATATGGCCCCTCTTTTGAATTTGAAAGCGTTATTGTCTAATTTAAAGGGCAGATCCTATCAAACTGGTATCAAGAACTACAAAATTTTGTGGGACCCTAAAACAATTAGTTGATGTTTATGTTTCTTTCACTTAACAATAATACATCATAGCCACCACAACCTTGTGGACCAACTTGATCAGGTCATTGGATTATTAGGAAATTCTCAAACAAGAGGCAACAATACAGTATTATGATTTGGAAATATTGTTCCTGCCTCTGCATCAAAGCACTGTGTTGTAGTTCCTTTGTAGATTCATATTTTTTTTTTACGCTTGCTGATTATGTTAAAGCTTTATAAATCATGAAAAATGGGTTAGTTTGAGAAGATTATAAAGATGAACCTAATGTGTAAGACTCAGACTTATTATCAGCAATGAATCCAAGAACACAATGAAAAATCCTAAAGGCTTTGAGTTACTTTGAGTTGCTAACTTCCACATTATCTACAGAAATGTCATCCCTGCATCACTCTTCATATTCAACAACCATGAAGTCTTTCTAACTCCTACCCCCCGCGATGGACTTGCTAACCTGAGCCAATGGGCTTAAGCTGACAACGAAACGAAGGTATAAGGTCCCACTGGTTGGCTTATGTAGGGGTGTCAGTGGAGCAGGATAGTGCTGGGGGTCCAAACATGAGGAAAGAGATGAGCCCTGATGCCTTGACTTTTGTCTTGTACATAGAGGTACTCCATCATGCAGAGAAGACATGATAAACACACATACAAGCATAGAAAACTCAAAAAAGCAGAACATGGGCTCTTTAAGATGTGGTTTTCAGCACCACAACCCCACATTTAGTACACCATCATTTCTTGACTTAGTGGTGAAGTGGTTTTACATAAATAGGAGCAAGATGTTGAGGAGATAACAGGATAAATGCTCAGATGTGTCTCTGTAAGACCAGATGAGTGTGCTGCTTAGAAGTGCACCTCTTGTGAATGTGCAGATAAATGTGTTTTGTTTTCATTGAATAATCAGGCATTTTAGTGTTTTTATATATTTGAGAAAGTTCTGTTCCTTCAGAGCCCTCATGATGTGTGTTTGTGTATTATGGGTCCAAATATCTCAGCTGAAAGTCAGCTGCTTTCAAATGTTACTAAATCTTCTGCATTCTTCAACAAACTCGGTGTGTCTGATGATTCGGGTTCATCTTCCTGTGTGCCGTCCACTCTCCTGTCAACACTGAAATAAAGTAAAAGCCGTCAGAGAGGAAGGAGCCTGAAAACAATTGTTTAGGAGGAACGGGAGGAAGGAAGGAAAAACACTGAACCAGCTTAAGGAAGGAGGGTAAAGATAAAAATAGCTAATAACATGTTCAGTGGCCACGAGGACCAACAGCAGCAACATTTCATTTGATGCTGTAACATTTCAGTGAATAAACATCATCTCTCTTGGTACATTACTTCTCTCAAACCAGCGAATAGGTTCTCTGACCCAAGGCAAGAGAGCGGTTATATTGTGCCTTTCCCGATGGGATGATATAATGTGCAAGTGTTACCTAAGCTTCCCTGCAGGGGTGTAAAGCCATGCCACTGAGAGGGCCTTTATATGGTTGATCCACCATGCAGTGTGGTTCCTTTGCAGTCTGATTTGTGATTATCAGACATAAATGTTAAGAGGAAAGTAAGACAAATACCTTCTTAAAAAATTTGTAAGTAAAAAAGAAACAACCAGGAAATGGCTTGTTGAGAAACCACCCACAAAAGCAGAATGGACAACGATTGTATGATATACAGAGGCTGACCTTTCATTAAGACTTTTTCAGATAAATTCAGTAGGCACTGGTCCAAATGGATCAACAAAAATATTACAGCTGGGGCTTATAGCATGAAGCAGGATCAATGTCTTAGCAAGGTAACTTTAGGGTTAACCCTGGTTTATCGATAGCATGAAGCTGGTTCACTTCTTATTGAGGTAGATCACCATGGTGACTTACTCTGAACGGCTAACCTGCTCCGGAGCAGGATAAGTTTAGAGGTTGAATCTGATCCTGTACAATGACCCTCACACTAGCCAATCAGCTTCTCTGAATCAGTGTCCTGCCCTCTTCTCCTGAACCTGGTAGAAGGAGGCGCACAACTATTGAGATGAGCATGAAGATGAGATAGGGAGTCCTGATATCAATTTGTCCCACGAGATCAACCTGACGACGCGCTATGAGGCGTACAGGTTCCCGCGGCCCGGAATCATCTACCTGTGTGATATACTGGAGCCGTTAATTGCCTGTGCGACCGGCAGGGTGGTGCACTGACTGTCCCGCTGTCATTGTGCATCACCCTGCAATATTTACTTCACTTCTATAGCCTATTTCATACATTCAAATGCATCATAAAGTGCTTAACAAACTAAAGGGATGTAATTCTTATGTGTAACAGCACATTATTCCATCATGTCCATCATGCCATGGGGCTTTGTTTCTTTCTGATTTTTAAATTGTTAATTTGGGTTGGACATCAGCTCCATATGTTATCACAATTTCATTGTGGCGACAGCTTATATCTTAAATGCAGCATGATATAACATGAAACAGACCAACCTACCAGACGAAGTTATGTGTTTGTATTTATTTTTTATCTGCTCCACGACCTCCTCAGGACAGAGGGATTACATCTGGGGGAATGGGATATTAATTGTAAGACATGCAATACATTTGCACAGTATATTGATTCATGAGATTCATGAATGTGATCAGTGTCAGATTTAGCCAATGATGAATAATTTGTGCATTTTAACAGTCCGCTAAGCATTGCCACGCATTTTTCTTGTGTTGCTCTTCACATTTAAATAGGGAGCTCAGTTGGTGTATTCCCGGCTCTTGCCAGCATGATTTCTGCTCATGATTGCGATTGGTCAGATGCTTCTGAGCCCTCCCCTTAAATGTGCACGTTCACGCCTCTTGTTGAGACAATCTTGGGTTGAGTTACCGTGTTGATAATCCGTGTCGTGCTATCGATTATTCTGATTGCCATTCTTGGGGTTACTCGGCCCTGGATAGGTGTTACTCACTCAGGGTAAGTTGACAGAGCTTCGTGATATAGGCCCCAGGTAGTTAGTACATATAGTACATAGTACATAATTAGTACATAATTTGTGTAAATTTATGTAATTTTAATAGTGCCTCTTGTCTTTTTAGTGACTAATTCAAGGATAATGATTGGTCTGCATGCAGATGTTTTAAAGGGTCCTGCCCTGGATACTCATTCTTTTGGAAAGTCTGATGGACCAACAATAACAATACCAGGACACTGGGGAAAACAACTCTGACTTAACCTTATCCAAAAATGAACTGTATTGTACTACCCCTGATGTCTGTTGGTTTTTGTTTTCTATTTTTCTGTTTTATTATAAAAAAAGAAACAAAGCAAAAACTCCAATTAAATATGGTTCATAAAATAAAGGGGGGAGTAGCTGAATGCTAATGATAGCTTTGATGTGATAGCAGCTATTGACTGATAAAACATGTCTTTGAGATTTAATATATTCTTGGCCACATTATTAAGCACACCTTGCTAGTTGTGGTAAATTGACTTGAGCTTATATACTCTGTCTTCTATAATTCACACCTGTTCACTCTCAAGTTCACTCACTGATAGTTAAGAGTTGTCCAAGTCATCCATCAGTAATGCTAACATATCCACAACCCTCCCTACCCATTAACAGCACACTAACACAACAGTGGAAGTATCATGGGGCAAACAGCTGGAGCTGGGCTCAAACCCTTAACCCCCCCAAGTACCAGGTTGGACCCTTCTGCCTTCAGAACATCCATAATTATTTAGTTATTTTGTTCAAAAGGTCTGGAAACTTTGCTCCATGTTTCATGATACCATCAAGCTTTTGCTGCAGATGTGCACATCCATGCTGCAAATCTCCTTTCAGAATGAGAACTGGTTACTGTGAAGGCCATGGGAGTAAAGTGAACTTATTGTCATGTGTGCTGATGCCTGCTGCTTAAAAACAAATTTCCCACAGGATGATAATAAAGTTGAAGTTGAAATTCAAGTTCAGAAAAACAGCGTGAGATGATTTTTAGTTTTGTGACATGATGGGCCCTAATTTCGTGGTGCAGCGCAGGGGGCGCAAGCCTGGCGCACCCCGCGCAGTGTTAATTTCGTCCGGCGCACCGCTGTGCGCTGCCAATTTGACAATTTGGTAGACCGTCTGCGCAGAGATGGGTGTGACGGCGCACCAGGGGGAGATGCCGACAGATTCATGTTGGCGCAGTGACAATTTCATGCCAAAAAACTATGCAGAAGGTGCACTGAAAGCTCGCCTGCTCCAACCTGGTCTATTCTCTGAGCAAACGGAGCTCACCCTCCGCAGCTGTAATTTGGTGACAGGCGCACATGTGCGCACATGTCAACAAAGCCTCAGAGGCACATTTCCAGAATATCAGGCACATTTTAATCCAATAAACAATCACAGCAATCACTATTTAATGTAACCGTCTGAACCAGCATATACATTTGTATCTATATTAACTGTCCCGTCACATCTGATGTCGGATTAAAGCCGTTTGTCATAATGGAAACTTAACCTGACGGCATCTGGAAGTTTGATACACATCTTACAAGTCAACAATGAACAGCCTTAATATCTGATACTGAGTATATATCTGGCTTCTCTCATTTCATTAAATTCAAAGAAAAGAGGGAGAAAAAAGACGAAGAAAAAAGAGAGAGACATCAGGAGAGTATACAGTTTATCACTAAAGGCTCTGCTATTTGGCGATGACAAACCAGGAGTGCAGGTGGATCACAAGCATTATGAATGGATAAGCCAGCTGCTGTGTAACTGTCTCTTAATTTTGTACTCCTATAATGACAAAGGAACAGATTACATCTGTCCTGGGAGATGGCCCGGATGATGACGCGCTTCGTGGCCTCCGATGCGCGCCCCGATGGCCAGTCCATTCTCCCAGCTGCTGAAGGGACAGCGGCTCTGACCGTCTCAGCTGGAGATCATTCTCCAGCAGAGAAGGAAACTTGCAAACTGCGCCAGTCACACCCTGTCCGCGCGGCGAAGGCCGGCGAAGGGCAGGTGCGCCTGCGCTTGCACCTGGTCTACGAAATTAGAGCCCGATGTGTTTGCGTGTTGGGAGTAGGAATGCACAATATTATATTTTTCCTTATATTAATGTGCTGATATTTCCAAATCATTTTATTTGATAGCAACATAGATGCTGTTATTTCTGTCAAGCACACAAAGTCTAAAACTAAAATTGATGTTTATTTCCTTTTTGTGTATTTGTTACAGGTGTTAAATGGTTTTGGTATTGAATCAATTGAATTTATGTAATGATTTCAAATCTATTTAAAATATCCACAAATTAATTTTTAAACAAATTTTTTACATACTTCAAACTGCAGTGTATATGTCATTATAAATGAGCCTAAAAACATTATGAAGATATGACCTGTATATATGTATATATATGTGTGTGTATATATATATATATATATATATATATATATATATGTATATATATATATATATATATATATATATATATATATATATAGATAGATAGATAGATAGATAGATAGATAGATAGATAGATAGATAGATAGATAGATAGATAGATAGATAGATAGATAGATAGATATAGATAGATATAGATAGATAGATAGATAGATATAGATAGATATAGATAGAGATAGATAGATATAGATAGATAGATAGATAGATAGATAGATATAGATAGATATAGATAGATAGAGATATAGATAGATAGAGATAGATAGATATAGATAGATAGATAGATAGATAGATAGATAGATAGATATAGATAGATATAGATATAGATAGATATAGATATAGATAGATATAGATAGATATAGATATAGAGATAGATAGATATAGAGATAGATATAGAGATAGATATAGATAGATATAGATATAGATAGATATAGATAGATATAGATAGATATAGATATAGATAGATATAGATATAGATAGATATAGATATAGATAGATAGATAGATATATATATAGATATATATGAACCACATTTTTGTTTGCAGTATTATCAAGACTTATCGCACTACAAGCTAGAGCAGATGCTGCACTAAAATATTTTCTAATGTATTTTGATTGTGAAAAAACTGGTTTTGACTCTGATATTGACCTTTATGGAATCAGTACGTTACCTATTGAAAGATTCCCACTTCTTATAGTTGTCATCTAAAATGTAAATTTATTTTCCTTTGTTGAAACTTTTGCTTCTGTAGATTTGTTCTATAAAATTACAGCATTTCATTAAATGCATCTTTATGTGATACAAGTATTTTACTTATGCACATTTGTTCACTAGCATGTATCTTGTCTTGGTCCTGGTCAGAGCATCTAACACATTTCATAAGTGGCTTTGTAATTGTGTATCACACATTGTTTTTTTATGTTGCACTTCCCAGCTGCCATAGTTTTTCTTTCATGAGTCAGACTTCATCAGACTTTAGAGTTGTTAAAAAGTCTGAATTTGGGCAACACTTAGCAAACACAAGTGCTTCTTTTATTCTGCCACAAAAGCTTTTTGTGCCACTCTATAAACTGGTAATGTTTTGATTTTGTTAACAGTATTGTGTGAAATTAAACTGCAAATCTGGTCAGATGACAGCGTTGATTGTGCACAGGGAGACAAACGCACACAGCAGCTTATTTATGACACAAATCAATGCAGCGCTGTCAGCGAAGGTGCTCTTTAAACCGTCTGACTTGTCCCTGATGCCGTGTTTCCAGCAGCACTCCGCCCTGCTCGCTTCATCAGATGAAGCCCCGTCGCCTCACTGAGTTATCTCGTGGCACGCATTTCACCACAAGAGTAACACACACACACACCTACACACACACACTGACACATGGACACTGAAACACACACAGAGGAGCGACCATGATGGGATTGAACAGGAATGTGAGGCTTATCTTTGGCTGGCAGGAGAAAGACAAAGTGCACAACACACACACGCCCATGCACACACACAAGCACACACTACTCGACTCTCTGCAGGAGTCACTGAAGTCTCAAAGCTCCTGAGCACTCGAACAGACTTATGGCTGTTATGACTCACTTCATGCTCAATAGCCAGCCTGTTGGTATGATGGATTCAAAACACTGTACAGGTTTTTGTGTTGATTTTTGAAAATCCAGAGTTGAAGATGCAGAGGGATTTATGTGCCCAATATTTACCTAATTTTTCTCATCCTGTATTTCAGCTTTAGATTGAGAGAATATTTTTACGTGAGAGAAACTTTCCTGGGATGCACCAATTCATATATCAGTATCAGGTATCACCTCTTATACCAAGTAAAGGTGATTCAAACTAGGGCTGGGTATTGATTCAGATTTTCTGGATCGATTCGATTCGATATTACAAGGTCTCAAATCGATTCGATTCACGATTCGATATTTATTCAGTCTGGGATGTCTTAGTTCAAATAGTGCTGTAAATTTAAAGTGACCTTTTGACCTGGTGCATCATTAAAATTGTTTTAACATGAAGAACTAAACCCAAAGCAGTTACATTAATCATATTTTAATGATATGCATTAATACATATTCTGCATATTACTTGTTTTTTGTCCAACTCATATTTTCCTTTGTACTTGTTAAATCTAAAATACTGTACATCCAAACATCAGCTTTTAAACTTGCCAGTGGTGCCCATATAGTGCTTCCACCATGTTTGTTTGCAGTAACATTTCATGAGATCTTGTTCAGTAGAAAGCAACGCTAAACGTTGATCACATGAGACTAGCATTATTGATATCACAGGCTGCTTCTCTGCACATCCAAAGGAGAAAAAACTACTTAAGTTAAAAGGTCGATCTTTGGATTTTATGGATCGATTATGAACCAGTTAAAGGAAAATTTATTTAAATTGATTAAATCAATGTTTTTAACCTAGCCCTAATCCAAACTATCAAAATCGTTTTATTATCAGCTTATATCTGTTAAATTTATAATCAGTCATTCAGAATTGATGGCTGTTGCCATCAACTACCTCTGGTTTAACTCCTTCCCCAGTGATTCCATAAGTGGCAGCTCAGTCTTTCGGAGCTTGAACCAGCGGTCCGGAGGGTAGCTGGTTCAAGTCCTGATCTAACCATACATGGATGTCAGTTTAGAAGCTGGGAAGATGCATGCTGACTTCATTGGGAACTGGTTTGGGGAGTTAGTTACACAGATGAAAGGGGTTGGCGTCTTTGTCTCTGGAGTGTCAGGGCATAGGGGTTCGCACCCTCGTGCCCTTAAACTTCATTGCACATAAACACCTATGATTGAAGTAGGGTTAATGTTGTTGTTTGTGCAGATATGTTGTCAGGAATGATGAATGGGCAAGTGCCGACCCAGCATGTCCTCCCAAACCAGACCTGACTCCATCCTCACCTGCAGCGTGTTAACAAATCAGCCACCTACTCATCCACTAGTCCATTACCCCCATGCCCTGTCATTATCTTAAAAACACGGTGATAGAATCCACAAAACTTGTTTCCAGCTATTTTAGTTAAAAACATATCCAGTGTTTAAGTCTGTTAACATTTGTGCTGAGACCAACAATGAAAAGCTATCAGCTAAGCTAAATAATTTCTATATTGCTTCACAACATGTCGTCCTTTATGATGCATTGAAGGTCCAGGCTGTAACATTTTTATAAGTTGTGTTGGCAAAATATGTATTTGAAAAAGGCAGTACTTGATTATGAAAATGCTGATTTTGGCTTAACCTTGAATAAATAATATTGACTGGGGGTGAAAAATTTCACTCAGATATATTAAATAACGGGTGGCACTGTGGTGCAGCAGGTAGTGTACGTGCCTCACACCAAGAAGGTCGCTGGTTCAATCGCTGGGTTGGACAGAGCCATTTTGTGTGCAGTTCACATGTTCTTCATGGGGACTCCGGTTTCCTTCCACAGACCAAAAGCATTCTCATCAGGTTAATTGGTGATTCTAAATTGCCCTTAGGTATGAGTGTGAGAGTGACTGGTCGTCAGTCTTGATGTTGCGTTTGGTTGGCGACTGGTTCAGGGTGAACCCCGCCTCTTGCCCAATGACAGCTGGGATAGGCTCCAGTCCCCCCACAACCTCAACTTTTTTGATGTAAATGATGCTTTCTAAACTTCTTTTAAAATACATCTATTTTGAAAACATGGACTATCTCCCAGCCATACTTTTGGAGTTTTTGTTGCATTGCCCTGTAAGACCTTTTTGTATGACTCTGTTCAGTGAACAGTCAACCAGTTGTTCTTAAAGGACACGAAACATGGCGGTGCTAGTACCGATTAATCTGATGAACAGGTGAGCAGTGATCAGAACAGCCATAAAAAAAGTGACATAAATGCAGACATATTTTGTAATAAATGATGACCACATGCATATGAGTCCTGACTGATTACTTAAACAAAATAAAACAAATCAATTCAATGTCCCACTTCTGTATTTCTAAAACTTCTAACTGCTCCCAAGGACTACAAAGTATCCTGCAACCCCAATGCTAGCATTTCTTTTCATTTGTTAGAAAACAATAAAGCACACACCTAAGCCACAGCCACGAGGACCAGCTTGATCAAGTCATTAGTTTAAGAGGAAATTCTCAAATGAGGTAACAACAGAACATTACATGATGGACGTGTTGTAACTGGTTCTATGTTATGTTGAACTGCTACGTTGGAGTTCAAAAATAGTTTGCTTACAGCTTTTTACTAGTCAATTACATTTCAGCTTAAAAAATCCTTAGAGTCAAGTTTTTACACTACAGTCATGAACATGTGTTTGCCACAGACTTTATTATCAGCAATAACCCAAAGGTCATAGTGAGAAATCCAAAGGCTTTAGTATAGAGATCTGGCAGGATGCTAATTTCTGCGCCTACAAAAATCCATCATGTCCTGCTCGGCTCAAATCATGTCAGAGGTTACGACATTAAAGTCGAGTTCTTTGCCTGCACCAAATACACAGAATGAAAGTTTCTTCTGTTCTTGGGGAACAGAAGAAACAGCATATCTGTGGACTCTCCAGTCAGCAGTGAGGGTGGTCTACCATCATGATTATATTTTTATGATTAAGCAGTCATGATAATTGTGAGGTCAAAATCTAAAATTATGACAGCCCTGTTTTGAACATAAATATTCTCTTGTGTGTCTTTGGCAGCCTGCAGTGCTGGATAACCTCCTGACCTCCATGAAGTTTGTCCTTCACGGCATGGGCATCCTCAGGATCAACCTGGCTAACAGCAGGAACAAGGTAGGCCATCATAGTTTCTTTATTACATGTCATCATCCTCTTTATATCCTTATTTCCCTGTTCTTATGTTCCCTCTAATACTCCATGCCAACAGTTTCCCTGCACTTCATGCTGATCTCCACTAGAGGGCAGCATCTCAGTACTAAAGCAGCTTGAAGTGAAACACCATGAGCAACAATTTGTTTTTATAGAGCACTCAAAAAGTCAGACATGGGTGAGGTTTTGATTGTGGGCTTTGGCTTAATTTTACCTTGTCAAAGTTATTAAAGCTCTCTCCACCCACCCCTCACGTCATGCTGGAACAAGAGGACCAAAGAATTTCCTCCATTAAATGTCACTTTAGTGTGTATGTCTGTGTGTATCCGGTGTGCATCACTTGACTTGATAATTTGTTCTGATCACTGCGTCGACAGTGCAGAGACAGACTCCTGAACTTTTCTATCACACACTTTTTCCATCTTACTCCCACCGATCACACGTCTGTCTTCTCTCTCCCCGCAGGTTCACGCTCACTCTGTCCTGTCATGTGGGCGGTGCTTTGACGAAGATCAGGTGCTGTTTCCTTTCCTCAGCCACGCCCTGTCCTGCCTGTGGACCGACCAGGGCGTGAGGATGGCCGTGTCCAGAGGATACGAGTATGAGCTCAATGACTCCGCGCTGTAGTGAGTATTCTTAAAGCAAACATTCATGCTGTGCCGAGGAGATGCAGGGGGCTAATTAGCTGGACCGACTGATGTCTGGCCCTGTGTTCGCTGCCATGAGGAGTTAGAGTCTGGAGAGGGGAATGAGGGAGGAGGTGGACCCAGGACAAGTGCATTTACATGGAGCTCTAAGACCACACCTTAAAACATCTCTTTTTCAGTATACATATTTTTAGTGTGAACCTAAAACAAAGGTCTGTAGCACTACAGTGTAAGCCTTAAACTAAAATCAGTTTACCCTCATTTTTAATTTTTTAGAATTTTTAGTATTTTATTGTACTTATTCCTTGTTGGCTTTTGTGCAACCAGGAAATCATTTTGTGAACTGGATCTGACTGATATGTTTAGATAAAGGTCCTAAAAATATCAAGTCCTGGCCTGACTTTGGACTTCAGACTTTAAAAGACATCTAACCAACATATGCAAGGGACTAATATGAGGCGCACTGACCTTTATATTTAACCTATACAACCTATTTGTTTGTAATTTGTGTTATTTGTTTGTTTTTCTGTCTTTGCTGGTTTTACCTTCTGTGAAGTGTAGCATCCCTGGCTGATTGGTGGTCAGACTCTCAAACTGATGTTCAATAGTTTTAATTTTGAGACCTTCATGTACTGTCATACACACCTTGAACCCCATGAACACCGCAAGAGCTAAAGAAAAAAGTCAAAAATCGACAAAATATGAGTATCTCTTTACAATATTCAACATTTTTTCCTAAACACACAAAATTAAAGTATATCCTTTTAACCGCTAATATCAGACATGAAAACATGAATTATCACTCT
Organism: Scarus forsteni; assembly: GCA_036419115.1. Classification (NCBI taxonomy): domain Eukaryota; kingdom Metazoa; phylum Chordata; class Actinopteri; order Labriformes; family Labridae; genus Scarus; species Scarus forsteni. The sequence continues at coordinate 8,816,258 of JAZDUH010000289.1, forward strand.
CTGTTGTTTCTTATGAAAATGACATTTTCTAACTGAAAGCTACACATTAAACCATATTTAACTTGAAATGAAATTATTTATAAATTATTGTTTATAAATCAATGTGCAGCTTTTATCTCGACAATAACAACGCTACTTAGCATCCCGCTAACCAAAACACAACGCAATAAAGTCCCACTAAATGAAGAAATGAACTGCACCTTAAACTTACACTGGACATAACGTGACACAAAAATAATTACAAACCTTTTGCCCTTATCAGCTAGGAGCAACAATTTTTACACCTTTTAATTCGTTAAACATGCTCCTCTTGTAAACACACTTTTCACTCTGCCAGCACCGTAACATGAAACAGCAAAAAAAAAATAAAATAAAATAGATGTTGTGGCCTGCAGGCAAGCCCTTCAAAATAAAAGTCTTGTTCGCCTTTTTTTTCTTTTTCCTATAGTAAATAAATAACTTAATTTCTACTAAATATTCCCAAATAAAAATAGATGAGTGGATATATTAATAAGGTCATTTACATGGAGCATAGTGAGCACAAACACTTGTATGAGATGTTCTACACAATCAAAACTAAATTGAATTAAAAGTATATTTTGGGGCTTTTTATGCCTTTTTTGATGGAGAGGTAGAGAGAGAGAGAGAGAACTGTAAATTTAGGGTAAGAGAAATGGGGAGGACATTCTGCAAATTGCCCTGAGATTGGATTTGAACCTGGACTAGTAGAAGCATATATAGGAAATGCCTGGTTGCTCACCACACCACCAAACCAGCACCCACAGGACTTGATTTTAAAACAAATCCACATTTTTATCATTTGTATAAAATCCCTTAAAGCGTTCTTGAGCTATTCTGTTTCAAAAATGGTCGGCATGACAGGACAACCCCCAGAACACACCACCCTCTGGCTGTCTTTGGCACAGAGGCGTAAAAACCTGAAACATGGAGGCTCATTAACAAACATGAAAAATAAGGATGATGAGGGAAACAAAAAGCGAGCGCTGAGTGGATGGCGTGTGTGATTCAGAAGTGAGGCAGAGCTGAAACCTCCAGGAGGCCGTCTGTTCTCATCCTCCACCCCGATAGGAGGCCTCGACTGTGGGTTATCTACACCGACAGGCCCCCTGGTTCCCACTGAGAGCCACCGAGCGTCACCTTCACCTCCGCTCTGCTCACACACATCCAATCTGACAGACACACACTCACTCTACACACTTCCAGCTGTGTTTCTGCTCCTGTGAGGACCTTTGTTGACTGGAGCTCTCCAAGATCTTACTCTAATACCAAAGGGAAATCCCTCATGAATAACACTCAGACTTAAATTTTTATTTTTATCAGGCCCATCATGCCTATTAAAAAATATCTGCAGATATCAGTCCCATTCCTGTTGGACAATAGACCAGGGGCCATTCAACAAAAAAACAAAATAAAAAAAAAGATGAGGATGACGGAGCCCCTAAAGCTTTACCTGCCTTTAGTGTATTTTAGTTCGTAAACTAACCCAGTGTAGGTTAACATTATTACTTTAAAACCTTCTGTTACTGAAACAGTCGGTCATTGTTGGAGATTTTGAGGCCCCCACAGCAGAGAGATGTTGACTAACCTTACACACTAGCCCTTTCAGCTGCATATCTTGAAGGTGATTAGACAATTGTTCCATTAATCACATTCTTTATGGGCCAATCTACTAAAGTGTTTAATGTTGGACAGGCACTACTGCCGCAGTGTCAACTGTTGCCAAAACATGTCCCAGGTGGATGGAGCAAAAATATCCTGTCTACTGAGAAATGCTCTAAGTGTTGTATGTTTTTTGTTGTTTTTTTACTGCTATGGAAGCTCTTAGCATTTATGTTAGTCTCTGAACAGTCACTTCCTGCTGTTTTTTTTGCTAGTAGTTTCCCCCTTTTCCTGCTTTAAAGGACGCTAAGTCGGCCGTGCCATTACCAGCCAAGCACAATGACTCAGTGTAAATTTTGACAGCACTTTTTAATGAAGTCATAGTTTTGGTCTTTTGCCTTAAATATCTTAAAATTTTAGTCATATTTAGTCATCTATGTTGTTTTGATTTTAGTCTAGTTTTAGTTGATGAAATTTCACAATATTTTAGTTGAAAAAATCTACTGTAAATTTAAAATACTAAAATATGAGACTAGAATACTAAAATACTAAAATATGAAGTGTAAGGGATAAAATATGTTTTATATGTTCTTGAATTTATGAAGTCAGGTTTTACACCTTGATAAAATGAAACATCTAATAATTCATTATTGAATGCTAGTAAAGTTTGAATGCATAAATGAACAGAAACAAATGAAACTTTTGTGTGAACTGCAGTCACCTGTATTTCTAACTGTCAGAGCATCTCAGTTACAATACCAGAGCTGACAACAAACAGTGAACCTGCTCTACATAAATATATTAGTTCATAAAGAGAGCAGCTCTGATTGGATCGCTCCACAACTATCCCACCACCACCAAGCTAAGACAACTGTGATTGATTGGATGTTAACTCATCCAACCTTTCAACACAACCACAGTAACTGTGATTGGATATATTCCTAACATAAAAATGATTAGATTTTGGTGGTGATCCAGATAACCGCCATAAGTGAACAATTGTTTTTGTTCAGTAACTGTTTATATCATAGTGATATCAACATGATTCTGAGTGCTAGGTTTGGATTTCAGGGTCAGTAAATCATTTTATGTTGGTAACTTTATCATAAACTGTTGCTTATAGATGTAACAGCAACATGTGAGCTGCCTTGACAGAAGTTTGTGCACCCGGAGTGATTTCTATTTTTCAGAAGTGTGGGCCAAAGTTGGCACCTGGTTTGGACACCTCTGCAAAGTACATTTAAAAATACTCTCCTTGTTGCTCTGTCATACAATTTTTTTCCCATGTCCTGAAATTTGAGTTTTCTCTGCTTTTGACATTAGAATGAGCTTGGAAAGCAGCAGAACACGACACCTTTACTTAACTCTGTTGATGGAGTTATGCTCTTTGCCTCTTTACAGACAACACCCCTAAATGCTCTGGTTTTCTCTTCCTGGGGTTTATTATGCAATAGTTATACAGCCTCCACCTACAAATGTGTTCTCTGCTCATCACAGGCAAATGCCATGATTGTTTTGGCAGTCCACTCCACGGCCTGTAACAATCAGACATTGTTTGATCAGCCAGTGTGTCCATTTGTTCTGTAGCCTCCCGCCCCCCACATCTGAGCGTTTCCAAAGGGGAGGGGAAACCAGCTGCATCTGATCATCTACAGATGTTATGTTTTAAGATATTTAATTCAACTTCAATCAAAATATTGCCTGATAGACACCTTATACATGATGTAAATATCTTGAAGTAATATAAATATTTGAAATAATCTCAGACATGGAATAAAGTTGTTTTGTCGTATAATATGTAGTGGTAGCAGATATAAACATACAGTTGTGCCCAAAAGTTTACACCCCCCAGCAGAATTTCTGATTTTTTGGCCTTTTCTCAGAAAATATGAATGATAACGCAAAAACCTTTCTGTCACTCATGGTTAGTGGTTGGGTGAAGACAGTTGTTGAAAAAATGATAAATTTACTTTTTAAATCATAATGACAACAGAAACTTCAAAAATTACCCTGTTCAAAAGTTTACACCCCCCAGTTTTTAATACCTTGTATTTCCCCCTTTAACATCAATAACAGCTTGAAGTCTTTTGTGGTTGTTGTGGATGAGGGTCTTTATTTTCTCAGATGGTTAAACTGCCCATTCCTCTTCTCAAAAAGCCTCCAGCTCCTGTAAATTCTTGGGCTGGCTTGCATAAACTGCACGTTAGAGATCTCCCCAGAGTGGCTCAATGATATTGAGGTCAGGAGACTGAGATGGCCACTTTAAAACCTTCACTTTATTTTGCTGTAGCCAATGGCAGGTTGATCTGGCTTTGTGTTTTGGATCATTGTCGTGTTGGAACGTCCAAGAACATCCCATGTGCAGCTTCTGGGCCGATGAGTGTAAATTTTCCACCAGTATTTTCTGATAACATGCTGCATTCATCCTTCCATTAATTTTGACCAATTTTCCTGTACCTTTGTAGCTCACACATCCCCAAAACATCAGTGATCCACCTCCGTGTTTCACAGTAGGAATGGTGTACCTTTCATTATGAGCCTTGTTGACTCCTCTCCAAATGTAATGTTTATGGTTGTGGCCAAAAAGTTCAATTTTGGTCTCATCGCTCCAAATGACTTTGTTCCAGAAGTTTTGAGGCTTGTCTCTGTGCTGTTTGGCATATTGTAAACGGGATATTTTGTGGCATTTGTGTAGAAATGTCTTTCTTCTGGTGACTCGACCATGCAGTCCATGTTTCTTCAAGTGTCTCCTTATTGTGGATCTTGAAACATCCACCTCAATTTTTTCAGAGAGTCCTGTATTTCAGCTGAAGTTATTTGAAGGCTTTTCTTTGTATCTCCAACAATTTTCCTTGCAGTTGGAGCTGAAATTTTTGTTGGTCTGCCTGATCGTGGTTTGGTTTGAACAGAATCCCTCTCTCTCCACTTCGTAATTAGAGTTTTAACAGTGCTTCTTGGCATCCTCAATTCCTTGGATATCTTTTTAAATCCTTTTCCTGTTTTATACAGTTGGATTACCTTTTCTCGCAGATCCTTTGACAATTCTTTTGCTTTACCTATGATGCAGCAACCTGAAATTTCATCGCAGTGAAAGATGCACATGTCTGTCAGGAGCTCAGAAACTCACTGAGCTTTTATACACACACACTGATTACAAGCTAATAGATCACAGGTGAAGATTGTTACCTTTAGTAGACATTCAAACCCATTTGTGTCAAATTTTGTGCATGTTATCAGGCCAAAACTGCCAGGGGGTGTAACTTTTGAACAGGGTAATTTTTGAAGTTTCTGTTGTCATTATGATTTAAAAAGAGTAAACTTATCTTTTTTTCAATAAATGTCTTCACCCAACCACTAACCATGAGTGACAGAAAGGTTTTTGTGTTATCATTCATATTTTCTGAGAAAAGACCAAAAAATCAGAAATTCTGCTGGGGGGTGTAAACCTTTGGGCACAACTGTACTTACTGACTTTTAGTCCATCAGCCAGATAAGGATTGTGTTCAGCTGAACAGTGCTCTCTCAGAGACGGATAATCAAAACATTTCACCTCCTCGGTGCAGAACAATGTTTTACGCTGTCCTGGAAACTGATTCAGGATGACTGCAGGAGAATGTCAGAGACCAGAGAGCAGTGGAGTTTCTGTGTTCAGAGAGAGAACAGCTCAGGATTAATATTGTTATTGAGAAGATTTTTTTTTTCTGTACTTGCTCTTTTTCAGTAGATATTAACCAGTGTTTATAGTTTTACTTGAGTATTGTTTTCAGGATGTATTACACTCACATTTGTTACCACGTCTGAGCACTGAGTACATTTAAATAAAAAGGTAAACTATTTAAAGTTTTCTCTCAACTAATTTTGTTAACGTACCATTATCTTAACTTCTGTACTGGTGTAAGTTTACTATAACTTCACAGAAAACTAGAATAATCCCTCCTTACTTGATGGTCCCCAAAGAGCAGTTATATTCTGCAATTGAGTTTCTGAACAACACTGGGTGCTAAAATAAATGTACACTTAAGTTTTAATGATTTCATACCTATCAGGGCAATTTTTTTGCATTCAATACTTTATTAAAATATACTTCAGTAGAAATTACTTGGACCAATATAGAAATTAGTATCTCACTGGGTCCCTTAACTAAATTATGGGATTTTATTACACGGCATTGTCAAATGCTCGATGCTGATTGGTCAATTACAACATTCTACGGTCTGTTATTTCTGGATAGCAGACCGCTGCTATGAATAGCAGACCGTTGTTAAGGACGCTTCTGATCGACTCGGGCGAATCACGTGATGTCGTATCAATCCGCAGAAAGACGTTTATACCTGCGGCAAGACATCGTTAATTTTCCTCTAATTCTGGCAGCAGCAGCAGATCGGGTGAGTGCCTCTCTTCAAGCGTTAGTGACGAGATGATATTGAGAGCAGTTGTAACGGTGAAAAACTGTTTCTAGGTATGTCAGCTGCAGGGCCACAGCAGGGAGGAAATATGGACATGAATGAGGACAGAGACGTCAGCATCAATATTCCCAAGGACGTCCCATTCACCTTGTCCCACGTCACAATCAATGGAAACGTTCAGTTTAATGTGAATTCCAAATAAGCTAATCTTCGCTTCAGAGTTACCGTTGCTTTCCGTTACTGTTTCAACCGTAGAAAGGATCGGACTATTTTTTCAACCGGATGCAATGAAAACTTTTGTAAATCAATAAAATCATATTTAGATAAGCATCTGATGTCAAACTTTTGATTTCTTTAGTGAGTAGCCGTGTAATATGCGGGATAATGTAGAGCGAGCCGGTCACTGTAGAGAAATAAACCCCTTTAGGGTGATGCGGGACCCCTCCGCTTCACGTCGGGGTCCTGGATCACCCTGTCGAGGTTTATTTCTCTATAGTGACCGGCTCGCTCTACATTATCCCTTACATATTTTTCACATCGCAGCAACATGTATTTAAAAGACTGTGTACTTTGAGTTAGTAGATCTTTGCAGTTATATTTGATAGTCAGATTTTGAAACTCATTATTGCCACTGCCATTGCCACTTACTTATGTCAGCATCATTCCAAAATGGACCTGTTCCTCGATGAAAAAAAAATCACACTAGTAAGAATATTTTCTTTCCACTTCATACAAGTTTTGGCAAGAGTTTGTTCAATGAAGTGGCTCATGTTTTGTATGTTACACCGTGGCAGTAGTGCCCGCCTTCAACATTATCTGACTGGCTTGTAATGAATGTGATTGTTCGAACGACCGTCCAATCACCTGCCATATTTACTTTAAAGGTTCCGGCCATTCCTAGGCGCTCTCTGCTCGATACTGAATGGTCCATCTATAGGCCAATATTTCTGCCAGTATTACAGCCGGTGTATGGGATATATTTGAACAACGTTTTTGTCCAAAATGTCGGCTTTAAAAATCTGCAACTTCTGCCATACCTGCTTATACCAACTGTTAACTTTTTAGGCGATTACCTGCCAATATTTATTTTCTTAAAGTACTGTTGTGCATATCCTATTTACGTACATCACTAATTAAGTACTTTTTTACTTGAGTAAAGTAACTGTACTTTCCTTGAGTACGTATGTGACCTCTTTCCTTCCCTGACGCACATAAGGAGACTTGATTACTCTGGCTGTTTTAATAATGACTCTGTGTTTGAAAGCTTTGCCTCAGAGGGTTATTATGGTAAACCTCAGAGTGAATATTAATTTATGTTCTATTCATCATGATGAACAGCTGCTCCCTCTGGGGCCTCGGTCTTATCACTGCACAGCCAACTCTCAGCCTGGCAGCGACACGACCTCGACACATCGGGCTGATTTTCACACCCAAACTGAGACCTGACTTTATTCTCTTTTGATCTCAAGTCTGTCTGCAGGTTTCTAACACAGTTTTCTGTTTTATTTTCTTTTTCTTCATTTCTCCCTCCTTCTGTGCCCCCCCCATTCCTCATTTGTAGTTTCTTTGAGAACATGACCCGCATCACGTCTCCAGACTACGTGCCCACGGAGACGGATGTTCTGCGAGTACGTCTGAGGACGACGGGCGTGATAGAGACCCAGTTCAAAGTCAACCACCTCATTTTCAGGTACTCACTCTTCACCTGACTTTTATGAAGACTAAACATCTCAGAATGAAGATGTATGAGATCACTGACTGACTCAGAGCTGCTGCCGTCAGCTCAGCTCTCGACTGTCAGACCAACTTAGTTCACTTCTGCGGCCGTGACACTCTTATCTCTGCCCACAGCGCGCGATAGTCCTGAGATGTGTGATGGAGATTTACATCTTCATTCAATAAGTCAATATGGCACCTATCAGCTGTCTTTACGGTCGTCTCCAGGCCGCACACACTCATCTAAAGGCGTCATGGTCGCCGTTATCAGTGGAGCAGCAGAGGGCAGGTATCTGAGCGCTGGAGGCTGATGTCAGATCAACATATTCATCTCTGATCAATGAGCCTCTGTCACATAATACCAACTTCTTTATCATCTTCCAGTGGCTCAGCTCATTTCCTGAAGCTGCTGATGGCCGGGACAGCTTGATGGATGTTAATGAATGTTATTTCTTTGCAGCTCGACTGATGCACGACAAACCGACATCAGGAGAGCTCACAAAATAAAACACTTAATGTGCTTAATGCAAAAAATGTCACCCATATTAAGCACTTTGAAAATTGTCACCAAAATAGTCTGATTCTTAAGTTGTACTTTAAGATTCAGTGCATAAAGATATGCTCTATAATCAATTAATATGACAGAAGACTATGACATATAGAGATGTGAATCAATAATCAACTCCAGTTGAGAAGCAATAACAACTCCCTCAAGGAATCAATATCATCGTTCTTTGTTAAACAATTCCCCTTACAAATTCCTCCCATGTTTTTTATTGTGTCTTGTAAATCGAGGACATCAAACTTTGATCAGAGGCAGTCAGCAGAAACGACAAAGTCAAATAGAGGTGACTGAATTTTTTACAAAAAAAAAATCCTCCAACTTTTAGTGGGTGGAACCACTGGAAACTTGCAGAAGCATTCATTTATGCAGCACAGCATTGATTATGAAGTGTGACATGTTTGACAATCTTGCCACCATAAACTTGTATATGCCAATCCAGAGAAAATCCAGAGGACTTGATAAGGGAACAATTAAAGATTAGGGCTGCCACAAATGACTATTTTGATAGTCGACTAGTCAATGACTACTTTTGCGATTAGTCGACTAGTCACTTCATGCATGAACTGCAGCGTACTGCACCAGCATGCAGCTGGTGGCCCAAATCGCTTATTATGAGCAGACCTGGCAACTTTGGTGCCTGCATAGTTGTGCATGCGCCACATGCATGAGTGTGTTTCGGGGTGTGTTGGTTTGATTCCTGCAGGTGTGATAACCAGAAAACAGGACAGATAGGCAGACAAGACAGCAGAGGTACAGCGGCAGTTTTGTGAGAAAACACACCTAAAAAACAAAACGACTAGTCGACTATTAAATTAGTCGTCGACTATTTTGATAGTCGACTTAGTCACGACTAGTCGACTAATCGTGGCAGCCCTATTAAAGATTCAGGTCAGTCAGCAGAATCTATAAAAACATTGTTGTCAATAAAAACATAATTCCAATCCCGTGTTAATAACCACTTGGATAATTATTGGAAAAGAAAAAAAAATCTTCTCAAGCCAGGTATCCACTGTGGGATTTTTGGCCCTTTTTGACTCAATTTTTCACCCGTGCGACTATTTTGGGGATCGGGCCGAGTTTTGGCTCAATCGTGCGTCTCACATCGTGTAGTATACACGAGGTAACGAGAAGCAATTAACACCTCACGACCACCTCCTGATCGATCAGATGAAAATGAAACCTGTTTGAAATCCTGGTCGCCCCTCGTGAGGCTATGTCACACTACACATGAGCAAACGTAGATACGGAAGAGAAAACAAATGCACAAGACGGAGCAGCATGGCATCATGGCAGCATTACACTTCCCCTCAGTCACTGCACGTTCTTTTTGTGTCTGATGTTCACCTTGTGAAACCTTTGGCATCCTGTTTTCCCAAACCTTGATGCCAGGGCAATGCTTTTTTGTTTTTTATTCATTCGCATCTGTGAGCATCCGACCACTTCCGACTTCTTCTTCTACTACTACTACTACTTTTTACGTTGCATTTCCAGATACAGGAGTCCTACGTGTCGTACATTGACGAACAGTGTAAGCGATCAGATCCCGTCCAAGCATCAGGTTGTTTAGTGTGAGAAGAAGAATCGTGAGCTGTGAACTGTTAACCCCTGTGATTCACTCTTACAGTATGAGCAGCAGCTGAACACCGCAATTGAAAAAGTCGTACAGTGGATACCCGGCTTTATATAGAATTTGGTTTCAAACAAGTTAACCATGACACTGTATTACCATATTACCCCATCACTAAGTTAATCAAGTCATAGTTAGCTAATCCTTAAAGTTCTTTAACACTGCATTCTTCCATGGTCAGAAAATGGATCCCAACCTTATTTTTGGTCCTGTGCAACCTGCACAAACTGAACAAAGTGACCCCTGGTGCCTCAGCTTCATCTGAAGTCTGACTGTGCTGTGATATCCTCACTACTGCTAAGGGGCACGGCAAGTGGATGTTATGTCCACACCTGAAACAGGTCAGCATCGGCAGTGGGTAGTGGGTTAATGTAGTGTCATTGAAAAACAAAATACTCATGAAGATTAAGAGTTTATAAGAGTGTCCTGGCCAAGCAGAACAAGAGAGGAATAAAACAATTACAACATTCAAACTAATAACTTGGAACATTTGTTCTTGATCTGAAAATACTATGAGAAATAGGAAAACAAAACAAAAAGCCATGTACAAACGGGCCAACATTTTCACAGAGTCCTGAGCTGACTGCCCGCTGATCACAGGCCCACATAGAGAGACAAACGACCCATCATGATCACACTCACACCTGAACGCAATTTGGAGTCACAGATCACACTAATGAACATGTTTCTGATCTGTGAGAAGAAGCTGGAATGCCCAAAGAGAACCCACTCATGCACAGGTAGAACATGCAAACTCCACACAGAAAAGCCCTTCCTGACACGAGGGTTGAACCAGCAACCCTCCTGCTGTGAGGCACGTGCACTACAGGCTATGCTACCATGCTGCAAGTGCACGTATCCTCTAATACCTTGAATAAGCTTTTAAGAATAACTCTTGTGACCGAGAAACAGTGAAGCTGCAGCTTTAGCACTTTTCATTTGAGCTAAAGTTTAATGCACTTTTTTGTTTGTGATTTTGTAAGATGAACTTGATTGTCATGAAAGGCACCCTTAAATAAAATTTGTTACTATTATCATTATTATTATTATTATTCTTGTTATTAATAATAGTAATAGAGTATTTTTATCATAGAGTCTGTAATATTTAACTTTTACTTTTAAGGAATGCATTTTTACCTCTGCCAGGTGGTTAAGTTTTAGGGAGAGTTTGTCTGTCTGTTTGTCTGTCTGTTCGTCTGTCTGTGAACAAAATAACTCAAAAAGTGATGGATGGATTTTGATGAAGTTTTCAGGAAATGATCAACATGAGAAAAGGAAGAACTGATTCAATTTTGGTGTTGATCAGCGTCTGGATCCGCCATGATGAAAAATGTGATTTTCGTGAATGCAGCCAGTTGCTAATGGTATGCTTTCATGGTCAAGGAACCTAAATATTTAGATTGAATAAAGGTGGGACTCATATTTATGGTGAAAATCACAATATGGGAGAGGACTGTGGCGCTGGCGGAGGTCTGTGCTCTCTGAGTGCTTTTCTAGTTTTAATACTGTTGCCATAATCGATTCTGCTTACTGATCCAATTCTTAAGATTTATTTGTTGATTTCTTTTGCTGCTCTTTGTAGAGTTTGCTCACACAGGCTTTCAGTGACAACACTGTCATATGTTGACTGAAAATATGATTACGTCTGAAATATTCAGCTGAAATCTTTTTTATTTGTCAGAAATTAAGCCACAGTTTGAATTGCTTGTATTCTCTTTCTGCTGTGATCACATTTTTGACTTCTTGTCACCGCTGCCGGCTGCCTCTGAGAGTGTGATGTGTTTGATTTGCAACTCCAGACAGGCCTTTTGGGTTGTTAGATTGTCTGGCTTTGTTTACTTTGAACATAAAGGGGAAGTGAGGCCCTGCGCCTGCATGTGCCTCCCTTCAGAGGTCAGTCTAGGTGTGCATATAACTCAGCATGAGGGATTGTGGGTGATTTTCCACTGTTTGGTTTTAATTAAAGGGTAATGTGCAGCGTAGGGTTAACGAGGGTCCTTTCAGCATCAAGCACACAAACCGTGGTGTTTCTTTGTATCCATCATATCAAGAAAATCAGATTCCCTTCCTCCTTTTTCTTAATAACGTGTACCTGTGGAGACACAATAAAAACAACCTGTCCTTGGTCTGCGCTCCACATCACATCTCACACAGAATTATGACAATAAAACACATTAGCTCCGTTTTTCATAAGGTCTCTGTTTAGCATATAAACATCGTGGAGCGAGTCAGTCTGTCAGCAGATGACTTCAGTCTGGGGTATTGTGTCACATCTAAATGCTTATGTACGTCTCCATATGCAGAAGAGTTGTGTGTTTTGCGTCGAACAGCGTGAACACATTTGATTTGAGGCGTTTCAAAAACAAACTCATAAGCATCTATGTGTGGCTCTGTGCAGATAAACGTTTTCCTCACAGTGCATGCGTCACTCTTAAGTCACTGCCTGTTTTTACTTTTTAATTGTTTTCTGTGTGTGTTGTTTTCCTGTAAGACACTGATGGGACGTCATCAAGTGTCGGATGTAAAAGAGGGTGACGGAGTCCCAGGTGGTGATGCTGAGTGAAGCCCTGCTAGAGTCTCTTGTCTGCAGGAATTTTGAATCATAATTGGATTTGGATAAATGACACCAAGCACCTTGAGACTGTGTGTGTTCATGTGTGTGTGCATGTTGGTTCATGTTTGTTAGCTTGAGAGATCAGGCCTTTGAGGTCGATTATGAAATTTGCATGATTTGATGTCACGACTTAATACTTGACGACAAAATGACATTAATTGGGATTTAGAGGAGCTGTGCTGAGAGTAAGATCATTATTAAAGCTTTTATGGACAATCTATTTGATGAATAAACACAAAAAATCAAGAGACACTGGTATTGTATTTGAAATCGTATCCTAACAATACCACTACTTTATAGAGCAGTTTCCAGGTTGGAGACACCTGTGAATAAGTTTGTTGGAGAAGAATTCATACTTTTCGTCTTCTTTATAGGTTTTCTTTTTATTCTATTTATTTTATCCATGAACCACAGACCTGTCTGATTTATTAGAGGTTAGCCTCTCGAGATGCTACATCTCGTTTTCAGGAGGGTCCTCATGTCTGAATGGTTGTGGTGATCATTTTATAGAAGTATAATCAATGAAGTCATCAAATGCTACAAATGTTTTGTTTATTGTGTTTCTGCAATTAATTTTCCACGAACAAGCCGCTTTGTTTAGGCACTATTTTGAGATTGGGCACAGCCTATGTGTCCTTCCATCTGCAGCGCAAGGATCAAACTACAGTCTTACTCTAACTACAGTTTGCAGTTTCTTTCACCAGAAAGAAGCTTTATAGTGTAGGATGACATGTTGACATAGCTTCTAGGCACTTACAGGCTACAGTAGAGTTCAGGTGTTGCACTGATGTTTGAAATAGTGAGGGCGCTAGAGAGCACTGTTCATTCAAACGCAGAATACAGTTTCACCAGCTGACAGGAAAACAAACTACATAGCATGGTCCTATCAAGTTTCTGAAGAAAAGTTTTTGTGTCTACCACAGGTGATCTCATACATATGTGAGAACTTCATATAATAAAAGCAACAAACAAATAATACAGAAGTGAACAAACATGGACAAAAAATGATCTTACTCACAATATAAAGGTTCTCTTCCTAACTGACATGCAGGCACATACCTAATAATAACAATCATGCCTCATTCAGAGTCTCATAAATCACCTTTCTTCCTCATTCTGATGCTCAGTTTGATCTTCAGAACACCTCCTAGACCATATTTACATTCCTAGAGGCGCTGAGTGTCTGCCATGTGAGTGTCTGATTAGTCATATGTTAAGAAAACATTTATACCTAGTGAAGTGGCGGATATTTATATTTCTATTTTTCTTCTTTTCAAGCTCATTGCACCTCTCCTTTCCTATGAGAGCACCTCTGCTAGTATTTTTTGAGAAGTGAGGCAGATATTTTCCATATTCAACAGGATGAGGGACAGGTTAAGTATTTGCAAAGTCAATCAAACAAAAACTAGAAAGCCTTGGTGCCCTATTTTAGCAGTAATATCAATGTGCACTGAGAGCAGATGTTGTGGGGAGCAGCAGAGGTGCTGCAAACACAAAGAAATCTCCCCTGATTTGGTCTCATTTTGTAAATATTAAGGCTGCACCTGTAGCTTTGACAACATGAAACTGTCCCAGTCATTGGTTTATACTCAAGCTTATTCATCTGAGACAACATCTGCTGCTCCCTGCACTTCAGTTTTTATTTCAGATTTATTTCATGTTGAACTTCGATGAATTAAACCAGTGGTGCTCCACTGGTCTGGAGACGTGACCCACCATCACCCCTTAATAATGAAATAGGGCTGGGCAATTTATCAACATTTAAACCCTCTAATTGAAGTTATTTCACTCATGATGGTTATTTTGATTATTTTCCCTTTGTAAGTTGACCTCATCCCCTCCATACAGTCGGCTTTCACTTTTGCCAAAAACAAAGGACACGCCACCGACATGAAGAAGACAAGTGGCAATCTATCAGAGGACCTTGTAGCCAAGAAAAATACCATCTCTGTTGTTTGGGCACATTTTGGATTCTGTGCAGAGGACATTGAGCAGAAAGATATAAAGTGTAAAGATGGCAGGAAGACTGTGTCCATCAGTATCACCGCTAATTTGTTCCAGCATAGCATAAAGTAATCTTTCACTAACTGTAATCAAGGTAAGAGCTTCAGTTAATCATGATATTGAGATTAGTTAATAACGCTCAGCCCTATGACAAACTGACTCACATTGCAGAAAATTCAATCTCTCTATTTTATTCAATGAAACAAGTATGCGGTTTGAACCTGACAGGTGTGATGGCACACCAGGGGGAGGTGCCGATAGATCCTGGTCTGTTCTTGGCACAGGCAAAGCATACCCGGTGCAGCTGTTATTTGGTGACAGGTGCACTTGTACGCATTTGCACTGGAAAAAGGTCTATGACTCACTTTTGGGTCATGATCCACCAGTTGGGAATTATTAAGACCTTGCTTGAAACCAATTACAATTTTCTGTTAAACAAAACTACCAGCAAACTTTATTGTTTTAAATTAAGATTTTATTATGAGGCACTCCTTTGTGTATCACGTATTCTCCTATGAGCACTTACTGAGCTTATTGTGGGTTTGATTGGAGTTGTGAGGCTAAAGAGAATTCTTTAATTTGTGTATAAAGACATACAAAGGAAAGAAAGGAACTTGTTGATTCAGTCTGTTCATCATATCAGTCTTTGTATTAAATTCCTCTGAATTTTGTGAACTCGTAAGAGAGTCACACAAATGTTTCACCCTTGATGAATTAGCTCCATCTCATTATATTGTTACACTAAATGAGCAGTGGAGGATTATAGTCTTTCACCAAATCATGTCAGTGTGTGTGTGTTTGTATGCATGCAAATGAGAAGTGTGTGTGCAGGAGCTTGAATTCTGCAAACTTTACCCTCAGACAGCCGACTTTGCATACAGATGCCCTGTTTGACCGCTGACCCCTATTTGTAATAAGGATCAGGGTTTTTCTCCTGCATCGTTAAATTTACGAGCTCTGATAATTACACTGAGAACATGGAAGATAACGCTGAACAGGCAAGCAGGATGGAGAGTGTGATAAAAACTAAAGCAGGGTCTTCTGGATAAAAACAGTCGTCCTTTTTTATTAAACATGTAATATTTAAATACAAAACCCAAAACCAGTGAAGTTGGCACGTTGTGTAAATCGTAAATAAAAACAGAATACAATGATTTGCAAATCCTTTTCAACCTATATTCAATTGAATACACTGCAAAGACAAAGATATTTAATGTTCAAACTAAGAAACTTTATTTTCTTTTGCAAATAATCATCAACTTAGAATTTAATGGCTGCAACACAATTGCAAAAAAGTTGGTACAGGGTCATTTTTACCACTGTGTTACATCGCCTTTCCTTTTAACAACACTCAGTAAACGTTTGGGAACTGAGGAGACCAATTTTTGAAGCTTTTCAGGTGGAATTCTTTCCCTTTCTTGCTTGATGTACAGCTTAAGTTGTTCAACAGTCCGGGGTCTCCGTTGTTGTATTTTACGCTTCATAACGCGCCACACATTTTCAATGGGGGACAGGTCTGGACTACAGGCAGGCCAGTCTAGTACCCGCACTCTTTTACTACGAAGCCACGCTGTTGTAACACGTGCAGAATGTGGCTTGGCATTGTCTTGCTGAAATAAGCAGGGGCGTCCATGAAAAAGACGTTGCTTGGATGGCAACATATGTTGCTCCAAAACCTGTATGTACCTTTCAGCATTAATGGTGCCTTCACAGATGTGTAAGTTACCCATGCCTTGGCCACTAATACACCCCCATACCATCACAGATGCTGGCTTTTGAACTTTGTGCCTATAACAGTCCAGATGGTTCTTTTCCTCTTTGGTCCGGAGGACACGACGACCACAGTTTCCAAAAACAATTTGAATGTGGACTCGTCAGACCACAGAACACTTTTCCACTTTGCATCAGTCCATCTTAGATGAGCTCGGGCCCAGCGAAGCCGGCGGTGTTTCTGGGTGTTGTTGATAAATGGCTTTGGCTTTGCATAGTAGAGTTTTAACTTGCACTTACAGATGTAGCAACGAACTGTAGTTACTGACAGTGGTTTTCTGAAGTGTTCCTGAGCCCATGTGGTGATATCCTTTACACAGTGATGCTGGTTTTTGATGCAGTACCGCCTGAGGGATCGAAGGTCATGGGCATTCAATGTTGGTTTTCGGCCTTGCGGCTCACGTGCAGTAATTTCTCCAGATTCTCTGAACCTTTTGATGATATTACGGACCATAGATGATGAAATCCCTAAATTCCTTGCAATAGCTGGTTGAGAAATGTTTTTCTTAAACTGTTGGACAATTTGCTCACGCATTTGTTCACAAAGCGGTGACCCTCACCCCATCCTTGTTTGTGAATGACTGAGCATTTCAGGGAAGCTGCTGTTATACCCAATCATGGCACCCACCTGTTCCCAATTAGCCTGTTCACCTGTGGGATGTTCCAAATAAGTGTTTGATGAGCGTTCCTCAACTTTCTCAGTCTTTTTTGCCACTTGTGCCAGCTTTTTTGAAACATGTTGCAGGCATCAAATTCCAAATGAGCTAATATTTGCAAAAGTTAACCAGTTAAATATCTTGTCTTTGCAGTGTATTCAATTGAATATAGGTTGAAAGGGATTTGCAAATCATTGTATTCTGTTTTTATTTACGATTTACACAACGTGCCAACTTCACTGGTTTTGGGTTTTGTATTAGTTAAAAATTAAGTAACAAAACTACAAACGCATTAACAGAAATGATAATTTTGCTGCACTGCTGTTTTTCAGAGATTTTGTTTTACAAAGTGGCTCCCGTTCTGTCCCTTACACTGAGGGGGTGGTGCCTGCCTACTACATTATTTGATTGTCCTTCAATAACTGTGATTGACAGAATGATCATCCAATCACCAGCCAGATAACACTTTCTCTAGGTTATGCTTGTGATGAACGGGTGAAATACATTAAAGATCCCTCTGGTGTTTCACGTTGGTCACTACTAATCAATTAGATTTTGGTGGTGATCCAAATCTGGATTCAAACTATTTTCAAAGGATGTATTAACATTGAGAAATTGGGCAGTTCCCTGCCTTTCTGCAAAAAACTTAGTAAGTTGTTTACAGATTTTGATGACATTTGGGGGAAAATTTTGGTGATTGCACAAGCGAGAAATGATTAGATGTTAGTCAACATCTTAATCCAGATGTGGACTGAATTTTCTTCAAGATTTGTTAACATAGTAAATTTTGGCAATAATGTGTCAATGTTTTAAATGCCTTGGCAGAGATTTTTGCTCTTAAAGCTGAAAATGAAAATTTAAGTATCCTTGAAACAAGATGTCCATATTCTCTTGACTGTTGACTGTGTGATTGCATTTACTTTAGTCTTGGTTATTTTTATTGGTTCATGATTATTTTTCACGACCTGCTCTGTCATGTTTCATCAGGCCAACTATTTCGTATAAAAAGTAGAAAATAAACATGACTTCTCTCTGGCTTGTTAAAGACCGGCTGCTGATCAGTCTGAATCTGATCTTAAAGCTCTCTGTGCAGCAGCTGCAGGAGGAGTCTGTGCTCACTGAGCTCTGGTAAAGAAAAAACACTTTCCACTGTTCACATCGCTGTGAGATTGTTTGAAAGTGTGTTTGTGTAATGAAGCTCCAGCGACACAGCCGTGCAGGACCTCCACATCCACAGAAACGTTCCATTGGAAATCTCATCTTGTCTTTGCGTTGTGCAGCCTCGTCCTCTTCGTGTGTGTGTGTTTCCACTTGTTCATCTCCCCTCTCAATAAGTGGTCACATTAACTCAAATGAAAGCTCCGAGGTGACACATCTGGTCTCAAACTGGATGAAATGTGTGATCTGATGTTTGTCTGTTTGTGTGTTTCTCTGCTCTTTGTTGTGTTTTCCTCTTACTCTCTCAGAGAGCCCTGACCTTTACGCTCTCTCAGCTGTCGTGGTGTGATTGTCTCAGAGAAAATGTGAGATTGTCGAAGGTAAAATTGAAAAGTCTTTGCCTGGTCTGCTGGGATGCCGCGCAT
Organism: Scarus forsteni; assembly: GCA_036419115.1. Taxonomy (NCBI): domain Eukaryota; kingdom Metazoa; phylum Chordata; class Actinopteri; order Labriformes; family Labridae; genus Scarus; species Scarus forsteni. Next base: position 8,834,819 of record JAZDUH010000289.1, read on the forward strand.
GCGTGTATGTCCCATATTTTTAGAAATAAATGACCTTCTCTTAAACTAACAAGCAGTCATTGATCAGGCCCCGTACAGTAGGCTGGACCATCAGTATGCAAGGTCATGAACACGCACACACTCACAGCTGTGCACTTTTTCACTTGAAATTGAATCTAGACAGAGGACATGTCAGTCACAATGACATTTCCTTTCACACACAAGCACACACACAGTTTGTGTCTCTAGGGTACAGCGCTGCCATCTGTGATGACGTTAAGATCTAAAGATGCAGTCGTCTGAAACTCACCAGCTGAAGAGTTTATGTTTTTCCTGAAGTCTCATTTGTGTTTTCATTTTATAACTGCAATAGAATGTTCACAATCTCTCAAATTCTCACTCTGTCTGAGACTCTCTTTATTCAAAACCTGCTTGACTGTCTGTTTTGGAGTTATGAGGTGTCTCAGACTGATCTGGTTTTGTCGGTCATCATGACCCACTACACGAGACAGATTGACTGATTTCTGATTTTTGTGGCTGATGGGTCCCGAACACGCCACAACTTTTAGTTTGGGGCCACATTCGTGAATAAATCACTTGTTGCTGTTGTTGCCGTAAAGGCCGTTGTTGTTGTTGGTGTTCAGCGAGAAAATGTTGGTATAAAAGTCGTAGCAATATTTGTAGCTGCTGGAACAAGATCAGAATCAGCCTGACTGCCGCCATTGTTGTTGTTGTTGTGTGTGACAATGTGGGAGGAGGAGGGGTTCTATGAGGTCACCATGTTTTCTGGACTTTCCTGTTTTACCAACCACGACATGGAGACGAATACCCAGATATCCACCAGCAGACCCATTTTCAAAAAAGATGCAGAGTCGTGGACAAAGACGCATCTCCATGTGTCAATATCACCAGATCGATAGTTTATTTTACCGGAGTCTTACCAATTCGTACTTGTGTAAAGCCCACCTCAGTCTGCTCTGATAAGTTAACTGCTTTGCTCCATCACTGTCTAGTTTAGTAACAGGTTTTCAGCAACTCTGCCTTTTACTCTACTGGGTTTGGATAGCACTTGGCTTGCAATCCAAACCCGATGAAGATCTGACAAAAATGCATGTTTTTTCTTCACATACCCTGTCATTTTTTGCCCTCTCCTGGACTCTAAATGAGTTGAAACCTTTCCCTAAATTTCTTTCCAAATATCCAAATATCTCTCATTTTTGGAGAGGCACATCTTAGGGCCTGCACGGGTTGTCACATTGAGAAAATAGTGCAGCAATAAAGAAAAGCTTGTTCACTTCCAAACTACATAATGTACCTTTTGATTATAAAATAACAGCATCCACTTCAATTCTCAAATGAAATTTTAAGGAAATATTTTGATAGGATTCAAACAAAACATGTTTTTCTTATTTCTGTCATTGAGGAGTTTATTTTCTTTGGGGAGGAAGAAACAATTGATTTATAAGCCATTTTCCACAGCCCCAGAAGTCCTCTATCACTCAGAGATGTGTTAAGCACATTATAGGGCATAAAAAACTCAGTGGAGCTTAATATGACCTCTTTGGTCAAGTTAATAAATTGGTAACTAATCAAACTGTAACACTGGTGCCTTGTAGCTGGGCTATATGAAACTGTTGAAATGATTGTGTGCATGTTGTGTTGACAGTGTGTTGTGGTCATCACTCAAGTCTGAGCTAATCTGGTGTAACTACTGATTATTGATGGTATTTTATTGTTTGACCTCTAAATTGTGTTCTCACATGTCAGGTTGTCAGGAATGTTGTCGAGATTGTAGAATAAAGTCATTCTTTAAGATAGAACCCGCAGTGAACTCCTCTATTAAAAAAACCTGAATTGAGTTTGAATATCATTGAACTGTAGTGCAGGCCATGACTGGACCCTGTTGGTCTTTTTGTTTTTCTTTAAGACATCTTTTTAATGATTTTTCTCTTGTTCTCTTCATCTGTGTGCAGGATGTATGATGTTGGAGGCCAGAGAACTGAGCGGAGGAAGTGGATCTCCTGTTTCGAGGACGTCAGGGCGGTGCTGTTTGTGGTGTCCCTCAGTGGATATGACATGACGCTGGTGGAAGACGCCTCCATGGTACAGAGAGCGCGCACACTAATTTACAAATGTTCACACTCTCATGTCATGGCCTTGTCCACATGTATGCCTGTAATTTGAAAAATAGCTTCATTAAGTCTTCTTGATCATGTTCACACACCTAAATTCAGTGAGTTGCTGCCATGTGATTGACTCATAAGCTATTTGCATCACCAAACAGCTTAACAGTTAATAAAATGGACAGTCACTGTTCAGTCCCAGTTTGCATTGTCTGCTTCAAACTGAGTCAACAGGAGATCTTCAGGAACCTGTGTTTGTAGTTTTAGATGTTCAAGACAACACAAACACCTCTTTTCTTTGTTTTTATTTTTTCATAGTTAAATCACCACCATTTCATCTGGTAGTTTCTTATCACAACTTCAACAAGAAACATTGACAAAGATTTTCAGTTTGCACCAGACAACGTGGTCACTAGTTAAATTATAACATTTTGGATCTTAAAGGGACTATGAGGAGTTTCTAAGTAATTAAAAAAAAGTCTCACTTTTGGATATATGCCTGATCGAAATACACACTTTAAGATGAGTTTTATAACATCAAAATAGGTTATCTATAAATGCTGTTCTCTAGCCTTCCTGTCGGGTCAGACAGGTCTGGACTGGCCTGGATACTCAACTTCAGGAACAAGACAAAACTAGAGCAAATTTATATTATTCGGACACGTCTTAGAGCACCGGGCTGTAAGTAGCGATATATAGCTGGCTATAAATCTACGATTCTAAGTTTTCCAAAAATTGCTTGTTGTCACACATCAAAAACTATCGCTACGTAACTAGAAAGAGATACATTACCTCAACGCTTAGCATCCTGTAAGTTGTTGAAAAAAGAAGTTGTAAAGCAATGCAGAGTTCTGAGGAAGGTCCGAGCTGCATTTATTAGCATCACAACAAACGTACACTTTGGCTTGGGTCACGTCTTTTGGTGCGTGTCAGTTGTAGTCAGAAGTAGGAATTTCCGAGTTCCGAGTATGAAACTGCAACTGAAACGTCCCCCGAAGTCGAAATTTCCTGCTGGGAACTCAGTGAAACCTCGCCACCCTCGCCACCATCGGGTTGACAATCAAAGATGGATGCCCCCAGTGTGAACAGTTATTTAGCTCCTGTAATAATCCATTTATTTGCACTTCTGGCTGGGGTGTGTCGCTCTAGATCAGCTGTATACATCGTATTGTTAGACTTATATGGCATAATGCTGCCATAGTGATAATCACATTCTTGATATTGGTGATACTGGTAGTTCGGCGTGTTTTTTCAGACTTCAACTGGAACGCTGATAAGTCAGAGATGATGTTCAGTGGGTGATGTGATTATGGTTGCAAAGTCGTGTTCGGTGTGAACGCAGCTTAAAGGTGCTATGAGGAGAATTTATCGCGGCGTAATGCTGCGTTCCAGTAACCTCGGAAATGGGAGTGACATCATCTCTGACTTATCGGCGTTCCAGTTGAAGTCAGAAAAAAACATGCCGATCTACCAGGCTATTGTTAGCTGTTGTTAGCACGCCCTGCTTTGTTGTATGAAGAATGTGATTATGACTATAACAGCATTTTTGTAAATATAAATCTAACAATACTATGTATACAGCTGATCTAGAGCGACACACCCCAGTCAGAAGTGCAAATAAATGGATTATTACAGGAGCTAAATAACTGTTCACACTGGGGGCATCCATCTTCGATTGACACCTCGGGGTGGCGAGGTTTCACCGAGTTCCCAGTAGGAAATTCAGACTTCGGGGGACGTTCCAGTTTTAGTTTCCCACTCGGAGCTCAAAATTCCTACTTCTGACTACAACTTGAACGCACCGGAGACGTGAAGCCAAATGTGTTTGTTTGTTGTGGTAAATGCAGCATGGATCTTCCTCAGAACTCTGCATTGCTTTACAAGTTCTTTTTCAACAACTTACAGGATGCAAAGCCACGAGGTAATGTATCTCTTTCTAGTTACGTAGCGGTAGTTTTTGATGTGTGACGACAAGCAATGCGGGGAAAAGTTATTATTGTAGTTGTAGCCGGCTATATATCGCTACTTACAGCCCGGCGCTCTCAGACGTGTAATATAAATAATAAAATAATATAAATGTGCTCTAGTTTTAATTGTCTGGTTCCTGAAGTTGAGTATCCAGGCCAGTCCAGCCCTGTACGACCTGACCAGGAGGCTAAGGAATAGCATTTATGGATAACCTATTTTGATGCTATAAAACCCATCGATAAGTGTGTATTTCGATCAGGCATATATCTAAAAGTGAGACTTTTTTGTAATTACTTAAAAACTCCTCACAGTCTCTTTAAGGAACAACAGAGTCCTCATTGAATTTTAGATTATTTTTCCTCCTTAAAAAACATTTGAAATAACAATGCATCTTTTTGCAAATTGTGCATATCATAAGCGGTCCACTATTTTTAATCCTCTCTCTGCAGAATCGTCTTCAGGAAAGTTTGAAGCTCTTCTCCTCCATCTGCAACAACATTTTCTTCCGCAGCACATCCATGGTGAGCTTTTGTTTCCTCTAGCTCTAGGGAAAAGTTGATGTGCAACAAAATCATTAAAACAAGAGATGGTGGTCATTTTCTGAAAATGTATATTTGTAAAAGTTGGGATTGAAGAGAAGCTTGAAGCAGAAGTGCTTGAGCTCAGTCTGATAATTCAGTGGCTGCTACTATAGCTGCAGTTTTATCAGAACTCAACATTTATGGGGTGCTGGTTTGGCGGAGTGGTTAGCAACCAGGCACCCCATGTACATGCTTCTGCCGGTCCAGGGTTGAATCCCACCTGTGACCAGTTTGCAGAGTGTCCTCCCCTACTCTCTCATCCCCTTTCACAAGCCTATCCACTGTCTCTCTCCTATCAATAAAGGCACAAAATGCCCAAAAAATACTTAAAAAAAAAAAAAAGAACTCAACATTTATCCATGAAAGAGGAGCAAAGATAGACTCTGAACAGATAGACTCTTTCTTTGTGGAAAAGGTATTTTCACCAGTCTTCTGACAGCTTTCAGCTTTTTTGATTTACTGGTTATGTTGGTTCTTCACCGATTGCCAGCAGCATCAAAGTATTTTTAAAATAATGTGCACTCTCCAGATAATATTTATGGGATGTTGCCTGGTTGATCTAGCAAAATGCATTCATTGATGTGTGAAACATTACATCTGTATTTCAGGTTGGGTTTTACACAGACAAAACAAAAAATAAAGAAGTATATTTGTCCAATTTTAAGTCTGAAAATGGCTTGTTATAACTTAAGATATCTGCCAGTGAGACAGGACAAGTTTTACTGGTATGATGTCTGAAAATAAGTGGTATTATTTCAAGTACCTATCAAACCTGAATTTATGGAGCACTATTTTACTCGCTTTATTGGCAGATCTTCTCTAAAATTTCAATTCATTGTTTTTGCTTTTTAAGATAAATTTTAAGATATCCATCTTAAGTTGTCAAACAAATATGAGATTTGAGGAAGTTTTTTTTTTATATTTTTGAGTTGAAATGAGCCAAACAATTAGTTTATGCAGTGTGAGAGGAGAAATATGTCATGGTAAAGTATGTGAGCACAGGTACAAAAGTGCTCTCATTGTGATCTTTAGGTGCTCAGAACAGATGTTAATGGACAGAAATGATAAATTTACAAGCAGTTGTAATCTTGCACCTCACAGAAAAGAGTATATGAGCTGTGGGTTAAGCTAATAAGGAGCTGACATGCCTGTATATACTTGCACCATGGATCATCCAAATAAAGCCCAAACCCTGAGATCTGAAGTGAATGACGACAACGATCTGAGCTGTCAAAGTCAGAAAACAAAGTTGGGTGTAGAGGGAGGATCCACAGCTCAGTTAGGAGACGGACAACAGAGATTATCAGAGGAGACGCACACAAAATGCATCTTTGTTCTCCATGACACCATGAGACGAGAATAACACTAATGTGTCTGATGAATGCTGTTTCCACACGCACACTAGCAGGGCCCGGCCCCGGCCCTTTGTCTCTGCGTCCTCTGTCACTCGTAATTAAACAGCAAGTTGTAATTAGGCCGAGCTTTGGACGAGGTGCCACTTTCTCCTTTCTCTGTTTTTCCATCCCTGTTTCCGGTAAATGATCACATTAAAACAGGCGCGGAACGAGCTTGTTCAATTTATCCCACTTAACTCTGCATTCAGTGCATTGAAAGCTCTTTTAAAATACAAGTCACTGCATGATGACGTGAGTGCTGACTGTTTACTCTCTCCTCAACACTCTTTGAACTTCATCAGCGGGCGTGAAGGGACAAGAAACTCCAAACTAAGGCAGCACGACAGTTGTTACTTAGTTTTATTGCAATACACTTAGATTATAAGTTTAAGTTATTTTAATGTGTTTGATCATTAAAAATGTAACACAGATACAGAGAGTGGGGCTACAGAATGATGGTTGATATTGAAATCATGATTGATAAACTATCAATTGTTTATTGCTGTTACAACATCTGGAACACATCATTCTATCAGACTAAAACATCTACACATTTTGTAGCCATTGTTGTGCATCATAGCATATATAGTTTTTATTGAGCCTTGCTATGTCCCCTATGACACTGCCTAGGGCTCCACTTCAAGGATATCTACCCAGATAGCAAAACTCGTTACTTCAATGTTGGATTTTGGTCGGATTGGTTATTTTTGTTTGAGGTTGAAAAATCTGTGTATTCAGCTTTTAATTACAACAATCATTTCAACATTTGAGAAACTGTCTTTAAATCCATGTTATATGGATGATGAAATTCAAATGTTGGAATGCTCCACAGTGAACTCACATTGTTTCAATGGTGCTGATGGGAGGAGGTAGACGTAGTGCAGTGGGCGGCAGCAATAGCTGATGGGAAAGTCAACGTAAGAAGTGATTTTGTGTTAAAATGCTTGTGTTTTGTGTTGCTGGTTATGTTGGGTGTATTGTGCGGGATTTACATGGATAAGAAATTTATTGTGTTGTGTTTGTGTTGTGTTTTGCTTGAAGCTGTTCTGGCACCATGAGTTAGAGTGTGGTGGGCTTTGGTGTCTCCACGGGCCGTGCTGTTTGTTAGTAACCTGTGTGGTGATTGTTGCAGAACACTGAAGCGAATGAGTTAAATCAAAATCCAAAACATTGAGTCTTAGTGCACTTTAGTGTGGAATTTTCCTCTTTAAGTGAGTCAACAACATGTCAGTGGGTATCATAGGTAGGGACTATGCAGTAATTGCATGATATTTTAGGGATGTGACAAGAGCGTCCCCACTGAACTCATTGTCTCTGCATACAGAGGAAGGCTGAGAAGTGTTGAAATGGCCCTCTTAATGTTAATATTGTTTTAATGTCTAATGCAATGCATTAAAAATCACATTTCACATTTCACATTACATTTCAAATCAGTGTTGACACAATGGAACATTCTTTCAATGTTGAATCAAGGTTGATTCACTGTCACAATTGGTTAGAAATTAAATGTTGTTTTAATGTTGATCATACTAACCACTTTCAATGTATTTTTCAAATTTGACATCAAATTAATCGTAGGGTTGGGAGACAAATCAAGTGGCTTTTAAAAAATAAAACTACACTTTCAAACAAGGTTAAAGTTCTGAAAGTATTGGTAATACCAATACTGCAGTACCAAGACAGATGAAAAAAGCTTAAGCATGATGAATCTTCATCTTCAGATGTCTAGCTTTTGTGGTTCTCTGCACTTGAGCTATCCCACTGTAAGCTTCATTGTCCTGTACTTTTTAAATTTAAAAAATACTTTTATCCCATCCATACTTCTTTTTGTATATTGTGATATGAAGGTACAGAAACATTGAATCAGAAATGGTATAAGAACATACTAACACAAATAAACAGACAGACTGACTGACAGAAGTTACAACAACAAGCAATTAAATAGAAGACAGAAAAAAGACCCTGACCATGTCATGACAGGCAGTGAAGATGTATGTATGAAAACAACAATTAAGCATTTAACATCTATAATAGCAACAAAAGCAGTGTTGTTATTATGGACCTATTGACCCTCTCCAAAGAAAATGGTGGTCAAATTTTTTGTAAAAATCATCAGTTTATCTTATTATGTTATGCTTCCTCTTGTGAAGCAAACTAGTCATCACTGCTGGCAGAAGGGCATGTAAACTATGGCATGTCTCAAAGTAGTATCTAATCAAAAAGGGACTTGGTAGTAAAAAAGTAAGTGGATGTAAACAAACTCTCACTTTCCCAAGTTTTTTTGAACAGTGAGAGAGCAGAGCTGTAACACTGTGGCACACTTTCAAGCCGTCATGTACTTCACACAACCCCACTTTAAAAAAAACACAAAAAAAACCCGAGCTATCTCTTTAAGTAGTGTAAATTTTGAAAAAGCAAACCAATAGCTAAGCTAAATAGACAAAAACCAAACAAGGGAGAAAGAAAAATAAAATAATGCAAGAGTTAATTGACTGAGTATCTGCAGTAAGAACAGTTTGAAACTACTTTGGCTCTGCTCCACTCAAACACAACTAAAAACTCTGAAACATTCACGACTAGGGATGTAACGATATGAAAATTTTGTATCACGGTTATTGTGACCAAAATTATCACGGTTATCATTATTATCACGGTATTGTTGCAGTGTGTTCAAAATGTTCAAAAAGTACTTTTACACAGAATTTAATCACTTAATCCCTTCAATATTATAATCATAATGGTTCTTTTTTTGTCTTTTTTATCAATAATGTGTCAAGAAATGCCCTTTGAGTACATTTTTATTCTATTTTCATGAGAAATAAAAATGAACAATCTTGGAAAGTATTTGTCATTATTATGTTATAAAAGGTGTGATTACAAGAAAAGAAAACAACTGATCTGAACTTCATACAGGATTCTCTTTGTAAATAATTGTAAATGAACATGTTCAAAGTTTTGAGATGACAAAAAATGAGCTCAGCCTAGTTTGTATACACTCACACATTTTTGTTTGCCTGCAGCATTAGTGTCCATGTTACAGCTCCTTATATTAGACTATGTCCAGGACTTTATTTTAATGATGATAGTCCCTGAAGGAATTAACCCCCTTCATGATTCTCCTCTGGTCTCCCCCCTCCCTGGCAGATCTCCTCGGTATTTTCTCCTCTAAATATTTCCAAATAACGATCAATGAAATCCATAAAACACGAACTTTGACGAAAAAAGACGATGTATGTCAGAATACGACGAATACACGGCAAAACAAAGGCAGGAACACAGTCCAGAATGATACTAATTCTGTTATTCATAAGATTTCTACATTTTTGGATTGAATTACTCATAAGTCACCTGTTATTCTGTCAGGTATGGCTCACTGAATCCTCCCTCTCTCTCTCTCTCTCTCGCTCGTTCTCTCTCTCTCTGTCTCTCTCTACGGCTCTGTCAGTTAATTTACTCGAAGAGTTCCTGGCGTTGAAATCACGCACGTCTTTTTCTTTCGCTGCAGCTTCGTGTTTAGACAGGGTGACTGTCTTCTATCAGTTTCCCCTCAGCATCCTTGTAAAAATCCAAAATTCAACCAGACTCCAGAGTCCGTTTCGACAAAACTCCGCTGTGGCTCGAACTTCGCTCTCAGACTGAGGCCAAACAATGCAAACCGCGCATGCTCGCAGCCGCAAACTGCGCATGCTCACAACGGTTCAGGCTGCTTAATCGAGGACAGAGACATAGGTCCGACTTTTCCAGGCAAACAGCAGCATCACTGTGTGTTATTGACACAGGGTGGTGATCAAACACGGTAAAACGGTAATTTTAGAAAGACACGGTAATGATTACCGTGGGAAATTTTACCGCGGTTTACCGTTTTACCGGTAACCGTTACATCCCTATTCACGACATTCATGACAAAACATTTGGACTAAATGAGTCCAACACAGTGTACAGCACAGTAATTATTTAATTGTAATTTTCGTATTTTCATGAACAAACAGTAATTGAATCTGAAACTTTGCTCTGAGTGAAAATAAAAAAGATTCCAACAAAAAGCTGAAGAGTGACACCAGTGTGTCTCTTTTTGTAAATGATTCATTTCTTAACCATAAAAACCGTCATTCACGGCTTCATTAGAGCCAAATGGGCATTTTAATGTTTGACGTGTGACGTGTTTATGAGCGGGGTGGTGTGTGGGCCCGCACATTAACATGGCTAACAGGCTCATTAAACAAAAGTGTTTAATAATACCTTTTTAACGTGGGAGGGAGATTTGTAACCTCCACCTCAGTTAACTCTAATTACACACCTAGCTGGTGCTCTGGATTGTGGTTTATTGAAAATCTGCTCCTCCTCATCACGCCTCTTGTTATTATCAGTGTGTGTGTTTTTGACACGGGGGTTTGTGATCAAACAGGCTGAAAAAGTGTCCAGTTTTAATTGGTTCAGTGTTTAGTAAAAAGTCTAATGGGATAGGAGATGATCAAACCATAGATAGATAGAGCTGTAGGTAGAAGGCTAGATGGATGAAATGATTGTTAGATGGAGAAGGAGACGGATCAATAAATAGATATATGTATAAATAAAGTGATTAATAGATGGATGGATAAATGTATTGAAATTGGATGGGTAAAAATGTGTATCAAATGGATGAGTTGAACAAAAGCTGGATTGGATGGATGGATAGATAGGTAGATGGATAGATAGATAGATAGATAGATAGATAGATAGATAGATAGATGGATGGATGGATGGATGGATGGATGGATAGATAGATAGATAGATAGATAGATAGATAGATAGATAGATAGATAGATAGATAGATAGATAGATAGATGGATGGATAGATGGATAGATGGATAGATGGATAGATGGATAGATGGATAGATGGATAGATAGATAGATAGATAGATAGATAGATAGATAGATAGATAGATAGATGGATGGATGGAAGGATAAGATAGATTAGATAGATTGACAGACAGACGGGATACTTGGTTGGCTAATGGAACAGTAGATTTATAGAAAGATAAAAAATTGATTGAATTATCAATAGATTGATAGAATGTTTAATGAGGGATGTTGTAGAGGAATTAATGATTCAATGTATGAATAAATGAATGATTCTAATGGAAGATTGATAAAAGGACAGATGGATGTAAAAATAACTTGACTTAATGATGGATGATTGTATGAATAGATGGATGGACATTAGAAACTTAGAGATGGATTGATGGATGTATAGGATAACCAGTAAGGCAAGGATGAAGAGATGAGTGGATGGTTGGAAGAAGTTAATAATTTAGTGTGGGGTGGATGAAATGATAAATAGAGGGAGGGAGGGATGATGGACAGACATGTGGTAATACATAGATGTACGAGTGTTATGTGTATTACCAGACTAAGCCACAGAAGCCTTGATGGATGGACAAATAAATGAACAGGAATGATGAATGATAAAGGGATGACATTATTGTAGGATAGATGGATCAATGTATGAAAAGATTTAGGGATTGAATCATTAATGGCAGGGTGGATGAATGATTTATTGATGGATAAAGGGGGGATACAATAAAATGTTGATGGATGAGTAAATGAATGTATGAATTCATAGGTTGTTGGGACAATGTGATATATAATGGATGGATGGAGGGTTGGAGCAATTAAAGGGACAGTTCTGTCTTTTGAAGTGGGGTTGTATTGAGCTCCATATGGCTACTAAGTACATTAGATGCAGTAGAAAGTTGTCTCCTCTCCCTCAGTAAGACAGTTTGTAAAAGTTTGTGATGCAAAGCCACCTGCAAACAGGGAAGTAACGTACCAAATACAAGGGTATTTTCTTTACATACAGGAACTCCCATCAAAAAATAATACCACAGTTAAACAGGACTCTACCTAGAAATTATTTGGGGTGCATTAAAGGATAAGTTCGGTTTCTGCAGCTTTCACATTGTTTATGGAATGAAGTAGAACAATATACTCACCCAGAAGGCTTTCCTGATCCAAACAGTGCTTCAGGAGATATTTAGATCCAAAAACGAGCCGCTACTCCTAAAACTGCATTAATCGTCCAAAAACTCATTAGTTTCACCAATAGTCCATCATGGTCCGCTCGGACTACTCCTCCATTACAGTCTTTTCAACTCCAGACATGTTGTGTGGCTGTACTGATCTCTGAACTGAAGAAGAAGAGCGCTTGCTTCGCACATGCGCAGTGCGGCTCATTGTTTCAGGGGAAGACCGCCGGTTACACAACGACTTTCTTCTTCCAGTTTTGTGCAAAATGGATGAATATCTATCGGATGAAGATGTTGTGGAGGAGAACTTTGAATATGATGGGTGTCCTTACAGTTTCGAGCCAGAGTTTACAGATGAGGAGCTCATCGAAAGGAGGACGCGGAGGCAGCGCTCCAGAGAGTACTGCACAGGTGCGGAGGCAAGTGCTCTTCTTCTCCAGTTCAGAGGTCAGTACAGCCACACAACGCTGTCTGGAGCGACACAAACTGTCGTGGAGGAGTAGCCTGAGCGGACCATGATGGAATATTGGTGAAACTAATGAGTTTTTGGACGATTAATGCAGTTTTAGGAGCAGCGCTGTATGCCCTATGTGTTACCATTATGCGGATGTCCGCCGCTTGATTTTGGATCTAAATATCTCCCGAAGCACTGTTTGTATCAGGAAAGCCTTCTGGGTGAGTATATTATTCTACTTCATTCTATAAACAATGTGAAAGCTGTAGAAACCGAACTTATCCTTTAACTTTTTGTAGAAACGAAGTTTAGAATTACGGCAGTGCTGCACGGAGGAATATGTGATATTAGTCGGTTAGTTTTAAGTGCTCTGCAATCAAAATACATTCAAACACATGCCAAAATTTGTGCTTGAATTTTAAAACCAAGTTAAATGATAATTCAAGGTGAATATTTGAATAAATATGCAATAAATCTGCACTGTTATGTGATGGAAAACCTTGAAAATTTAGTTTTATGTGGCTTTTGCTTCCCAAAGAAGTTTGGCTTTTTTTGCGTTTGTTAGTTTGGAAAAAAATGACTCAAAAACTTCTGATTGAATTTTGATGAAGTATTTAGAGTATGTCAGTCATGGCACAAGGAGGAGGTGAATATGTGAATATGATGTGATTCAGTTTCAGATGTGGATCCAGATACTTTTTAATGATTTTTTGACAGTGTGAGAGAGGGCTGTTTTCCACATTTTGACAATAACTCGCCCGACAGTGGTGGAAATGCCTTAGTGGAGGTTTGTGCTCTTGGAACATTTCTAGTTTTCAGCTCAGATATAACATTGCAAGATGTGAGTGAGCTCTGATGAAAAAAAGACGCAGAACAATTGATGGATGTGGACATGGATGAATAATTAATAGATGGACAAATTAGGGGTTGGAGAAAAAAAAAATCAAGTTGGTGATTATCAGCCTCCCCTCTGCAATCTGATTGGCTGATGCCAAAGAGCATTAATTTAATTTGTAAAATATGTTGCTCTAAGCATGCTTGATTTATCTCTTGGATAAACTGCTGGCTGAAGGAGAGAGAATTTACAGGCTGGAAATGTTTGACATCAGCACAAAAAAAGTACACTGATGGATAAGCCAGCCACTTTTAAATCCAAAGTATGGATACACTTCAGCTTCAACAGAATTAAAGGAAGAGATAAAATTGATTATTGTAACACACTGTTACACTTTTTTTTTTTTTTTGCAATGTATCAGTTTTCACAGAATAGCTGCTGTGAATATGTCGTTACCATGGACCATATATTGCGTGTCATATCATGAGGTACCCTGATTTCCAGCCCTAGGACAAATGTACAGATAGATGGATTTATTGATGATAGATGAATAAATTAATAGATATATAGGTGGATGAAAATGCTGTGAATAAATACAAAAGTTGATATATAGACGGATATACATACATTTAGATGGGTATACATATTTAAAATAATAGGTATGATGAATACAACAATGAGGGGATGATAACAGGAATATATCAGCAATTCAATTACCTATTAACGACTGATTAGAAAATGACTTCTAGATCAATAGATTCATTGGTAGATGGTTTGATGGACCAGTGGACTTTTTAGACTTCAGGAGAAATGCACCTGTGACACGAGAGTAAACATGTGAACATTAGGAAAAGATCTGCAGTGGTTAAGCTTGAGCGTCAGCCTGGTGACGATGTGAGTGATGAGTCACTCTGGATCCACATGATCATCAACTACTCAGGTATTGATTTTAACATTTAACCTACATGTCTGCTAAATGACAATAGCATGGAGAAAACGTTTGAAACAGATTAATGGTTTTCATTGTATGGTTAGTTATTGCTCTGCTCCAGACAAAAGTCCCCAAATCAAATCTCCATTTTCAGTTTCTCATGATCTCTTGGATTGATTTTTCTGCCGTTCCTCTTGAGAGGAGGCCTCTGACCCGTGAGGAGCTTCTGTTTTCTCTACTGATCATATTTGTGTGTGCATCTATTAGTGTGTAAGTGTGTGTGTGTTTTTATTCCAGATTCTGTTCATGAACAAGATAGACCTGTTCCAGGACAAGATTTTACACTCGGGACGACACCTACGGCTGTACCTGCCAGAGTTCAAAGGTAGGACTGGACATTTATTCTGTTTTAACTAACAGGTTAACAGACCTCCAGACCTTACAAGAGCACAGGATAACTTGTGCAAGACCATATAGTTTAGTTTTTATTAAAGGTGCTATGAGGAGAATCTATTACCGGCGACATTAAAGGGCAACTCCGGTTTTTTGACACCTGGACCTTATTTACAGGTGTGTGCATGCTCATATACTCACTCAGACAAACATCGTGCAGCTCGGAGTCCTTCAGAAGTTATTTAGATCCAACCGATTTAGCCGCACTTAGCGGGGGCCACGGCAATGGAGCTTCAGCGTGGGACATAATCTCTGCAAAATCGCTCGTCTCTACCACAGCCCGGTTTGTCATTGCAGAGAAATCCTCCAGAGTAGTCAGACATATATTCCTGGATAGATCCATACGCTTGTCAGCCAGTTTCAAGTCCCACTCTGAGCAGCTAACACACTCCTCTTCTGTTGCTATAGGCGAACACTGTCCACAAGCGCACCACCAGTTCGCATTGAGTCGTGGACGTGCTCCTGTTTGTTGTTCTCGAGCCAGCTGTTCGTCTCTCTCCCTCCACATTCTTCTTTCATGGAGCTCCTCGTCCGTGTACTCAGACTCAAACCAGTCGTCGTAGTCTGACTCTTCGGCATCAGATAAATATTCTGCCATGTTGCTCAGCAATGCCGGCTAAAAGTAAGTCAGCTGTACCTTTGTGTTGCGCGGCTATGACGTCATCAAAAGTTTGTTTACCAGGTCAGCTCACCCACCTGAAGACGGTAGGCGAGCTGACTTTATGATAACACTGGCAATGGATGACAAAATATAGTCGAAATGAGCGATTTTGCAGAGATTATGTCCCACGCTGAAGCTCCATTGCCGTGGCCCCCGCTAAGTGCGGCTAAATCGGTTGGATCTAAGTAACTTCTGGAGGACTCTGAGCTGCACGATGTTTGTCTGAGTGAGTATATGAGCATGCACACACCTGTAAATAAGGTCCAGGTGTCAAAAAAACGGAGTTGCCCTTTAAGACTCTGCGACCCATGAGCACGTGCGGCGACTGTCGTAATGCTGCGTTCCAGTAACCTCGGAACTGGGAGTGACATCATCTCCGACTTATCGGCGTTCCAGTTGAAGTCGGAAAAAAATATGCCGATCTACCAGGCTATTGTTAGCTGTTGTTAGCACGCCCTGCATTGTTGTTCACAAATATCACATGAAGAATGTGATTATCACTATGGCAGCATTTTTGTAAATATAAGTCTAACAATACGATGTATACAGCTGATCTAGAGCGACACACCCCAGTCAAAAGTCCAAATAAATTGATTATTACAGGAGCTAAATAACTGTTCACACTGGGGGCATCCATCTTCAATTGTCAACTCAGGGGTGGCGAGGTTTCAACGAGTTCCTAGTAGGAAATTCTGACTTCGGAGAACGTTCCAGTTGCAGTTTCCTACTCAGAACTCAAAAATTCCTACTTCTGACTACAACTGGAACACACCAAAAGACGCGACCCAAGCTAAAGCGTGTGTTTGTTGTGATGCTAAAAAATGCAGCTCGGACCTTCCTCAGAACTCTGCATTGCTTTACAACTTCTTTTTTCAACAACTTACAGGATGCAAAGCGACGAGGTAATGTATCTCTTTCTAGTTACGTAGCGGTAGTTTTTGATGTGTGACAACAAGCAATTTTTGGAAAACTTAGTATCGTAGTTTTGTAGCCGGCTATACAGCCTGGTGCTCCAAGACGAATAATATGAATTTGTCCTAGTTTTAATTGTCTTGTTTCAGAAGTTGAGTATCCAGGCCTGTCCAGCCCTGTCCGACCCAATCTCAAAGCTAAGGAATAGCATTTATAGATAACCTATTTTGATGCTATAAAACTCATCTTAAAGTGTGTATTTCTATCAGGCATATATCTAAAAGTGAGACTTTTTTGTAATTACTTAGAAACTCCTCACAGTCCCTTTAACAATGTTGGAGTGTTTTGTTTTTAATACATCAAAGTGCTGCTTTTCTCTGGAGCTTCACTCTGGTGAGATGTTAAAGAACATGAACTCTTTTTTTCAGCGTGGTTCAGTCCTGCTCTGCAGCAACACGGCATCTGTAATAATGTAGTTAAATCATCACCTCTCATATTCACAGAACCAGAAAGTCATCATCTACCATTCACAGATACCATATCAAACATGTGTGGTGGACCTGTTGTACTTTTTCATTTGTATAAAGGAGTGAATAAGAAAGTGATCAGTTAGCTGCCACTCAGCTTCAGTTCTGCATAATCATCTGTCCAAGAGGTCATCAGAACAAATCATCTCTCCTATGATGGTCAATCAAATGAACTACCTCGGCGATCAGACTCCATGCAAAGTCAATGTAGCTTGTCACGCAATGTAAAAGTAAAAAAAGTTGATCTTTTCAGACGATGTCATGTGTGGCGGTGCGGCAACAGCCAATCAGCGGTGTGTGCGTGTGTGACGGTACCTGTGACAGACAGTTTTTTCAACCGGACTACAGAGGAACAATTTATGGCTGTGTGGGAAACATCAGTCAGTGAGGACATTAGTTCCGCCTAGACGGACCGTGGGAAACTCACATATAATGCTGCTGCAGGGCATCAGCTGCAGTGTTTTGTGGTTTATAAGTGAATGAAAATGATACAGCTGGAATAATGTCCGATTATACATCCCATTATAAGATATATGATATGATTGCGGTGAAGCTCGAGAGGACATGACGACACAGAGCGATGGCCGACGGCAACGGTGACCAAAATTAGGTATTTATGGACGCGCAACGCTACGTCAGTTGGCGACGCAATTTTGGTAGTTGGGTCGCTTGGGGTGTGAACGCAGCATTAATTTCTTCAGTACAGGCCTGAAAACACCAAAAGGTAAATCTAAAATAACAAGTATATAGAGCCTGAAAGTGTCACTCTTCTCCAGGTGCAGACTGCGACGTGGACTCTGCCGCCCGCTTCATCGCCGCCACCTTCATCTCGCTCAACACCACACCCAACAAACTCATCTACCACCACTTCACCACGGCAACGGACACCTCCAACATCCAGGTGGTGTTTCAGGTGGTGATGGACACGATCATCAGAGAGAACCTGGAGGCCGTGTCTCTCCTGTAGCTGCAGCTCCCATCGTCCATCTTTGGATTATTTTGTACTTTGAGAGACAAAAACAAAAGATGGGATCGTCTGGTTTAAAGTTCAATCCTTGCCGCTGCAGCATTTCATCCTCTGAGCTCTGGAGGCTCACAAGAACGTTTGATTAACCCTGACAGAGAAGGACCTCTTCGTTTATCCTCGTTCTTTAGGGTTGAACCCTAAAATGCTGACTGTTGAACCTCGTGTCTAGAATAATGGGCATTTTTACTGTGCTGTGTGCGCTGACTTTATGGTGATTCTGCTTATATGGAGTGACAGGACGGGTGATATGGACCAAAATTCATGTTTCAAATTTATTTACCTTAATGATTATCATGACGCTATCTTAAAATTTCAACTGTAATGAAATTATAGTTTACATGATACTACATTTACGACCTTTGATAAAATTAGTAAAATCAGATCATTTATGTATGTTTGTTTGATACAGTGTGATGCTTCTTCACCAGCACTTCTCTGCTCATTTTGTTTTGTTTTGGTCAAGGTTTTAGTATTTTATTGTTTTTGAATAACTGAAAATTGCAGATGGAGTCCCTCATAACATCAAAATCGTGCATTGTAGATTATATTCAAATTTCCTCTGGGAATAATTATTTATTGATCTACTTATCTTGTTGCTAGTTTTTCCCTTTTTCAACAAGTTTCCCAGTGTCTTGGTCACAGGACATGTTTTGAAGAGTTTCTGGTTCAAATTTTGATCAGATATTGGATGTTGGCACATCTAAACCCTCTGTATTTCACCCGTACTCGGATCAGACTGTTGAGGTGACACTCCCCATGGGTTGGGTCTGACGGTGCCTCTCTTAGGAAGTTAATGTGGCTTTAGCTGCCAAAGCTGTGCTCTAATGTTTATTGTGGCCACACAGAAGCATTTCAGCCTGTTTCTTTAAATGGAGATGTTTGTGGGCTGAACAAACCCCTTTCCAAGGGAGCTGATGGCACAGCCCTACATTCAAAGGTGCAGAGAAAGCAATGGAGGAAGAGGGATTTTTGTCATGTTGGGTGATTTGTAGAGAGGCCACATGCATAAAACTATGAGGTTGCATTTTTTATGATCTGGGGCTGTTAGAAGCCACATGTTCCAAAATTATGAGATCTTATTTTAATGATCAGTGTTTTAGAGAAGATGAGTAAGGATCTGTTTCAAAAATTATAGAAAGTTTGTGACCTTTTTTTCCCCATTTGTTTTTGACTTAGTTCTAGAGACAGTAAGTCAGGGGCGTAAGAGTGAGGGGAAGACGCAGGAAAGAGGTGAGAGCCTTTGTACATAGACCAATAGGCTGCTGGAAACCAACTTCAATCTCTGAAAAACAAACGAGGTTGAACTGCTGTTGCCTAAGAAATTATGTAACTGAGTCAGTTTTTTAAGATTTAAATCAAGTAATTACACAACAGTGTGTAGGGCTTTTTTGTTGCATGTGTATCAAATAGATATTAATAATGTTTGATCTTTACTAAATTATCATTGGTCCTAAAATAAAGTGTCATGGATAAAATGATAACTCTGCATTTAGACCAGGAGTGTCCAAACTATGGCCTTGGGGCAAACTGTGACCTGTGGTCCATTTTTATCTGGCCCAAATTCTAAAAATGATATGAAACATGGTCCAAATGAGAACACGATGCTCCTACTTAAAGGAGACATATCATGCTTGTTTCTCCTTTTCACTATGCCAGACTAGGATGCCTGTAAAGCATTTCTGCCCTCAGTACAAGTCATTTAGTTCCTTCATTGCCCCACAATAGCGTTCTCAAAATCCTCATTTTAGGCCATTATCAAGGTCTAGTTGAAACGCTTGGTTTCAAGGATGACCTGAAGTTACCTCGCAATGTCACAGCCCTTTGTGCTCTGATTGGTCAGTTCTATCGGGGGTAGAGCCAGCTTGTCCTTCTTCTTCTACTGTATTTTCCGGCAGGCTTAAAACGGCGACCGCGTATTGAGTCCCCCTACAGGCCAGAGCTGGTAATGAGGGAGTGTGAGCGAGGGAGCTTTATACGGCTGCTGGTGGATGTGTTCCTCGGTGAGGGTTTGGGGCTGACGGACATCACAGAGGAGGAAGTGTTTTATCAGATTACTCCAATAAAAAGAAAGGTACCTCGTGATGTCATGACGTTTGAAATCTCGCGGACATCTCACAATGACCTATTTTCAGAGGCATCAAATCTCGTTCTAGGATATCAGAAAAAATACAATATCTAATTTTTTGAAAATTAAGGTGGTGTAAGGTCTTGTTTTCAAATTTATTATATTATATGTAAGTATTAAATCATGCATCAGCATGATATGTCTCCTTTAATGTTTAAATATTGAAAAATAAACCAACAATGGTCACACGCATTTGCTGCTGTCTGCCCGCCCATCTCAAGGTCCCAAAGGACATCACATCAATCATCTTCAAGCTCCAACATTCCTATAAAGTTTTTCAACTTTGTGCAGTTTGTTCTCGTTTTGTGTCTGAATGCAGAGACAAGGCTTCACATCCTTTCACTCTGCTGCACAGAGCATTGTTCTCATCCTGACAGAGGATAATCCAGTTATAGTGCGGGGCAAGTGGGACCTCCTTATATCTGAATTGACTGTTTGCCATCATTGCAAAGATAGTGTGAGATGTTTTGAAGGTTCATTCAGTTATCAAGCATATCATGCATTTCATGAACTTCAACCACTGCAGGTGTGGTCCATAAAAGCCACCCAGACATCATCGTATTTGTCTTAATGTGGCCATCTATGAACAAAGTTTGGACACCCCTGATTTAGACTAAACATTCTGAATAGATTGTGATCATTAACCATGTTACTGCCTGTGGTTCTTAGTGTTAAACAATATTGCTGGGCATTAGACATGGTATCAGTTTTTCAAATAGCAATAATTAAATAAATATAAACAATATTTCCTGTCTGAATGAGGTATGGCTATTAAATAATGAGACTATGCTTGTGTCCATGTAGTCCACAGTCACATTGAGTGTTTTCTATGAAAAGATATTCAAACACAACTGCTGTATGTTTACAATAAGTGATGTATTTAATTCACTGCTATTGACTGAAGTGCACAAGTTTTAATAAGATGTCAGTAAGTGGTTAGCTTAAAGGTTGGGCGGGGCATTAACTTCAGATTTTTGGCAGCTGAATCTTTACGTACACCAGCTGAGGTATATTGGGATCACTGCATGTCACATGCAGGTGTGTTTGAATGGCACAAGATTTTTCATGAAGACAGAATGAATGTGCAAGACCATGCACATCAAACACTTCTGAAATCATTAAACAAGCTGGGCAAATAGTTCAAAATGATCGAGTCAGAATAAGAGCATGAGCAGTTGATAAAGGGACTGTTCGGCAATTTTTTAATGGATATGAACATTACAAAAGTGTGTGTCGAAGTGGTCTCAAATCTTCTGACTCCTGATATTAAGGAAAAGCAAATCTGTGGAGACATTTTGGAGCAAATTTGAAGGAAACAGATCTTTTAGGAGTGATCACGTGATGAAACTTGGATCTTTCAATAAGATCCTCAGATAAAACGGACTTCAGTAGTATGATAATCACCAAGGATGAAGAAAGCATGACAGAACAAGTCCAAGTCCATGTGATTGTTTTCATTAACATTATTTTGGAGGAGTGGGTCAATGGTGGATCAACACTAAACAACGATCTAAAGTCTGAAGAAGAGACTACAGCTGTGGAAAAATAGTTTCATTCTTCATCAAGACAACTTGCCAGCTCACACTGTGCTCTCGGTAATGCAGTTTCTGGTTTAAAACCAAATCACAGAGCTTGATCATCCTTCCTGTTCACCTGATTTAGCACCGTGTGACTTTTACCTTTATCCTAAAATCAAATCTGTGTGTTTGAGTCTGAGTCATATATATGGAAAAGAACAACAGAGGTTCTGAGACAACTGTCTGAAGAAGACCTGAATGCAGAAGAAGACAGACCCTGAGAAATGTTTGTGTTCAGTAAAATTGCATCACAGCATTAGTTTTATTTTCAATAGCCATGCCTCGTATTTGTCCTGAAAATGTATTAATATAACTAAAAACCTGGCGTTTCCCTGCCTTACTTGATGCACACATGAACCTTTTACCCTCTGGTCTCTTTTATGTGAATGTGGGGGCCGGACACTGAGGGTGTGAGGATTTACTGTTTGTCCGTTACTTCCCCAGCACAGGGCTCACTCATGCATATGGCCGTGTGTTTGCCTGCTCATCCATCATCGCGTCTCGGCCCTGTCCACATGCTGTGCGTCACACACCTCTGAATGCTCCGGTGTGTGTTTACTTGCTCTTAGATGAAGTCACCAGTTTCCAGAACTCATCCCAGTCAGAGATGATGCTCGTGTCTTACGTCCAACTCTGCCTGCAAACACCTAAACATTTCTTTGACTCTTTTTTGTCCTCTATGAATGTCAGCAGCTCCTCTGACTCCAGTGATAAACAAAATATGGTGATTGCTGATACTGGGGGAGGAACAAAAGGAGGAAAACACCCTTAAGTGCCTTTTTGATGATGTGTTGACTGTAGAATAATTTAAAAGCTTCATTTCTGTCAATTTTGTTTTTTCACTTTCACAAAATGCTCTCATCTCCTGCAGCATAGTCTCACTGATTATAGATTTCAATTTGCTTGAACTGAAACTGTAATACAGAATAAATGAAGTGTCATGCTTGTTTTGAGATGGTCTTTTTTTGAAAAACAGTGCACATGCACGAATGAACCAGGTCTAGAATGTTTTTCACTCCTGCTTCTATCTGAGGACAAATTTAAGCCACACAACAGGTCAACCGTGTTTGTTCATTTTAATAGATAAAATAAATAAAAGTACTTTCCAATGAATCTGCTCTGCAGGTCAAACTTAAGGACATTTAATACATTTTTGAAAACTGTGGGTACATGTCAGATTTACAGCAAAGATGAGAAGTCACTGAAAGACAGTTTCATGTTACATATTGTGGCACATATTTTCTTCTTTTCTTTTACAGTACGGTTTGAAACAAAAGTGAACAACGTTTGTGGTCTTTTTTTCATTTGAACAAGAGAACATTCAGAGTCTGCAGCGGTCCATTGTCAACATCGAAGGGGTTTCCTCTGCGCCCTCATCCACCCTCCACACACTCAGCCACCCACACCCTCCCCTTCCCCTCCTCGTTTCAGAAGAAGCGCATCCCGGGGCTCACGCGGACAGGCAGTCTAGGGAGTCTAGGGTGAGGAAGACGTCCGCTTTGCACTGGAAGGTACCTGTCCCGTCCCGCAGCAGCTCACAGCTCTTCAGGTTTGGAGAAATGTCCTTTACGCAGATGGCCTGCATGAGGAGGAGAGAGAAAGTGAGAGGACAGTTAAAACGAGTAAAACACGAGGTAACTAAATGTCCTTTTGTCCACTACTTCGATCAACTGCAGAATTTAAACGTTGCAAAGGAATAAATCAGGCCTTCTCTGGTAAAACAGAAATGTTGATAAAATGTATTTTTGAAAACAGAAAAGTCAACCCATTCTTTATTTCTGTATTTTATGTTGGCTTTTTAAAATCTAAACACCTCAAATATCTTCAACCAACTTTCACCGACTGTTTGAACTTCTTAAAATGTATTTGGCTGCGCATCGACCTGCAGCTGTCACTGGTTTGAATTCAGCTTTAATGCTTAAAAAAACTCAACTTTCCATTCTATCGTCTTAAATAGTAGGCTGAAAAAGACCAAAGGGGTTAGATAATCCGTAAAGTTAATGTTTATACATCAAAATATCTTTAAACACATCGACACACTTCTATTTGTTAAAAAGAAGCGTTTTACGCGCGCGTAATTCTTATGTGTACTGTATTAATCCTGCTTTCTGGCTTGCACACGGGTTTGTACCTTTAAGCACTAATTACTTTATCTGACCTCAAATTTCTAATATATCTTCTAAGAACAAGCCAGATCAGAAACTGATGCGTAAATAAACAAGATATCAGTGGGTCATATATTTATCATGGAATCAGTTTGAAGCATCTTGACTGTTAAATGGCTCTTACTGGTTAGAGAAAGCCCATTACACTCGTATTTTTTTCATTTCACCTTCTATGTGGAGATAAATTGTGCCCGAGCTCACAGCGCTGCCTGGTTTGCGTAATTACGCACACGTTTTTCCGCTTTATCTTCATTACAGCCAGAGTCGGAATTTAAAAAAAGACCAAAAGTCATATTTTTCTGTAAGTAGTTCTTGCATTTAATTCTTAGCATCGGGACATCAACTTGTGTCTTACGTATTACTAACAAGTCCTTTACGCGCAGCTTATATTCACTTCTATGCAATGTTCAAGACATTTGCGCCTTCACTTATAGCGCTGCCTGGTTTGCGCCTTTACGCATGAGTTTTGCCACTTCATTGTCATTTTTATAGTTCAGCTGCTCTTTTCATCATCTTTCAGTGAGCTGCACTGAAGAAAAGTCATGTTACCTTTAAAGTAACATGTTTTCTTAACCTGTTGCTTTCAAAGTTTAGAAGCACCAAGTATGGCATTCACTTTACTCGCTTCTTTTAAATTTACACCATCTGAAATTAAATATTTATACACAAATGTATGAAACACTACAGTCTACATCTCTGAAACTCACCATGCTCTTGAGGATGGAGATCTCCTTGTTGGTCTCTGAAAGCACGCTGTTGGTACCTGTCGTCTCTCCGCTCTCCATCAGCGTCTCCTCGGACTCGGCCCTCCGGACGTAGGGTGACCTCCTGATGCCGGACAGCAGACCGGAGGCTCTGCCCACAGAGTAGTAGCTGGGCCCGGTGGACTGCTTGTACCAGGCTTCCACTGGTGGACTGGAGATGAGCAGAGACACTGCGGCACACACCACTGCAAACCTGACTGACCTCTCCATCTCTGGAACCGTCTTGGCACTTTTGCGCAGAGGAGACTCGGTGCTTGCTCTCGTCTTTTCCAGCTGACTTTGTGTTTGTTTGCTCCGTGGAAACTTCGGCTGCTTATATAGGCTGACTGAGCGACGTTTTCATGACCCAGGACGTTCGTCAAATCACGGTGGATGTGGGCGGGTGAAGTGTGTGTGGGTATAACGTAAAAGGGGGAGATGTATGGGGACGTCAGCTCCTGACGTTTTAAGGAGGTAAAAGTAAAACGGATTAGCATTAACGGAGCAAAACAGATGCTGACGTCAGACGTCAAAACTTAGACGGTTCCAAAAAGCCTAAAGTTATGACTGACAAACAAAATACTGGATGTAGAATATGTATAGATATAAAATGTCACATTGTAAAAGGGCAGACCCATCAGCTGTACACCCCAAAGTCTGAGCTAAATAAAGAGATTGGGATCTTAATGGTCTGGACTAGGCAGGGCAACATTGTGTTTTAAAGATAAACTGGTCCTCAGGTTTAGCCAAGGCACTACCAAGACCAAAACAAAATCTGAAGGCAAACCATGTCCACACTCTAGTCACAAAGCTTTTCTTTACACAGCTGCATTGTGGTGTTCATTAAGCAAACATACTGAGTCAAACAGAAAGTGGATTTGAGTTTTGATCAGTTGAAGAGAGAGACATTTTCCAGATTCTTTCATCTCAATAATTCTCTTTTTGAGGAATAGCACATGATGTGGCCTCTGTCTTTGCTTTATTTGTTGTACTGGTACAACTTAGCCCAGCATGTGTCACAACCTACCCAGGTAGTGGGGTGGGTTTTAACAAAGGATCAGCTTGTATTTGTCATCACCTCATGAGGTCTGTGATATCCCTGCAGAGGTTTGAATTGGTGCAGTTAGTAATAGACAGGCGTGGGTACTTTGTATTAACGTTTGGGAACTCAAACTTAGAAATTCAGTGAGTTAAAGGTGCTGAAGCAACAAGTGTTACAACCATGCTCTGTGTCCCCTTCCTGTTTCTGTTTATCTATTTATGACTGAAAATAAAAAATAAGTAATTGTATTATTCTGGAAATATCCTTAATTAGATATTACAGATCTTAACTGGTATTTCCTTTTCTTGATGCTGCAATTAAACACATCCCAATGACAGTTTATTAAAGTTTAGTCATTTTTTTCTGAATCAATTTTAAAAAGGAAATTATCTTTTATTTTTCATTTCATAACACTGATTTCAGCATTGTATTAATATTTGAGCAAACAAGACCTCCATAATTATCCTTCTCCCTCACCCAAGTCCTTTTCAGCTTCTTTTTGGTCCATCTGGACATTTTTGTCAAAACACTTGTAAAACCTCAACCCTGTCAGGCAAAATTAACTTTAAGAAGTATTGTAACCAGGGATATCTGAATATTTATGCTGCAATGATGTCAAATAAATTTGTGATTTATTGATTTGACACTACCATGAAAACAAAATTAGGAAGCAGGACCATCTGTTTGGTCAGAAAGACTGACAGGAAGTTGTCACTGTCTCTAAAAAATACATGAACATGGGCCCACTTTGGGCCGCTCACAATGGATGTAGATTGGAGTTTGGCAAGATGGATCTGTCTGATTACAGACACTGAATCAGGCAGATTGATCTGCTGCACAAGGTTGGGTGTGACCTGTGATGTGAAAACAACTCATTTGTCAGAAAGACCAGAAAAGTGCCGAACAAGATCAAGTCTTTTTATTACCCCTGCAGAGGTGGTTATGGTTTTGTCGGCGTATGTTTGTTTGCTTGTTAGCAAGATTACGCAAAAACTACCAGAAGGATTTTGCTGATAGTTTCAGGAAATAATAGTAATGGCTCAACTTATAAATGATTAGACTTAGCCATGATACAGATAACTGTCATTAGCAAACTATCATTTTTGCTTGGTAACTGTCTGACTAATAATGATATCAACGTGACTCTGAGTGCTATAGGTGTGAGTTTTCAGGTTTTTGATAATAACAACTAGAGCTGTCAGGCGATTAAAAAAATTAATCTAATTAATTACAGGATTTGTAATTAATTAATCTAATTAATTGCATTTCAATCTCATATCTGCTTAAAGTCCCCACATAAACAATTTGAATTCTAGGACATTACAAAATTGTAGTGGAGGATTAATCAAATGAATACACTAAAAAGAGGAGATTGTATATCTACACTTTTATTGGTGATTGAACAAACCAAAGTCAGGGCAACTTGTCCAGAAAATTCTAAGTTCAATCAGGCAACTCAAATTACACTTTAAGTGTGTTTCATAAATCAAATTCAAAAAAAGAAAAAAGGTCGAGGACATCCACCAAACCAATTAGGCCTGGTGCATTATTAAAGAATGTAGTACAATTATAGATAAATAAATTCAAAAATAAAATAAGACTAAGTCTTAAATAGGCCGTTCCTGTTGTCACCTGGGCTTTGTTTGGTTTGACAAGAGACGCATGTGTGAAGTGACGTGCCACTGCCATGTACGGGTCCTTCACTGGACAGTATTACAGAATGGTTCCTGTTGAAGACAGTATTTAATCTTGCGATTAATTTTTTTAACGCATTAATTTGCATTGTTATCTAATTAATGCACTAAAGTGACAGCCCTAATAACCGCGTAATAATAAATGGATGAATAAAAGCAGCACTAACAGTCAGTATCGGCTATTTTATCATACACAATGCTAGTGTTTTAAATCGTCTTTGATAGAAATGACAAAAATGGTTTCCTCATTTTATGAAAAGCTGCAGAATTCAGAGATACATTATATCGTACCCTCTTTGTGTGTAACAAGTTAGTCATTTTATGAAGCCAAGATCCAAACAAGGGCGTCTCTTCCTGTTTCCAGTGAGTAAAAATACTTGTATTTGCTACAACCATGTCATACTGTATCATCTTTTGTTGTATATTTGGCAAGTTAGGTATATGTCTGTATCCACCCAAAACGGCAGTAAAAGGGTCTGGGGCAATATCACGGTTGCATACTTAAGAGAAATATTTAAAAATACTAGACCAGAATTTGTTCAGTTTAGGGCAGGACCTGAATCAGAGACCTAAAGAGCCATCAGCTGATTTACATTTGGGAAGGTTGAGGATACAGCTGGGTAAAACGAGTGCAGTTTAGTACAAGACTATTGCAGCCTATGAAGCACTTGCAATTGAATTGATGGATGTCTGATATTTAAAGAACAGTTGTGGATATTTTTGAGGCACCGTTGTCCTGTTGAAAAACCCAGCTGTTACCACACAGACGAGGGCCCTCAGTCATGAGGGATGCCCGCTGCAACATCTGCACGTAACCAGCCGCCGTTTGACGACCCTGCACCACCTGAAGCTCCAGTGTTCCACTGAATGAAAAAGCACCCCAGATCATGATGGACCCCCCTCCACTGTGCCGGGTAGAAAACATCTCAGGTGGGATCTCCTTGTCGTGCCAGTAACGTTGAAGCCATCTGGAACGTCAAGGTTACATTTTTTCTCATCAGAGAGTAAAACTTTTTTCCACCTTTCAGTGTCCCATGTTTGATGCTCCCTGGCAAAGTCTAATTGGGCAGTTTTGTGGCGTTGAAGGAGACGAGGTCTTTGAATTCGTTTTTTGTTTTTGAAACCTTTTTCCCACAGATGCCGTCTGATGGTTATTGCACAGCAGTCGGCACCAGTAAGGGCCTTAATTTGAGTCGAGGACCGCCCTGCGTCTTGACGGACAGCCAATCGGATCCTCCGGCTCAGCGCAGTTGTCATTTTTTTGGGTCTACCACTTGACTTCTTTGTTCCATAATGCTCAGGATCTTACAAAAAATCCAGAATGACTGTCTTCCTGCGTCCAACCTCAGCAGCAATGGCACGCTGCGAGAGACCTTGCTTATGCAGCTCGTCGATCCGACCACGTTATAGAAGAGAAAGCTTCTTAGCTTTAGCCATCAGGAGGGCATGACCGTGAGAATGCCTGACAGAAAAGGAACATTTTGAACAGATTTTGGCTTTAATAGTCTGTGGTCTTAAACTTTTGATCAGCTGATAAACAGCCTATTTCAGTTTACTTGTTGTTTTCAATAAATCACTTTTTCAAAGTGCTTTTTGTCACACTCCCCCTTCTTGCTTTTGCATATTGTAGCTCTATTTAAAACCTCATTAAGGTCAAAATGTGCAAAATCCATATTCTAGCAGTTTTTCAACTGGTCTTAAGATTTTGATCAGGACTGTATATCATGTATCAGCATTCAGCTAATAAGCCTATCACAACATTCTTTTTGTCCACACTGCCCAGCCCTAGCCTGGACAACAACAGACAGAAAAAAGTCATTTTCTCTGGTTGAGTGCTTTGCCATTTAAAAGCTGAAGCACAAAGCAGAATGAGAGCTTGTGGCTTTAAAAGACTCCAACATGAGTGAAAATGGACACATTTGTAGTCGAAGATATAAGCAGATCAATAAACATGAGTGAATAATCGACTGATCTAAATTGTCCCAAAACCTTTTTACAAAGCAGGACTGAGAATCCGTCTCACTCCAGTGTGGAGCTCCGATCAATCAATACCAAACCTTTTCACCTGATTGATTTGTCGACCTCGGCGGTCATGCGTCATAAACTCCAGATCCTGTGTAATCAGCTGATCTGGAGAGCACTGAGGGGAAAAAAAACAAAACGTTTTAATTAAATAATGAAAACAGTGGTGTACTGTGTATCCATGGAGCGCTTCTATAAAAACAGGATAATGATGGGGGTCTGGATGAGGGGAAATGTCCCTCTAATGTAAAGGCACAGACAAGAGGAGCCATGAGCTGAAATTATTCCATTACTCTGGGTAAATAAAAATACAGATACCATCCTGAAACAACACTGACATTAAGGCCATTCAAGTTTTTATTTCTTAGCAAAAAGAAACATTTAAATACAAAATACAAACAAATATGATAAACTTTAAAAGAAAATATTGTCATTTTGTGCAGACATCAAGTCAGGAAATCTAAAAATGCCATCATCAGAGTTCATTGTAGAGCGGCCTGCAGTGCGGCTCCAGTTTGTCCTCCAGGACGTAGTCAGGACCGCAGACCCAGGGGTCCCCTGTCTCCCACTGCCACTTCTGCAGACCCTGTTTCAGGCTCTCCAGCACGGTGCTGTAGGCCGGGTCTGATACCAGATTCTCCATCTCTAGAGGATCCGCCCTGTGAAGATGGAGAATGTGACTCAGAGTATGAGTGAGCTTTGTTTCCACAAAACCTTCAATTTCTATCAAATTAATAAAACAGAGAAATATTTGGAGAGCATGTTTTAAGTCTATTACCAATTAATTGCTGAAATATAAACAATTCTTTTCTCTTGATCATTATGTTTCTTTACTGATGATACCACAAATCTTAAATTATAAAAGGCATTTACTGATTTTTAAAGACATTACATTTTAAAACACGGGCCATTCTGACATCGCCTATTCAGGGATGTTACAGTTTTTCTTTTTTTTGACAGTACATTGGAATTTCCATTTTCATACTTAATTTACACAATATTAGGTGTATATGACTTATTTATGCTGATTTGATATCAAACAGGCTTCAACAACATTTCATTTTTTCATAAATCATAAAAAAGGTTACTCATTCTTTGTAGAAACTGAGATGTTTACAGTATATTACTGCTCAGCTAAAAAATATGCAAGATATTTGTTCCATGTCACCCAGTCCTACCTTTATGCAAGAACAACAACAAAGAGGGTGTTTCCTCCTCTATACTTTGGTGGTTCTTAGTGAAACTCCAGCTTCATCATCTTTTGAAATACTTTTTTTATATCTACATGAAATGGACTCTGATTTCACCCTGAGATTCGACTGACAGTTTAACTCCTAATCTGCAGTCTGTCACTCAAAAATTCAGAAAAACATGTAAATGCAGAAAATTCTATCAAATGATAAAATATACAAGTCAAAAACTGAAAAGAAAAGTTTCTCTGCCCTCTGTGGTGTGAAGTGGTACCTCTCCTGGCTGATGTCAGGGTCACAGAGTACATCTCTGCTGCTGCAGTCAGAGATGTTTGGATGCATGACTCAGTCATGATTCTTGATCAGCCTATCAGTCCTTTATCTTATCCCTCTATCCATCTAACTGTCTCTAAGACCATCTATCTATCTGACTATCTATCCATCCATCCATCCATCTATCCATCTATCCATCCATCTATCTATCTATCTATCTATCTATGTAAATATTAGGGCTGGTCAATTAATCGGATTTTGATCGTGATTTCAATTTTGCCATCTGACAATCATAAAAACATTATAGTCGAAGAAAAACGATTAATAAGCCACACAGTGTGGAGTGCAGTGTATGCCAGTTCCTGCGCTTCATAGCGCTTCTGTGTTCCACATGTAGCCACAGCCAGTGTGTGACTTATGTGGATCAATAATACTGTATGTGCCACTCACTGGTTCTTTAAAGTTATGTTTAAATCAATACTGAAGTTTTTAAATAAATGAATAATTGTGTATATTATTTGTGATTTCAATATCACTTAGAATGATTGGGATTCTTATTTTTACCATAATCGTCCAGCCCTAGTATATATATACTATATATGTATATGTATGTATATATATATATATATATATATATATATATATATATATATATATATATATATATATATATATATATATATATATATATATATACTATATATGTATATGTATGTATATATATATATATATATATATATATATATATGTAAACACGTGGACAAATTCTTGGTACCTTTCTGTTAAAGACAGAAAGCCCAAAATGGCCACTGAAATGACTTCACACTGACAAAAGTAAGAATAAATAAAAATTTACTGAAAATTAACTAATGAAAATCAGACATTGCTTTTTAATTGTGGTTCAAAAGAATTATTTCAAAAAACAAAATAATGAAACTGGTCTGGACAAAAATGATGGTACCCTTGACTTCTTATTTTGTTGCAGCCCTTTTGAGTCAATCACTGTAATCAGGTGATTTCTGTAACTCTCAGTGAGACTTCTGCACCTGTCCACACATGTATGTTGGCCCACTCCTCATGAGCAAACTGCTCCGGCTGTCTCAGGTTTGCAGGCTGTCTTCTCCAGACTGCATGTTTCAGCTCCTTCCACAAATGTTCAACAGGATTTAGATCAGAGATCATAGAAGGCCACTTCAGAATAGTCCAGTGTTTTGTTCTGAGCCATTCTTGGGTGTTTTTAGCTGTGTGTTTTGGCCTATGACCTGTGACTGAGACCAAGCTTTCTGACACTGGGCAGCACATTTAACTCCAGAATGTCTTGATGGTCTTGAGATTTCATTGTTCCTGCACAGATTCAACACACCCTGTTAGATGCAGTTAAGCAGCCCCAAAACATAATTGAGCCTCCTCCATGTTTCACAGTAGGTACAGTGTTCTTTTCTTTGTATGCCTCAGTTTTGTGTCTGTGAACATAGAGCTGATGTGACTTACCAAAAAGCTCCAGTTTTGTCTCATCTGTCCAAAGGACATTCTCCCAGAAGCTTTGTGGCTTGTCAATATACATTTTGGCAAATTCCAGTCTCACTTTTTTATGATTTGTTTTCAACACTGATGTCCTCCATTTAGTCCACTTTGGCTCAAACAGCGACTGATGGTGTGATCTGACACTGATGTACCTTAACCTTGGAGTTCTCCTCTAATCTCTTTGGAAGTTGTTCTGGGCTCTTTGGTTTCCATTCGTATCCTTTGTCTCTTCAGTTTGTCATCAGTTTTCCTCCTGCAGCCACGTCCAGGGAGGTTGGCTACAGTCCTGTGGACCTTAAACTTCTGAATAATCTGTGCAGCTGTAGTCACAGGAACATCAAGCTGCTTGGAGATGGTCTTATAGCCTTTACCTTTAACATGTTTGTCTATAATTTTATTTCTAATCTCCTGAGACAACTCTCTCCTTAGCTTTCTGTGGTCCATGTTCATTGTGGTACACACCATGATACCAAACAGCACAGTGACCACTTTTCAGCCTTTAAATAGGCAGACTGTCTGATTACAGGCTTGAAGACGCCTGTGATGATAATTACAGGACAGACCTGAGTTTAACATGTCCCTATGGTCACATAATTTTCAATCTTTTCTAGGGGTACCATCATTTTTGTCCAGGCCAGTTTCATGAGTTTATTTTTTAAAATAATTCTGTTTGACCACAAGTCAAAAGCAATGTCCGATTTTCATTGGTCAATTTTCATAGAATTTTTATGTATTATAACTTTTGTCAGATTCAAATTATTTCTGTGACTATTGTGGGTTTTTCCTTTAGTAACAGAGGGGTACCAACAATTTTGTCCACGTGCGTGTATATGTATATATATATATATATATATATATATATATATATATATATATATATGTATACACACACATATATATACATACATATATATATATATATATATATATATACATACATATATAAATAGTATATATAGATATAGATTTTGATAAATTTTCCATAATTTCCCAGCTCAGGATCAATTAAGTCCGTCCATCTGTCCATCCATCCATCCATCCAACTATCTGATTTTTTTTATCAGCTATCTGTCTATCTAATCAACTAAATATCAATCATCTGTCTATCTATTACCACTCTCCCACTAAAATTTGCAGATAAATCCACCAACAATCAGCAAGTACCTCCTTCCCCATCACCAGCAGACAAGTGGCGTGGCTGTTTTATCCCCTCCCCTGTGTCAAGCTGATGTCATCACGTTGACATCATCAGCATACCGAAACATGGCCGAGTAAAATGATTAATGGAAAGGATTAATTTGTACTTTTTCCCTCTTTCTAAATGTACAAACTCAGTGTAGACTGAATAATATTCGTGTGCAGATGATACGAAGGCAAATGGAGGTTGTTGCTGAGATGGCAAAAGCTGTGTTTGAAACGTTCCCTATCACAAATATAGTGCACTATATAGTGTGGTTGCCATTTTGTAGTGTTGTTCGAATTCTCAGCGGTTAATTACAGTGTACTATAAAATACCCACAATGTGCAGCAAATGTGAGTGTACATACAATGTGCCCTATATTGTGCTCACATAATCTATAAGGCAATGCAGTTTGTGTTTTTTTGCACTGCTTTCATTTATAAATGTAAGAAACGTTAAAGAATCCTTAACACATTCTCAGTAAAGCTTTTTGAATCTTTTTTCCAACAGTTGTAAACAACTGCACAATTTGCTACTTATCCTCCTGAGTGCCCCGGTTTGTTTATGTGATGCTTGGTGCATGCACTTCTGTCACAGGAATGTCTGGCTCGTCTACTGACTCAATGATGTTTAGAAAGTTTAAGCTTAGTGTCGGAAATCTTGTTTGGTCATTCTCAATGCAGTTCACTATTTCATTAACACTACACGTGGAATAGTGAGGTAGTGAATGAGTGAATTGTTTCGAGCACAGCTAAAGAGTTGCAGATGTTACAGACAGAGGACACAGGCATGATTTTATGCCATAGGCACGTTGCGCCAACGTCATCCTGTAAACTAGCGCGTTCAACCGGGTATGATGTTCCCACTGGGAGCCGATCAGAAGCAAGCTGATAAAAGCCTGTGTTGCTTGCAGGGTCAGTTGGCCTGGGTTTAGATGCTGATTAAAGCCTTTACCACTGCTGACTGGAACTGATTGTTGCCGTGTTTAAACAGGTTGGCCAGTGGGAAAGAGGTATTACTGTCTATTACTCTATCTAAAGTATCTATCCATGCATATATTCATAAATTCATTCTTCCATCCATTATTCCTCGTCTCTGTTCATCCCTCTTTCTGTTCATTCGTTGCTCTATCGTTTTACTGTTTATCGTTTTACATCTTTTCATCTGATGATCAATCTGCCATTGTATCCATCTATTGATATCTACTAATTCATCTATCTTTCGTTGTATCATTTTATTGTTGTATCCTTAAATCTATCAATTTATCAATCCTGCATCCGTTATGCATCATTTATTCATCAATCTGCTCTCTCACCCAATCTGATCATCAATCTATAATATCTATAACTATAATACTATCCATCCAACCCTTTAGGGGTGGGGTGGCGATGGTGGGGGACTGGCTTGGGCTGGTCCTAGCCAATCACAGGGCTGATATGCAGAGATAGACAACTATATACACACACTATCACACCTTAAGGCAATTTACAGTCACCAGTTAATCTAACAAGCATGTCTTTGTTTTTTGCAGGTAAACAAAGCACATAAAGAAAGTATTCACAACCTTCATGCTGCACCACAACGCAACCCTCCATCTTTAAGAGCATAATAAAAACATGTACATCACTGATTTTAAACATGGGCTCACAACATCACATAGGGCTGTTTTTCATTTACTAATGTAACAAATGTAGTCCAGTAAGGGAGAAAATTCACCCCTCATCATCTCTGGATTTTGTTTTAGTGCATTTTCTCCCTCCGGGGTGGTATATCTGACACTAATTAATGGTGTTAGCTGTAGATCATTTAAATGAGGGGAATTAATGAAGGTCAACACATGCGGTTATTCATCTTGAGGCCTTAACCTCCAGTCATTAACCAAACATTCTTTTATCTGGTGTTTGTGCAGTCACGGACCTGGAGTCGTACAGCTCCCAGCGCTCTCTGTAGTAATACTGCTGCAGGCTTTTGAACCAGTGTGTGGGCTCTCCCTGATGAGTGCGGTTCAGCAGGTCCTGGAAGGTGGGTGACACATACACGTCCTGATCAATGGGGAAGGGCATGCGGTAGTGGAGGTTGTGGAGAAGGTGGTACGCCCCCTGGTGGACTGAACGGATTGGGTAGTACATGGTAACCTGGAAGCAGAAAAAGACAATTAAAGGTGCTTTTCAACAGCAGGAACTTTGAAATCTTCAAGGAACTCTTTGAATTTTAACAGAAAGGGACAAGGGTATACATTTAGTTCTGGTGTAACTGATCCACTCCTTGAAAAGTCCATGCTCAGGAAGTGTTTTTACCTGAAGGTACTTTAACTTTTGTGGCCTGCGGTGCTGAACATTTCTGGTTAGACTCAGCATTGTATTTATTTACAATTTGCATAAAAACCTGTCTCCAGTAACAACCTGTGATCATAACTCAGTTTCAACCAACCAGCATTTAAGACTTCTATGCCAAGAGTATTTCATTTTTTCCTCAAGATCCCCCCCAAAAAATTAATCTCTAAGCAAGATAGCAAAGCTATGTGCTGCTAGGCTGCTTGCAATTCACACCATGATTATATATGAATATAGCCATGAGCTAACAGGATCGCATCTCCTCTTAGGCAGCTTTTCTACTCCATTTTAACATAAAATTCAGATTGCCTGCAAATTTGAGAATGGCTTGCAAACAAATGGCACACTCACAACTGCGAGTCGCTTCTCATGGTTCACATAAAAGAGCTGTTCAAAAGACCCAACTTGTTTGTGAACATCACATCTCCAGCTCAAACCAACGCAGATGCAGGTCAACTTGTTCATAAGTGGAAGAAGAGAATTGCAAGACAGCAGAAGATAACATAACGCAGTAAAAAAAAAAGTCACAACAAGCACACAGGATCGTTTATAGTTGCTGTGGAGTTTTTATGATGACTGTAGACAGAGGCAGGCTAGCTATACCTGTTGAGCTAAGCTAATTAGTGGTCAACAAGCTTTGCCTGTCTCTTTCTTCTTACTGCACACACAGTCAAAGGAATGATGTCTATCTGCTTGTCATGGACTCGGAACTGAGGCAAGACACAAACACAACAAATGTTGGCATATCCCTTTAAGCCTTTGTGCCTTACGTTGTGATTTGTACCAACTTCAGCTATGACCACCTGACATCCTCTCAAGATAAATAACCTGCTTTTATACTGAAAGAAAATGAGAAACATCCGGTATAACTGCTATTGGCTATACCAACCAAAAAGGACAGTGCCAGTAAATGAAAAGGCTAACATGAATGGTAAAATGTGAGATGCTTGATCTCACAAGGTGCAGATTTTTTGATTTCTCCATTGTTAGTGCTAAGTAAATGGAGACACCCAAAGGAGCAGCAGTGTCCTGATTTCCTATGACTGAGTAACTTAACTAAAGTGCACAAACACAGCCCTGACAGTCAGAGCTGTCTGAATGCAGAAGAGCTCACAGACCTCATGCAGGGACTGGCTGGCATAGACTGTGTGCCAGCTGCTGGGCTCGGAGACCAGGGCGGGCAGAAGGGAGCGACCGGTGAGGTGGACAGGGGTGGAGGGGCTGCCAGGAAGGCTGTAGGCCGGGTATGGGACAGAGAACCAGTCCAGTATGGTGGGAGTGATGTCTGCCGTAAAGAGAGGGAGGAACAATTGTTAGGGTCTTTCTATAGAAATGTTTGTTTTGCATGTTTCTTTGTTCAGTGAGGAGTCTTTTTTATCAATAATCTGAAGAAGTATGTCAATATTAAAATAAGGCTGAAATTTGAAAGACAACTTAATTCTCAATTGTCTTAATTCAACATTGTTTTTGACATTCTGACTTCAATTTCAGCACGATTACTTTTTTCTCAAAGAGAAAAAGGGCAAAAAAACTTAACCCATGTTGTTTTTCTGATGCTTGACACTAAAACTCATGAACATATATGTGTTCAGTTTGAGACCAAACAGCATCATTTTATTAGAGATATTTAAGTGATTGAAGATTTCTATTTGAAGTAAATTTTGGTCTGAATTTCTTCTTTCTTCAAGGTAAGAGTAATGTAAGGAATTATATATCAAACTCTCAATGTGTTTCCATAAGTGAACATTTAAAAACCAGTAGTAAGAGATATGCTTTAAACATTTATGGTCATTACACTATCTATTTACTTCCTTAACTTCTAATTATTTGTAATATAGTTTAAAAAGTTAGTTATTTTGTGGAGTTACATATATTACTCTCTTTGCATTATTTTTTCACAGTCCTGTAATCTCCCCCTTAACACATTACGCTACATTTCTTCCTTTGAGATTTCAGGCTGAAAGATCCTGCTGATGCATCACTGACAGTGACATGTCGCCCTCTTGTGGACAAACCAACACTGCCACACATGTATGCAGGCAGAGGCACTAAAAGATAAATACTATTTATCCTATCTTAAATTCATAATGTCTATCACAACTTTTGTTTCTCTACTTTGCATTCTTACTTTATTGATAATGTGTTGAATATGTCCTCTGCAAACGTTTAATTATGACTGTTTTACTTGCTTTGTAAATTCACTTAAGCTCTATAATTCATTCAACCTAATTTCTTTTTTTTTAGGCAGGAGTGCCCCAAACTTAACATGCCAAGATGTCCAAATATGACAGCCTCTTGCTGTGACCACTCAGTCAGTTTCTGTAGCAGCCCCTGATAGGAGCCTGCACTCATGTAGGAGACACTTTTCAGTCCATCAGTGACCTCCTGCGGATTAACTGTGTTCAGTCTCCATCTAGTGGCCTTTTTTGTGAATGAGTAAGACCCAGAGTGAGACACAGATGTCCCTGTTTGTTCATTAGGAAGTATGAGTGGTCACAAAGTCTGAGGTCTGGTCTTTACATTAACATAAGAGGTCACTATCAGATAAAAAGTTTGAATGTTTATTTCTGTCAGGGTACTTTGATATCTATTAATATTCTTCATTATTTATTAATTTTTAAAAACAATTAACCTTTTGTTACTTCAAATTTAATTTCTGCGTTAAGATGTATTTTTATAAATAACCCATTATAAATGTACTGTTGATAGTGTGGGAAAAAATAAATTGGCTTAGTTGATATTCTCAGAAAAACTCTGTTTTTAACATCAAATTTGACACTTTCATACAACTATAAATTTAACTCTTCTCTAAAAAACAAAATTCTAATAATTTACTGTAAACAAAAGATCAAAATCATATATACACTTTTGTACCTATTATTTTTTATTGTTTTAAAATGATGTCACATTTAAGTTTTTGGTTATTTAAAAACAAATAAATATATAAAAAATGCATCTTTACCTACTCCTACAACTACTTTACTCCCTCAGAAGTCCAAGATTAAAAAAATGGGATCTCACTGGGTTCTTATGTTAGACTCAAATAAAAATGTGAAACTTGATTAATTTTTCCTTTTTTCTGAAGAAAATGAAGCAGGACTCCCCAGCCTCCATCCGCGATCTATGTTTGTGTGACAACATCAGTGACAGACTGATTTTATTGTGGTTCACATTCATGTCTGTGTGGGTACATTAGTTCTGCCTAGATATGACCACTTCCTGAAAACTTCCTACTCGAGGTGCAGCTGACAGACGATGCTGCTGCAGGGCCATCAGCTGCAGGGTTTTACGGTTAGTCAGCACAAATTTATGATACGATACGATCGCAGTGAAACTTAAGTGGGTGTGACATCACTGAGCGACACGACAGTGATCAAGTAAGCTATTTTATGGACAAGTGATGCGACCTGAGTGACCGATGCCATTTTGGTCACCCAGTGATGTTCGCTGTGATTGCACCTTAAGGCTCATCTCTTTTTGGGTCGCTGGAGCCTATCCCACCTGAGCTTAGTGAAAGGCAGGGTACATCCTGAACCTGATACCAGCCAATCACAGGGCCTCATAGAAAGACAGACAACTATTCACACTAATACCTAAGGGCAATCTGGAGTCACCAAATGACCTAGTTAGCATGTTTTTAGTCTGTGGGACGAGTTCTACTCTCTTCAGGCAGGAAGCCGGAGCGCCCGGAGAAAACCCACACATGTAAAGGGAGAACAGACAAACATGCCCGACACTGGGTCTGAACCAGCAATCTTCTTGCATCACCTGCTGTGCCACATTGCCACCCTGAGAATATTTATACATGTTTAATTTTAATATATTGTAAGCCCAGTATTTCATTTCACTGACCTTCACTTCTTCTGGTTTGTAATATTCTGGGGTCCAGTCTGGTATTCTGCCCATCCCCATCTCCCCGTTTCCAAACTTCTCACAGAAAGCTCCGTACTGAGGCTGAGAGTGTCCACATCGATGCGTGTCGTGGAAGGCAACATAGAGGAAGAAGGGCCTCTCTTCACCTCCAGTGTTCTCCTCGTTCACTCTGTTCTCCTGTCTTTGCTCAACCAGCCCCCGAAACCACCCCCTTACCACAAACTTTAAAAATATATCATCCATTTTTATCTGTCTAAATCTATGTGTATGTTCTCTTTGTCAGTAATAATTTATTGCCATTGGAATCCTAATTTCCCTGTGGAATAACGAGGCACAAAGAGAGATGGGAGATAAATAATAAAACAGTAGTAGATAGAGTAATAAAACAGTAGTAGATATGGGAAATGCTT
Source organism: Scarus forsteni (assembly GCA_036419115.1). Taxonomy (NCBI): domain Eukaryota; kingdom Metazoa; phylum Chordata; class Actinopteri; order Labriformes; family Labridae; genus Scarus; species Scarus forsteni. Next base: position 8,874,820 of record JAZDUH010000289.1, read on the forward strand.
TGTAAGTTTTAAGATAAACTAATAAATCTTCAAATAAGATAGAATGGGAGAAAATATAGTTTATATTGATGAAGAAAAAAATCATTACCAGGCCTAATGCTCTGTGAAAAGGCTGCTTACAGGTGAAACCACTTACAGTAACATGCTTATCCAGACCAGAGCAAGATAATTCTTAAGAAAAGGTTTGGCAACATGGAGAGTTTTCATTTTGTTTCCTGTATTTAAGCTTCAATTATATTCAATTGTAACATAATATAAATGCAATACGTTAATACCTGCTCCATACAATGTCAACAAGAACAAAGTCCTTAACACTAAATATTTTAAAGTATATTGTTTTAAATAATCAAAAATGGCAGGTAAACCAGTAGCAGTTTCATATTACACTGAAGTCTAGGTCTAAATGTTGTTTTATCAGTTTTTGTAATAGCTGTGAACAAATTTATAAGTAAATCTTAAGTATTTAAATTTGCACTGACTTTTTTTTCTAAATGCACTACCTGTGGAATCCCCACCTGAGCACAAAGTCCAAGATTAAGGTACATCCTGAACAGTAGTAGATAGAGTAATAAAACTTGAATATTTTGAACTACTTCACTGTACATAAACAAAACATTCTTTTTTATTTTATTATGCAAATGTTATCAATCCTGTTCTTAGCATTTTGAGCCAGGTGCAACACAATTTCATCTACTGTGTACTGTTGATATGTAGTTGAATGACATGAAAGTATTTATAGTTATCTGTAAGAATTTGACCGTTAATATGAATGAGATTGTGTCATTTTTGGGTTTATTTTCACAACAATTATTATTATTAAAATGTTTCTGATAAAGAGTGGTGAGTTAAGACTTATTTACTACTCGATCTATACACTTCAAGATGATTGTGTATTCATTCACCTCCTTTAAAATATTAATATTATTGACCACAAAATGTCAAATATCATGGGTATAAAACTTTTATTTTTTTTCTACTTATTATCAAACATAATCTAAGATGCTTTTTGCTGAGGTGTTTTTTTCTGATCCAATCCAACTGTCTTCCAGATTCCCTCCCCCATGCATGTGACTGTCTTTGTATGTTCTTGGCCGAGTTGTACTGTAAAGGAAACTTCATGCTCTGTACCTGTGACATGTGCAATGACAATGAAGTAATTGATTGATATGTATTAATAATGTTGTATTTTTTGTTCAAGTTTTTTCTAAACATCAGTACTGAAATTGTTTTCAGCAGAAAAGGGTTGTCAAATACCTGCACATCAGATAGTTCATCCAAAAGCTAAAGATTGGTATAGACATGTGAAAGTTCCTGTTAATATTCACTGCAGATATTTAGACAAAAATATTTGCTTTAACTTTGTGCCATTTATGCATATTTATTGATAAGCTCCAAAAATAGGATTGATTTCCTGTCAGCAGATTGGCAAATCAGTGTTCTTGCACTGAGAAGTGCAAAGCTTGAGTTTATTTTTATGATCCAAAGTATATTTGAGTATAGCATGGTTGTAGCCCAAAAAAAACAACAACTTAACATTAAGTTTTTTCTACACAACAGTTTTGAAACTATTATCAGCCTTGAAAGGCTGGGAAATACCTAAACATCAGAAATCTGTGGAAATTCAAAAATCTCATTTTTACTTATGATATCAATGTTTATAATAAGGGGCTGGTAACATTACTTTTTTGTGTATGTTAAATACTACATAGGGTATTTGGTCCATGTCCAATATCTCTCTGAAGTGTTTTGCTGCTTTTCTTTACCTGTGTGGACGTTTGCCTGTTTGAGCAGCAGCGGCAGACTTTGGACTCCATCAAACGAGTTAAAGTGGTGAACACCCTGATGAAGCCCGTACATGCCATTTTGGTGCTGAAAACACAAATAAAACAGACTTTAACACTGTGACTCCATTTATAAGGGCAGTTGTTTTGTTTTCTTTACCTGTGGCAGGCCGGTGAGGATGGTGGAGCGACTGGGGGAGCAGCTGCTGACCGATGTGAACGCGTTTTTGAACACCAGGCTACGCTGGGCCAGAGATCGCAGGTGTGGCGTGTGGACCACAGAGTTGTTGTACACCTCTGTTTCAAATCCTGCATCATCAGCTGGTAAAGAAAAAAAGATGCAATTTGTTCCTGTTTATTTTTTCTAATTTAATAGATTGCTCAATTTGTATTATTATGCTCTTTTTATGATATGTAACAATGTCACTTAGTAGAGCTACATAGTGGATCTTTAACAAGTTTTGAAACAGTCCTATGTTGATAACTGAGATCAGTTTTAGTGTTTGCTGTACAGCACTCCAGCTGTGAGCTGGAGGATGTTTCTCCAATTTAGTTTTTACTCTTGTTACTATAGATGAAAAAATGATTGAATATATGCATTTCACACCTGGTGTTTTGAATGTGGTCTACCAAGTTTTAGGATTTAAAAAAAATCAACAGCATAAATGCATAAAGACAGATGACCATGAAGGTACAGCAGACTATGGGTATGCTGTAATAAGAAATGTGACAACCAACCCTGCTCTCCCTTACACTTTCCACCTCTACGCTACAGGGATCTTAGACTTTTTGCCAGACACCACGGTAAATCAAACACTAAATTAAAACTTCACTCACCGATTATTAAGAGCACATTTCTCTTCTTTGACTCTGCGATGCAGCATGAGGCCAACATGAGAAAAAGCAGCCTGAACATGATGAAAAGTTTTTCTCTCTACATAACACAGAGTCTAAAAACTGTGCTGTTAACGCTGTAAAACATGTCGTGTGCCACTTTATAAATAAATTACATTTCTACAGTAATCACAGTCGTTAAAATTACTGCATTGGGGAGAGAAAGTGACTATTAAAGCTGATTTTACATCCTGAGAAAAGACAGCGCAGCACAGATTGCATGTTAACTTCTTCCTCAAACAACTTAAGCCCCGCCCACTTTCAGTCACATGACCGCGGTCACATGCGCGCACACAACAGGAACCAGCGTCTCGCGCTCTATCAGCAGAATGTCAGATTTCGGGAAGTAGAAGAAGAGCGAGGTTTTGACCACAGAAATCACTGCTGGGGCCTCTTATCATGACAGAGAGGGAGACATAAGGCTGGGTAAGAGCTCTGCTGCTTTATCCCTGTTTTTAAAACTGTTATATAAATATATTTAAATTTCTTTGTTTTATCTGTGAGTGTTTAAAGCTTTTTCTCTCTATTGTTTTGGTCTTTTATTGTGCTTTATCCTATTCTGTTTTAATGTTATATTGCATAGTCTATTATGCTTTTTGCTTTCCTACACACCATTTACTTATTTTGTCATAGTATTACCCTTTTCTGTCATTCAAGGTTACAAAAGTGCACACAACACATTTACTATTAAAAGAAAGAAACATTTAAAATATCTTGTACATTTTATTATGCCTTTTGGTCCTTGAATGTAGCTTAATATTCCGTGGTATACCTGAACTATAATGTCTTGTACTTTTCTAAGGGTGCACGATGTTATATAATATCACTATCAGGAGATGTTTGCCTAAAACTTTAAATATCAGTATTGACTGGTTGACTTTTTTGCTGAAATATTGACCAGACATATCAGCCAGATAGTGGCAGTAATATACACAAAATACACAAAAGTACTGTATTGCTTATATTTGCATGGGTACATTTAGAAGTTAAGAGTTGTATTTTTTGTCGAGTCTTTTTTAAATTTTACATCTGTTCCTTACAGGGATTATATGGTCTCATTAAAAGCAACAAGTCAGGTTTCATTCAGTAAAGACTTTTTGCTCTTGATGAAAAACATTGGTATTGGTGATAATCAGTTCAGAAATATTGACATATAGCATATCTGCAAACATCCAATATTGTGCAGGGCCAATAACTCTGTTGCCGGGTAACCACATTTTCTACCTTGAACCACTTTGGTAAACACTGACCTCTGCAGACCAGGAAAATCCCTCGAGCTATACTTTTGGAGATGCTCTGACCTAGTCATCCAGTCAATTTGTCCTTAACAAACTTGCTTAAATCCTTTCGCTTGCCCATTTTCCATTTTGTAACACACAAACTTGAGGACTATTCTCTTGCTGCCTAACATTTCCCTCCCACTGACAGGTGCCATGATGTAGATAATCAGTGTTAATCACTTCACCTGTCAGTGGTCAGAATGTTATACCTCATGCCCAAAACACTGGCTGTAAAATCAACTAAAATGTTCATACATAATAATAATCAACTTTTTAGTGATTATCAGTCTTTGCTGATATTGTCCCAGTAAAATGGATCATCCCAAGCTTCTGCATTCAACTTCAGAGTATTCTTTAAATACTTGCTTAGCATAATAACTCTTAATATTTGTTTAAACAATTGTGTTGCTTTGTAGCAGTAATAGATATTTTATGTAACCTCTAACCTTTCTTAGAGAATAACATGGTTGTACTTAATCTTAAAAAAGTCGCAATGATTTTATTTTTAGTTCTCTAGAAAAGTAGGTGTGTAATAGCAAAGAAAACAGTTTTTAAAATCTGTAACGAAGAGACGTCTCACGGCTAATGGCGCTTTCTCGCACTATATATGAGAATACTCATGCAAGATGTTCAAACAGATATGGCAGCCCTTCCTTTAGTTTATCAGCTGTGAAGGATCCTCAGTGCTCTGATGCATTTTGAGTCTTCACTTGAGATTGTTTTTTGCTGCACTATTCACATTTAATATACAGTGCTAAAAAAATGTATTAAACTACCACCCAGTCTAAGGTTTCTGCCACAGCTGCCCTAAATTAACATCATTTGTAATTACAAAAGTCATTGTTATGCGTCTGTAATAGTTAGTGCACCAGCATAGAAGCTCTTTAACTGAAATTTTATGTTAATGCTAAAATACATTTTTTTATTGTTATCCATGAATTTTCAAATTTACTGTATTTATACAAGAAAAGTAAATCAAATAGTTATTTCTTGATTAATATGTCAAGTTATAGCTATTTACTTGCACTCCTGAACAATAAAATTGGTTTGTTTGCTGAATTTTATTCTTGATTAATATCTGACTTCTCAGGGTGGCCAGCGAGAGACTCAGATTTGGGTATTAAAGGGGAATTCAGTTTGACATTCCTCATTCCTGTTCAAAGTGTCCAATAACAGTAACATTTTCAGCTTTAAAAAAGCTTTTGAAAGATAGAATGTGATGTTAAAATGTTTGTGTACTCTAATTTTTAGGACTGGTGGTCCACTAAATCTGTATGTGTAGTGTATGAACGGCTGATCACTGATCTGTTAATAAACTACAGAACGGTGTTTCCCCTTTTCATGGGTGGAAGGGGAGGGGGCAGGTTAAGTTCTTGTTTTTGAAGCAGCTGAATGTCATTTTCTTACGTAGTAAAACTACAAATAAAGGTATTTAAAGTAAAATTAGAATCAAGTGTTTTTCATTACAGCCCTGCTCAGCCTTATCAAATTCAAGCCAAGTGGTCTCATGATTAGGCAAAATTATCTTGAATACCAGTCTCTCTTCTTAAGTAAAATGTTCAGTGTTTGATTTAGTAGAAAAGGTTTAAGTAGACATTCACATCCCTGGTAGGGTGGATCCAAGACAAATTGACATGAAAAAGTACAAAAGACCCACACACCAAAAAGAGCTCCCTTCAACAACTAATTTGACAAACAGTGACGTTTCCAGCCGTACGGCTCAAGTCTGATGGAGAGCTGTACGGCTTGAAATGCATACTTCTTGGTGTGCAGTGTTTGATTTCTCAAATGAAGAGGCTCATGTAAAACCGCATACCTGTATTAACTGACAGGTGGTTGTGGAGTGTGCATCCTAACCTCTACAGCCCCTGTTTTAAGTCTTCTGCTCGACAATGACATCCTCATAAGGAAAAGAGTGTATTTCTGCAACCATAAGGTCTATTTGAATTACTTTGGTGTCATAATAAAAGCAACACTTGAGAGATTTGTCCAGATGGGAAATTATCAGTTTATCGGCCCTTTTCCACTTGCACGCCTTGGCCCTACTCTACTCGGCTCTACTCGATTTGCAGCGTGTTTCCACTAGCCTGGTACCTCCTATAAAAAGTTTTAGTACCTACTCCGCTCTGGTTCCAAGCGAGCAAAATCGATACTAAAAGCTGACGTCACTGACTGCCGGCTACTGATTGGTCAGACAATGTCGTCATCGATGAGTCATGAGCGCGATGACCTAGCATGCTAATGGTAGCTACCGTTCTTATGAAATGTTGTAATATTGAATTCTGAAAAGCTGTATTTCACTGATAATGTTTGATATTAATATTGACAAATAAAAAAAAAAGAAAAAACGGTAGCTACCATTAGCTTATCCTCATACGTCTTTTCTTTGCAGCTCGATTGCTCTCGTCCTCGGCTTCATTCTGTTGCATAGCTTCCAAAACTCTCCTGTGCTTCTCAAGGGGTATTTCTTCTTGGTTTTTGACAAAAAGCCACAGATTGTTGTGTCGCACTCAAAATGACGTCAGCAACGCCGTTGGGCAGGCGACTGGGGCTATTGAAAAAGCAGCGCAAGGCGAGAAGAGTAGAGCCAGGTAGAGTCGAGTAGAGTAGAGTATAGCTAATGGAAAAGGGCCATTAGTGTTGCTGGGACAGAGTAAATGAAGATAGAAGTCAGAATCATTTAAAATATGATCCTCGCCTGAAGAAATATATATATACATACCTATATTGTGAATGTCTCTTGGAAATTATGCCTGAGTGGCTGTAAAACTCTGAAAATTAATAATAAGATATTTTTACTTAATCTAAAACAAGGACTATTGTTATTAAGTGATGCAGAGAAAAATTAGAGAGGTTTTATAACAATATTGTCAGGTGAGGATTTTGAAAAACACTTCACTTTTTCTTACATTTTGTTGGAGAGTGTGCAAGCATTCCTGAAATCAGATACTTTAAGACTGTAGAGGTTAAACTCGATCAGCTGCTGCAAAACAAGTGTGACAGCATTTTCACCATCATACCTTTATCTAAACATCAGCTTAATCATGCTGCAGCCCAGCAGTTACGTATGTCAAAATCATAATTTTATTGGTTTAAACAGTAGACAACACCAACAAGAGTAAGCAATGATGAAGTTTACAAAGTAGTGTGACAAAGCCGTGGAGGGGAGCGCTGTAGTGACCTCACTGCTGTTAAGGCTGTAGTGACCTCACTGCTGTTAAGGCTGTGTGTTCCCAGTCGCATTAGCAGATCACAGCACTGACTTGTACAACAAGCCCGTGTGAGTGTAAGGCTGAGGTCTGAGGGATAAGAACTGTACTTTTTTTCCTTTTAAGGTGCCGCAACAGAAGAAGAACAGAAATGCTGCTTTATTAATCTCATGAGGAAGTTCATCTTTTATGCTCTGTTGATGAACCACACAACACATACAAGCACCTCTAAATATGTGTTTGCTCAATACCTCAGTGTTAAACTGAATATGCACAGCTGACACGTTAAGTAATACCCACTTGTGTAACAACCCCTGGTCAGAGACACGTTTATAAAGCTCTGACCTGTCATGTGATCACCGTATGATAATAAAAACATCACGGCTTTTAAAGGTGCAAGGGTCCTCACAGACACCTGTGGAGCGCCTGCCGTCAGATATTTAACCCAGAAACTAAACACTAAACTGAGGTGTGGTCATCCACCGTAGTCACATGTCAGTCTTAGACTCTCCTCTGATGACTTTTGTTTGTTCTTCTCTCTCAGATCACCCTGGCACCTGCAGATATGGCGTCCTCCCTCCTCCATAGTGGCGTGTGTTTGCTCAGAGAATCACTCGGATAAACACACTCATGCAGGCACACAGAGCTCTTCTTCTTCTTCTGTTATCTTCTGTGTTTGGCCGGCGGAGAAAAAGGGCTGGAGGAAACAAGCAGCTCCTCTCACATGCTGATAAGTAACATTTGGAGCAGAAGAGGAAAAGACATCCCTTTGTGTAAGTGTTTTTCTTTATCTGTTACCAAGGGCAGCTCGATAGAGGCACAAATCATAACCTGTTTTTTTATGCTTGATGTTGAAGTTTGGGTTATTCCACATGATTCCTCACTGCTTTTACAGATCCTGCATCTGTGCATGAATTATAAACAGTTTTATAGATTAGTCATAGCCTCCAGTAGCGGGCACAATAGTAAGACAAATTGTGCTGTAGGGTTGCTCAATGGGAATTTATAGGAATAACAGGAATAAACCTGGAATAATCCTGACTAAAGCAAGCAGAGTTTATTCAGATATACCTGAGATAAACTTTTGTAGTCTTCTGTCACATGCACATAGCAGACTGCTTACTGCAGGTGTTTTGAGGCCACGCCCCCTAGACCCTCGTCCATAATGTGTGCAGATGATTTTTAGAACCCTGGACTATTAAGGCTGCGGTTTTGAACACAGCACAAGACTAATGAAAGCTCACATTTGAGCCTGTGCACTACATGGTGTGAAGTTAAATAAATGTTCAATAAAATGTTTAAAACTTTGTTCTTACTGATAAATCTGTTGAAATGTAATGTTATTTTTAATTGTATTATTTGGCATGGATGACTGCCTTTGACTAAACAAAATGGTTATATTCATCTTTAAATTTGATACATTCATTTATTCATTTTCTATGCCTTTTGGGGTCACGGGGGCCTGAGGCCTATCCCAGCTTTCATTGAAGAAGAAGCTAGATACACCCTGAACTGGCTACCAACCAATCACAAGACCACAAAGAGACGGATAAGAATTCACGCTCACACTCCTACAATTTAGAGTCACCAGTCAACCTAATGAGCATGTTTTTGGTCTGTAAATGGTAAATGGTAAATGGACTTGAACTTATCTAGCGCTTTTCTAGTCTTTGACTCTTCAAAGCTGCTTTACACCACTGGTCACACGTACCCATTTGCTCTCACATTCACTCACTGATGGTTCAGAGTTTCTATGTTAGTTATCCATCAGTATCTCTAACAAATTAACGCCCTTTCATGCCCATTTACACACCACTGATGCAGCAGTGGCAGCAACTTGGGGTTAAGTGTCTTGCCCAAGGACACATTGCCATGTGTCACACGGAGCTTGGCTTGAACCTGCAACCTCTCGATTACTGACCAAATGCACTGTCCAACTGTGCCATCGATGCCTCTTACCGTGTTTCTGAGAAGAAGACGGAGTGCTCTGGAGAGAACCTACACATGCACTGGAAGAACTTGCAAACATCACGCAGAAGGGATCGAACGGGCGACCTTCTTGCTATGCACTACTTGCTGCGCCAGTGTGCCACCACTAAATTTGCTACAGTTTGTTTAAATTATTCCCCAATTTCCAGCTAGTTCCCATCATTTCCATAAAAAGCTTCCCATTTGGAACATTTCTAAAATTCTTGATCTTTATTTCTCATGGAAAGTTTCTGGAAATTTACTGAAAATTTTCCACCTGGTCACAACACTTGGCTGCACATTGTTTTGCTTTGCTGTTAGTCTGGCCCCCAAAACTGAAGTGGCTCTACTTGGATGCTGGGGTGCAGAGTGCAAAGATGTTGCCAACTTTATGCAGAGTCAATCACTACAGACCTCCAAACTTCATGTGGCCTTCAGATTAGCTCAAGAACAGAGCAGAGAGCTTTATGGATGGATTTCCATGGTCGAGCAGCTGTATCCCAGCCTCACATCACCAAGTGCAATGCAAAGTGTCGATGCAGAGTGGTGTAAAGCGCACTGCCACTGGACTCTAGAGCAGACACGTTCTCTGGAGTGATGAATCATGCTTTTCCATCTGACAATCTGATGGGTTGCCAGGAGAACAATACTCATCAGACTGCATTGTGCCAAGTGTAAAGTTTGGTGGAGGGCAATCAGTTTGTGACCTCACAAATGTGTTTCTGGAAGAATGGTCAAAAATTCCCAGAAACACTCCTAAACCTTGTGGACAGCCTTCTCCGAAGAGTTGAAGCTGTTTAGCTGCAAAGGGTGGACCAACGTCCAATTGAACCCAATGGATTAGGAATGGGATGCCACTTAAGTTCATATGCCAGTCAAGGCAGGTGAGCGAATACTTTTGACAATATAGTGTATCTTGGCAGAGGTTTGTGCTCTCCGAGTGCTTTCTTGTTACTCATGTTTTTCTGACACTTTGAACGTAATGCAGGACGATTTATACCTGAAAAATTCCATTTTATGCGATGCTACATTATTTTGGCTTCATGTTTGTCCATTTTTGATGTCAGATGGTGTTTGTGTCGTGGTGTGTTTGATGGCTGATCAGCTGATCATCAACACCTGACTGCTCAGACTGTTGAGCTGAAGGACTCTCATTTGGTATTTTGTGGCTTTTCTGTGCTCATGTGTCTTCTTCACTTTCCTCTTTCAATTCTTGCTTGGAGGAAGGAGGAAGCAAGGAAACAACATGAGGGAAAAAAATAGGATGGATGGGTTATGTAATGAGAGGCGCCCTTCATTTGGTCAGTCTGAGTAGAGTCAGGTGTTGAGTATGAGCCGCCCAGCTGAACTATCATCAGTGCAAGTGGTTCAGAAACCTAAAAATCATTTTACATTTTCTAAGTTGTTTTTTTAGAAGAAAGTGTCTCTAACTCCAGAAAACCTTAGTCAGCTGATTTTGAGTGATGAATTTAATGGCTTATTAAAATTTTTAACTGCTGTTTTATGCAGCCCCTCTTCACCTGAGAAATAAATCGTCCTGCTCAGGTATGTATAAGAACCAACTCAAGCCTGTGTGACAAACAGGAATGATCAGTGTGAAGGTGTGGCACTTTGTCAGGTGCTGCACTTTCACACCTCTGTTGTTGCATCTGTGGTTAGAAGACTTCTACAAAGGATGCACTGTTGTTTCCTAACTCCAAGCTCCTCTAGAAGCCTCCTTGCTCCTGCACCCCTGCTTCCTCCAGGTGTATTTAAGGAAATGAAAGATCCTCCATCATGGTGGAGGAAGACTGACTTTCAGGTCAGTTGAGAGGAAATGAAGTTGGATAACATTATGTAACTATAAAAGCACTAGGAGGGCGCAGACCTCCGTCAGCGCCTCAGTTCTCACCCATATTGTGATTTTCACCATAAATATTAGTCCTACCTTTATATCATCTAAATATTTAGATCCCTTGACCATGAAAACATACCATTAGCAATTGGATTCATAATGATATCTATTTTAGTTCAGTAGTTATTCACGAAAATTGCATTTTTCATCATGGTGGATCCAGACGGTGATCCGGATCACTCCCAAAATCTAATCATGTGTTCCTTGTCCCATTCCAGACATTTCCTGAAAATTTAATTGAAATCCGACCTTAACTTTTTGAGTTATGTTGCTAACAGGGAAACAAACAAACAAACAGACAGCAGTAATAATATAACCTCCTGGCAGAAGTAATAATGAGAAACACCCAAGAACTTCTCATTTAGGTGTTTGAGACTCCTCTGTCCTCGTGTCTGTGGGTGTTTCTCTCTACATTACTGTCCATCGCACTTCCTTTACTCTTAGTTCCTCCTAGAAGGAATTAAAAATAAAGAAGCAAGAAAGACACTCAATAGGTTGTTCCTCTTTTCCTTTGAAACTAGTGGTAAATGGACGTGAGATTATATTTTGCTTTTCTAGTCTTTCGGACTCAAAGTTCTTCTACACTTCAGATCTCTTCACCCTAATATTCTGATCGGATGGTTCTAAATTTTATGTCAGTTGTCCGTTACTATCAGCTAAACACATGAATGTTCCTTCATACCCATTGACATGCCAGTGATGCAGTGGGAGCATCCCTGGGGTTTAGCGTCTTGCCCAAAGATTGATCCACACATGACGCCTGGAGCTTTGCCTGAACCTGCAACTGATTTGGCTGAGCTGATGTTGTTTTATTGTTTTTATAATATTTTATCTTATTCATGTTTTAATTTTTAAAATTTGGCATCAGTGAGAGAAAAAGACTAAAATTCAGCAGGGAGCAGAATATAATGGGGTGTCAGAAGTTAGCTTTATACCATTATATTGCAGTACCTCCATCTATCCATCTTGTTTGCTTATCCGTGGTCGGGTCATGGGGGCAGCAGTCTAAGCAGGGAAGTCCAGACTTCCCTCCAATGGGAGGGTCCAAAGTGGTGAGGTGCATTGCGAGCTGGGTGGCAGCTTAAGTTGGGGATATTGCTGTTCTTTTGGGTGCAATATTCTACTGTGCAATAATGCTGTTTTAGTGGTCAAATAAAAAAAAACAAATTGTTTTTTTACTTGCAGTTCAGCCTTTGACCTCTAGTGGGCAGCAAACATCCAGCCATTTGACTCTGTCTCTCTGTTACATTTGTTGACATTATTTCTTTTACTAAGACTAACAAACTTTTCACCTTATATTATGTTAGATATTGTTTTCCCAAGGCACTTTCAGATCATTAAAAAAGACTATTTTATGAAAAAAGTAAGATATATTGCCTCACTTATAGTATAAGAGTCTATCACATGTCGTATTACCCCTCTGTGTCATAATAATGACACTATAACACATGATTCTTGACCATACACATCAACAATATTTGAGGAAAAAAAAGTATAGTATAAAAAAATATTAGTATATGATTACAGTGATATGGTCTAATATTTAATGTCTGCATTAATAAATGTTCTCGCTATTATCACTAAGTGTTATTAAAACACTAAATACTGTCATTGTTGAAATACTTACTTCACATTTAACTGCTGGTATGTTTTCTCTCTGACTGTCAACAGTAAGGCCACAAGTTTGGGGCAGAATTTTCACCATTACCAAAGAGTCTCTTAGGGGGTCCTTGCTGTCCTTTATTTTGAGTTTTAAATGCTCTTTGATTAAATGTGTGTGGCAAAATATTAAATATTCCTGTATAACATACAGGAAAAAGGAAAATCCTAAGCAGAGAGGGAAGTGAAATCCTCAAACCACTTAAACCAGAGGCTAGAGGATCAAACAACTCAAAAAGTGAATAAAGTCATAAAACGGTTGTGCAGTAGATCAAGTATAGTAATGATGAATAATCAAGATACCCAGATATAAGGGATCATATATATAATTTGTGCATAGACAAGGACTGTAATATAAAAATCAATTTAATCCAAAAGGATACAGGTCAGGGTAATAACTGAACATTTTCAATTCAACAGCGATAAAAGAAGTTCACTGTTCACCTGCTGCTGTTGTCTCATATTTCTTTTTTTCTCTCCAGATTCTGCTCACCTGTAACCCCTGCACGATGGACCAGCCTCTGTTAGGACAGGGCTCAGGCAGCCGTCGGGCATGCTGCTCCTACAGCACCCTGAAGGCCTGGCTGCCCATCCTCTCATGGCTGCCCAGGTACAACCTAAAGTGGCTACAGATGGACGTGCTCGCAGGACTCACTGTTGGGCTGACCTGTGTACCTCAGGCGCTGGCTTACGCAGAAATAGCCGGCCTCCCTGTGCAGGTAAACACTCAGCGGTCATTTTCGCTGTTCGGCGACTAAAGCTGCATTCATACCAAACGCGACTCCGCGATCAAATCACATTGCCAACTGAAGTCGCATCGCGTGTCTATAAATATCTAATTTTGGTCACCGGTGCCCATCACAGTGGCTTGGTGATGTCATGTCGGTTTGAGTTTCACTGCAATCATATCATATATCATATAATAGGATGTATAAGCGGACACTATTCCAACTGTATCCTTGTCATACACTTATCAAACACAGAACACTGCAGCAGCATTATCTGTCAGTTCCCTGTAGTCTCTCTAGACGAAACTAATGTTCTCACTGACTAATGTTTCCAAACGGACATCGGCTTGAACACAGCAGTTGCATCGCGGCTGTACATTGACTTTGCATGGAGAGGACGCTCAAGTCACTTTTGGTGTGAAAGCATATGTGAGACCACAAATTTCGACAAGAGAGGATCTGAAATGTCCCATATTTTGCTTCTTCTCGACAAGTTAGCTTTGATCCCAGATGTCCTGAGATCATATTTTTGAAGCTTCATGGCCCAAAGTTATGCAGTCTAAAGTTATTGTCTACTCTCTAACGTCTCTACCCTTCGAGTGTCTGACCATGCCACATCCAAGGGGTGAGCTTGGCTTCAGTGTTCCACTTCTGTGCTCTAATGTTTACAGTGACTTTGCAGACATGCCAAGACATGTTTCTTCTACTGAAGCAGCTTGTTGGTAAAACAAAAAACCTGTTTCAAAAAGTGTTTTCCATCTGGGCGAGGCTCTGTATCTCCTAATAGCATTGTTAGTGATTTTTTGGGGTTTTCAAACAAGCTGTTCAATACACTCAGAGTGTTGCCATTCAGCTTTAGAATACTGAGATTTAATTCATGGTCCCTATTCTCTGCCCTAACCTGGATCCAAACTTTTATTTATTAATGCTTCACCTTTTCTCTTACAGAATGATGTTAAGACAATAATGAATCACAGCTTTGTTGATCATATAAACCTACTGTTTTATCTCCACAGTACGGCCTGTACTCTGCCTTCATGGGGGGCTTTGTTTACACCCTCTTGGGGACTTCTAAGGATGTGACGCTGGGTCCCACGGCGATTATGTCCCTCCTATGTTTCTCGGTGGTGGGCGGGCACCCAAACCAGGCGGTGCTGCTCAGCCTCCTCTGTGGACTCATCCAGGCACTTATGGCATTACTGAGATTAGGTAAGAGGGGGGAGCCGCCGTCATGTGAACAACATGTGATGCTTGTTTTGGTGGTTTCTTGATTTGGACTAAACTCGTGACCCTGGTTCATGTGCTGCACAGCATTATTTTGTGTTTGTTTAAAAAAAAACAGACATTTTTTTACAACTTGTTTTTGACCAGATTGTTATGAGATTTTTCTACAGTTACACCTCTTTGTCTTTGGCTTTTTGGATAAGCCATGAATTGAATGACTCAGATTGGTCAATATATCATGTATGGTTTAAGATATGTCTTTATATTTTCAAATCTTTGTAAACATAGGAATGTAATTAAAAATGTCTCCTGCATACAATTGTGGCAGTGAGGGTCATGCTTAGTTCTCTGCAGTCAAAGTGAACTATCCAGAAAAGCCTTTCATCCTGCAGAGGAATTTGTCAGACCTTAGAAACATTATCTATATCAATATTTGGATTTCATTTTCTTTTTGTATTGTAATTATAGGTACACTTGCTTTGCCTTTGTGATTCAGTACAAAACAAGGCTGCCTCGTGACATTTTTGGGGCCTTATAAGAGCTTTTACAAAACTCAAAATGTTAATTTTAACTATAGTTTCTGTACAAAAGGATATATATAGCAATTTCCGTACAAAAGGATCTGTAAGTGCATTTTTGCTACAGGAGGCCCCAAATTTTCATCTGAAACTGATCAAGTGAACTAGATGAAAAGCTGTTAAATGAACCAACCAATGTCTTGTGCAGTCAACAAATGCTGGAAAACCATGCTGTTCAGTGTCAGAGAAAAATGCCTGCCATAACATAAGAGAACAATTATTTAACTGGAGATAAATAAATACTGTCCTTGACACTTCTGGAGGAGAGAGCAGGAGGGTTTAGATTTTATTTATCACTTGCTGAAACATAAAGGCTCTATGGTTTGATGCATACAGTGTGTGTTTTTCTAACATCAAGACTTCATTCTGTGTTTTTCTTTTATAACAAATTTGCTGCTTGAAACGTTTAATACATTTAAATCAATCATTTTCTGCAGTAAACACTGTCAATTGAAATATTTCTGAAGCTTTAAATCAATTTGCTGCTCAGCTTTGACTGTTTCCTGTCATTACTCTGTCCTTTCTGTCTATTAGTGGCTACAATTTTACGCTGATTTGTGCTGATTGTGACATCTATGATTAGATCTATGGTTTAATATAATAAATGATGCATCCAAATGATAGAAGCATCAGCAATCTCAAAAGTCTGTGACTTTTCTTCAAGTTTATGCAGCATAAACAAAACCGATGCATATAGGCCTGTAATCAGCATTTTATTGGGCTGACAAATCGCTGACAAGCTTTTGAGTCAGTTTGGTTGCTGCTGCATGAACTTAATAAAAGTCAGACTTTATGAGAAGTGCTGATGCTTTTGTTATTTGGATGTTATACTTTTGTGAGTAAGCAATGACTCAAAAAAAGTGAACCGTTTCTTTTTTAAGTTGAGCAGACACTACTCAAAGATTTGTAAAGGAAACATACAGTGTGTTAGTGTTTTATACCACAACTATTTAAGGATTACATCAAATGTTCATTGCTTTGAAAAGTAGCTTACATTTTTGGTAATATTTGTAACATTTATTAAATTATTACACTGTTTTTTAATTCAAGTTTATAATATGAATGTTGGTTAAATATGTGTTGAAAGCTTCATATTTATTATTATTTGTTCCATTCTACGTTGTTATCAGCGCTCGTTTGGGAGTTAACAACAACTTCTTAAGAAGTAGAAAGATGAAACTAATGTGGCTCTCTTGAATGGTAAATGGACTTGAGCTTATTTAGTGCTTTTCTAGTCTTGGACTACTCAAAGCTGCTTTACACCGCAGGTCACACCTACCCATTCACTCTCACATTCACTCACTGATGGTTCTGAGTTTCTATGTTAGTTATCCATCAGTATTTTCTAACACTATCACTCCCTTTCATGCCCATTTACACACCACTGACACAGCAGTGGGAGCAACTTGGGGTTAAGTGTCTTGCCCAAGGACACATCGCCATGTGTCGCCCGGAGCTGGGCTTGAACCTGCAACCTCCCGATCACTGACCAAGTGCACCATCCAACTGCACCACCGACGCCCCAAACTTGTGACAATCAGAATTTCCCATCTATGCCTTAGACCTTGATGACATTTATGATTCACTTTATATATATTATAGTTAATAATTCAGGTAATGTAATGGCTGTTTATCATGTCTTTACAAAAAAAATACAATGACTTGTGTATCAACATTAAAAAATTGATGAAAGATATATCTTTTGGTCCATGTTGCCAAACATGAGTGACAGTTTTGTGATAGATTGCCAAAAAAAATAGGATTACAGAAGTGATGGCACAGAGATGCTTGCATTTTAAGAAACAGGATACTAGTTTTGTGCTCAGGCGAACAACTTCCTGCCTCGTCCTCCATGACGTCCTCTGCAAAACCAAAAACTCTGTCTGCACGACCTGTGAATTTAAAGCTTTTGTGTTTTGTTTGCCCTTTTTTTCTCAGGTTTCCTTCTGGACTTCATCTCTTACCCTGTAATAAAAGGCTTCACTTGTGCTGCTGCAATCACCATTGGCTTTGGACAGGTTAAGGTTAGAGTCACAGTTCAAGCACCCACTCATGCAGTCAAGCAAAACAATAAAAACAACACACATCTAAAGCAACATCAATTACCAGATCCTGTTTATAACCTTATCCATCTGTTATCTAGACCACTGAAAGGAAGGACATGCACTGGATCAGACACTCGCAAGGCTTTATTACTTAATGCTACTGTTATCCTGTCAATCTTACAGTTTCACACTTAGAGTTTATTGCTTAAGTTTTATCAGAGATTTATAACTTTATAACAAAGACAGAAACTGATTAAGCAACATGCTCATGGGAAACTGTAATAAAAGACCAAGTGATCAATAAAACAACTTTTGATACTGATGCCTAATCTGATAAATCTGAACTTTTATGTTCTTTTGTGTCTTGTCTTTATATTGTCTTCTCCTAAAACAGAACTTTATAGCATTAGTTTACTTTAATAATACATTTTATCAGTTATACTCTTAACCCAATCATCACCTTATCATCTTACGGTAGTTGCTTTATTTCTTTTGGAACAAAAGGCAAAACTTAATTTTCAATGAGGCACTTTCTTATGTAAAATAAGCCCATGCCATCACGTCTGTCAATGTGAATCACTCATAAATAAATCTGCTGAAATCACATCATAATGCAGATTTGTAAAAAGTCACATTTTCCAGGTCTAAATTCAGCTTCCAAAGTGCATTTCCATTTCCTTTTCTGATACGTCTCAAGAAGCCAAGGAACTTAAAGCTAGGCTCTACGATCTGAAAACCATTTCAATCTGTTGAGACAGATTTGAAAAACGCAGCCTGCCCCCCCTTCACTCACCCCTCCCCTCAGCGTTCCACGATCCTGTCCCCCCCTCGTGTAGCCTCCTAACAACACGCCCCCTCCGATAGAGCAATAATATCAGCAGCATCAACAACTTCAAAAACAACTCAACTCAACTGAAAGTAACAAACACGACAATCATCCCCTTGTAACACACACCAGTAGCCATTTCAATTGGACTGGGGGCGAAGCGGGTCTGGCATCGCCACTGTTAGCCGATCAGAGCAGAGCTGAATGTGGGCTAGGATTTACCTCTCTCGGCGTGTCCTCACCAGCTCAGTTTACAATGCTAACGCTGTGTGGCTAACTTATGCCAAAATCTATTGACAGAGCCTACCCGCTCTGACCAACAACGTTCAGTCATTAGCCAGTATAGGCACGGATCAACCAGAGTTATCCAGCAGACATCTCCCACTGTAGTAAACAAAGCTATTAAGCTATTACCTGCTCAACCAGGGGCGGAACGGGCGGTGCTGAAAGTCGGCCGGCGGCCAGCCAGTGCTTTGGCCGGTGCTGCGGCCGTTCACTAGCCGTTGGCCCGTGCTGCGACCGGCCGTTCGGTAGCCTGCAGCCGGCGCATAGTTCAACAATCCCAAATCATTCTGCAGCTTTTTCCACCGTTCGATTCTCCAATGTTGAGTCTCCGTTGGGACCTGAATTGCTCATATTTCTTCCTTACTTCAGTCTTTTCCTCGAAACTTTTACGTTTCCTTCTCTTCGATGTGGAGGGTAACAGAAGCAGCCTCCCAGCTCCATGATGCTTCAGTAGCTGTGGTGCTAGCTGATCACTGGTACATGAGAGAGGTAGTGGGGAGGAGGCAGGACCATGGGCAGGACGGTGCGGAGCAGGGGAGACAGGGGATTGGATGGACTCACGGACCAATCTGAACCGCCGGGAATGGCGTTTCGGATTGGTCAACTATTATGCTGCTTTGCAGCAGATATACTGAATGGATTTTTTTCATTCATTTTGGTCTTTATATTGTGTAGATCGGACCATAGGACCATAACGGCCTTATAAACGGTGTTATTAAGATATACCAAGCTTCCAAATCGTAGACCATAGCTTTAAGCTCTGACTATCATTTCTGAAAGTTAACATTTAATTGGTTAATAATGGATTTTTAGGCTGCACTTTTGTACAACAGCCACTTTACTAGGTACACCTTACTTCCTTAACAGTCCTCAAAGATTTGATACCACATTGACATCATATCACACACAGTTGCCGAATTCATTGTCATCTTCAAAATGATTTGAGCTTAGTGGTATGGCACGTTATCCTGCTAACAGTAGAGGTCAGAAAATGAGCACACTGAAGTCATAAAGAAATGGACATAGTCATCACCATGACATGGGAAGGCTGTTGCAAACTATAATTTGTTCATTCATTTGGCACTGAGGGCTCTAATTTCCTGGTGCAGCGCAGGGTGACGGAGCCTGGCGCAGTGGTACTATCGTCTGCGCAGCCAATTTGGCAATTTGGTAGACCAGCTGCACCGAGACTGGTGTGGCAGCGCACCAGGGGGAGGTGTTGACAGGTTCAGGTTGACGCACTGACAATTTTGTCCCGGGAAACTGTGTGGAAAGTGTGCTGAAAGCTCGCCAGCTCCCACCTGGTCTATTCTCAGGCACAGGCAAAGCACACCTGGTGCAGTGGTAATTTAGCTGACACAAAGCGCACACGTCACCAAACCCTCAGAGGCAGGTCTGTTGCATGCCACACAACATAGCCTTACACCATGGATGCCGCTTTGACCTCACAGAGGAGACATTATAGGGCTTATGAATGAGAGAGACTGAACTGCTTGTGTCGTATCAGCATACTCCTCCTGTCTGTGTGATTTTAGCTGACAGTCTTTCTGTTTTGTCTCTTTCCAGAATATTCTAGGACTAAAAGGTGTTCCTCAAGAGTTCTTCCTGCAGGTGTACTACACCTTCTACAAGATCCCAGAGACCAGGATAGGTGACCTGGTGCTTGGTCTTCTCTGTCTCGCCCTGCTCATCATGTTTGTGATGATGAAGACGAACTTAAGCTCTGATGACTCTGATGACTCTGCCTGTCCAAGGATCGCAAGGAAGATTGTGTGGACCGTTGCTACAAGTCAGTACTTGTGTGGATGTAAAGAGAACTGATCTGAATTTATTGGATGGGGGTAATTATATTTAACCAAACTATAATTGAGATGATGCACGGAGTTGTTGCTTTAAAGGTCCAGTGTGTAGTTTTTAGCGACATCTAAAGGTGAGGTTTGAGATTGCAGCACTCCGGCAATCCCCCCTCCCTTTGGGAGAAGCCCTGAGCTACGGTGGCCCTCCAAGCACTAAAAGCGTTTTTCAACATGGCGTCGTCAACCAGTGTTTCCAGCTACCAAGCTATCAAATATCTCTGTTGATTCACCACATTTGAAAGTTCAGAGAGCATTTTAGGTGAGAAAGTCACCATGTAGAATACCAAAATGTGGTCATTTGAGCCATAAAACGCACGGATACAAATTTCATTTCGGTATTTCGGACATTCTGTTAAGCGGGCCATTATGCTATCGAAGAAACTTCCGGTCGGCTCCAAAACAAGAGCGCAATTTACAAAAGCGTTGAAGAACTAATAGGAGATAATGAAGAAAGCTTTTATTTTGAAAATAGGAAGTTTGCTAGTAGCTGATTTTTTTAGCTGAATGCCGTCTCAAGACGACTTGACATGTATGATATGATGATTCTGATATTGTTACGACCTGAGGCTGTTTTTAATTTGAGTCCGTTTTTCCAGTATTTTGTCTGATGACTTTCATTTTGAAGCCTGAGGCCGTATTATCTGACGGAGGTTTTATTGAGGGGGGTTTTTCTGATGCAGTTTGGTCTGAGAAATGACACAGAGGTTTTCCTGAGACCGAGGATGTCCTAAAATATACACCTTACCAATGTGTACATGTGCTCCTAAATAACAAATTAGGAGCAAACAATAAAATTAAGGAGTACGGTGAAAATCTTTATCTTTGTCTCATCAACAGCGCTATATAGCTCAGTTATCAGCCTATGTTTTCTGTCCACAGAAAATGGCTTGTGGCCGTGAAATAAGCCTCTCATAGCAGATACATTCTCTGCGTCTTACTCCGACTTCTCCCGAAAGTAAACAAATAAATTCGGCTCCATATAAGAGTACAATTCGACACTTAGTCTTACCTGTCCAGCAAAAACAGGCAACTTCTGCGTCTGTCTGCAAACTTATCCTTCAGGGACTTCCATCTGGGA
The DNA here is from genome assembly GCA_036419115.1 of Scarus forsteni. NCBI lineage: Eukaryota > Metazoa > Chordata > Actinopteri > Labriformes > Labridae > Scarus > Scarus forsteni. The sequence continues at coordinate 8,896,125 of JAZDUH010000289.1, forward strand.
AAGGCAGCGATGTTGACCCTGTTTTTTATGTCTCAGCCTGTCCCGATTGCTTTGACTTCATCCGTTTTCGTTTCTTTGACAAAGTTTCATGCTCCTCTGCTGGCAAATTGCGTGTGGTCCTCCATGTTTGTTTGTATTAGCACAGCTGCTTGGTAATCACTCTTCTTCTTCGTCTATTTCACAACTGGAGAATTTTCCCATGTTGATGAGGGTTAGTAGAAAATGAAATGATTTGCACTGATTTACAATAATAATGTGAAGTTGTGATAAACCGGCTTGACTGATAAAATTCAATTTCATTGACCTCTGTCTGAACCTCTCATCAATTTTTATTATTCTTTGCGTTGTTATACAAAGTCAGCAGACCAATAAAATTGGCTGCTGTTTGCCGCCATTTAAAAAAAAAAAAACAAAACATTAATAATTATTTAAGGCTGATTAGAAACTACTTTAAATATACTTTAAAATAATATATTCCATTTTTAACAAGTCTGTTATTTTATATTTTTTCGTTTAGCATTTAATAATACACACTGGACCTTTAAAACAACTTTTGGTTCCTCTCCTCGGCTCTTAAATATGCTTAGTTAATTAAAACCAAATTAATGCAAATATATTAAGACACAGTAACATAAATTCACCTTAACATGGATATATAACTGATGCCCTTAAAGTATATGCATCCATGTGTTTGATTTTACTTTGCTGTGATAAGGACATTTTTAAAGATCATACCATTTCTCTGTATCTTGAGATTAACTTGGTGTTGGAAGTTATTGAGTGAATCTTTGTAGTTTTCTTCAAATCTAAATAATAATCATTTTCAGGAGAGCCAGATTTCTTATGTGATTTTAACTATGAAAGCATTGTGTTAACACACGGATACGAAGATGCTTCTCCTACATTCACCAGGTGCCCTTAACCATAACACCCTCCTGGTGGTGGGCCTGCAGTGGTGGCCAAATCGCTTCCAACTTAAGGGACAAGTTCGGTTTCTGCAGCTTTCACATTGTTTATTGAATGAAGTAGAACAATATACTCACCCAGAAGGCATTCCTGATCCAAACAGTGCTTCAGGAGATATTTAGATCCAAAACGAGCGGCGGACATCCGTATAATGGCAGCACATAGGGCATACAGCGCCGCTCCTAAAACTGCATTAATTGTCCAAAAACTCATTAGTTTCACCAATATCATGGTCCGCTCGCCCTACTCCTCCATTACAGTCTGGGGTCGATCCACACATGTTTTTGTGACTGTGCTGACCTCTAAACTTCACGCGCAGTACGGCTTCTGAACAACTTTCTTCTTCCAGTTTTGTGCAAAATGGACAAATATCTATTGGATGAAGATGTTGTGGACGAGAACTTTGAATAAGATGGGTGTCCTTACAGTTTTGAGACAGAGTTTACAGATGAGGAGCTCATTGAAAGGATGAAGCCGTACTGCGCATGCCCGGCAGCCGTGAAGAAAGTTTTCAGTTCAGAGGTCAGCACAGTCACAAAAACATGGGTGGAGCGACACAGACTGTAATGGAGGAGTAGCGCGAGCAGACCATGATTATATTGGTGAAACTAATGAGTTTTTGGACGATTAATGCAGTTTTAGGAGCGGCCTTATACATGCCCTATGTGCTACCATTATATGGATGTCCACCGCTCGATTTTGGATCTAAATATCTCCCGAAGCACTGTTTGGATCAGGAAAGCCTTCTGGGTGAGTATATTGTTCTACTTCATTCTATAAACAATGTAAAAGCTGCAGAAACCGAACTTATCCTTTAACTCCCCTCTCCTGCTCCATAACCAGCAAGAGGCCCTTTCAGCTGCCTCCCCCATCCTGTGAGCTGCTGCCCTTCTCTCTCTTGCTGTCATTCCAATGGGCAGGTTCCTCTACAACCGGCCTCAACAGGGAAGAGCCAAGCTTGCCGTCCTTCCTCCCTTAAAAGGTCCTTGCATTTGGTGCTTTTCTTCTTTCAAGGTCTGTTCACATTCTTCTTCCCATGGGACTTTAAGTTCTATGAGGATGGTCGTTTTCGCCTCTTCAGACCACAACACCACATCCGGCCTCACGGTTGTCTGGACAATCTGGGGGAAGTGCAGTCTTGCTCCCAGGTTGACCTTCATTTCCCATGATTAAGCCTTTTGTAGTAGACTGGTTCTTGCTGTGGTGTGTTTTGGCTTTTCCCCTGCCCTTACAAACTAGATTGTCGTTATTTTCTTAAGTGGTAGATGTTTCTTCTTTCTCTCCTGCTTCAAGGTGTCAGCAAGTGTCATGAGCACCTTGGACAAGATGGTGCCCCTCTCCCCACAGAGCCTGCACAATGGGTCCTCTCGCATGTTTGTTGGCCCCACTTGTGCATGTTTGTTGGGGTTGGTAAAATGGTAAATGGTAAAAGGACTTGAGCTTATGTAGCACTTTTGTAGTCTTTGACTACTCAAAGCTGCTTTAACAGGTCACACCTACATATTCACACCCATTCGCTCTCACATTCACTTCACTGATGGTTCAGAGTTTCTGTCTAGTTATCCATCAGTATCTCTAACACATTCACGCCCTTTCATGCCCATTTACACACCAGTCGCCACTGCTTTCAATCAAATACAATTTATCGGCTTGTCAGTGTTCATGGGCTCACACTTGTTCATTATGTTTAAAACCAAACAATTCCACTGGAGCTGTGACTTTTGACTCAGAAACCATCGCTTTTGTGCCTTCATTTATTCTTGTGTTTGCTCCCTTGTTCCTTCTCACAATGCTCACTTGCATCACTCAAAGACTGAATGATTGACAGGAGGGCTCACTCTGTTCATTCCACTGTAGAACAAATGCGCCCAAGTGTTGAGACACATGCAGAGAGTGAACCCTCTTGGAGGAAAACAAACACGCATGCACATGCCAATATGTCAAGGCCGGCAGATTATCAAGTTCGTTTTTATATATCATGCTGTTAATTTGTTTATTGATTATTGTGACAGGCCTACTCACAACAGATTCGTCCAGCATACAATTGATTAATGAGGATACATCCTTTTTAAAAGCAGAGATAATAAGAAATTCCAAAAGGGGAAACTCGAATAAGTTCTATGATAAGTGGCAACTCTTTATGGATTTTTTTGTGACAGTATAACCCACCTTCCTTCCTTTTTTAACTATTATTTATGTATTTATTTTTATTTATTCCTATGTTTATTATGCATGGTTCTATATTTGTAATTCTAATTAGTTCTTAAATGCTAATATAATTCTTAAGATGTATACAAACGTGTATCATAATTAGCACTGGTAGGTGCCCTTGTTCCTTCTGTATGCACATCAATGAAAATATGAAAAACACAGTAAAGAAAATCTGACTTTGTCTACGTACCAGTGCTCGATTTCTAACACCTGCCCTGTTCTCTTCTCTGTCCTTGTCAGTGCGTAACGCTCTGGTGGTCGTTGCTGCGTCCTGTGTTGCATTTTCGTGGGATGCTTATGGATATGAAGTGTTCACAATAACTGGACGAGCCACTCAGGGGCTCCCACCGTTCAGGCCTCCCCCCACCTCAGACGTCACAGTCAACGGCACGATCATCTCCTTCAGAGAGATTGTTGAGGTAAGTAGCAGTTAAACCAAGGCTGCGTGTCAGAGCCCTTTATCTTTGGAAATTTCTGAGCTCTAACTTTCACTTCCTCAAAGTCTGATCCTGCAAGAAGAGCAGTTTAAGACCCAGTCATGTGCTCTGTGTATGCTTGTTTAGGGATTTGGAGAAGGACTGGCTGTGATACCCTTCATGGGTCTGCTGGAGAGCATTGCTATTGCTAAAGCTTTTGGTGAGTGGATATTTTTTGTCACACTTGTTTGGTGAATAGTCTGAACTAGAGATTCTCATCTGGTCTGACTTTGGGACCCACCATCACGCCGTAATGACAAACTTTGACCCAAATTGAGGAAAAATGTTCAACTTCTCAAAGTTATTTGATGTAAAGATCTTGCAGTTTGAACCTAAAAGATATTACAGGAAGGGAAATCACAGAAAAACAAGGTTAATGATAAAGCAAAATGACCAGTAGGTGGTAATTCTAGAGAGGTAACTATTCTTTTTTACACTCAATTAGCCAAATAGAAGTGCATCTTGGGACACAAGGGTTTCCGAATTTAAATGTAACTGAAGCTGTGATAACACTACATCAGTGGACGCTTAATGAACAGCTCTGTATTAAGAATATTAATTAGCACTAAATAAGTCACAACACACAAACACTTTTGTAACTTCAGCTTTTTTTACTTACTCAACAAAGCATCATGCACAAACCTGAAAAAATAAAGTCTAGCTATTAAGCATTTTTTTTCAAAAAACCCTTTAAAATATGTAGCTTTAGCTAATTACCCATTAGCATTACAGGATATTATTGCCACCTATTGTCTACACTGCATAAAAAATCTCCTTCAAACTTTTTTCATCACATATTTTTTTTACCTGGGGAAAAGAATCAAGGCCCACTGAATCATGGTCCGCAACCCACTTTTGGGAGGGTGGGAGGTGTTTAATCAAAAATATGAAGGGGGTCCAAGACCCAGTGGCGATTGCTCTAAGACTGCAAGGGAAGCTCAGCTTCCCCTAAAATGTCCCCAAAGAAAGTAGTGATGTGTACTGCTGTGTGTACATTTCATTGACTAAATATGCGCTAGAATAACTTTATCTTTTGTTCAGAATCACACTTAACTGTCGCGACTTCCTTCTCATTCATCCCCGCAGCGTCTCAGCGCTTTAACACAGTCGGACGCTGAGCGTCTCCTGGCTTCAACAGGGAAGAGTAGAGTGGGTTATTCCACTGTGGAAACTGGACGGTCATTGGATAAACGCTGGGCTTTTTCCCGCCCATCGGACGCTCAGCGTCTCTGGGGGTCTTTGAGGCAGTGGGCTGGCCTGGACGCTCGGCTTCTGCATGATGATTGGATGATCTGTCTGAGGCCGAATCCCTTTTTGATTGACAGTGAAACGAGCCAATCAGCGATCTTGAAGTATAACTCTCCACCGCAGCATCTTCTTAAGTTTACATTCAGTTGTTCTGGACTGATCCGGAGGCTTTATCGATCAGAAGCGTCTTTATCTTTCTTAAAAATGACTAGCGCTGTGTTTGAAGATTCTCTCCTGTCACTTTTTCTTTTCACAAACAAGCAGCTGCAGCTTCTCCCCCTGTCACTCACTCACAGCCTGTCAAACAGTAGTCTCACGTAGCAGCTCCAGCTGCTAGCAAGCTGCACATCATGGGAGATAGTATGAATGTTGTCGACTGGATTTTGGCAAAGCCATTTGATAGTCTTCCTTACGAAGAGAAAATTAGAGTTAAACAGCAGGGCAGATCAACTCTTAAGATTGATTTAGTTCAAAAGGTGGGGAAATTAACAGGTCTTTTTAGCATTCCTGGTATGACAAGGTGAGCTGGCTCACATGAAGTGGTGCTGTCACAAATAAAATGTGTTGTCTGGTCAAAACCTAGTTTTGGGGAATAAAATCCCAGGAAAAGACACCTAGTTGGTACAACAGGGTCACAGACCATTTACATAAATAAACAAATTTATGATGTAGGCCGGAAAAAAAAAGAGCTTCCCCTCCTTGACTGACCAGCAGCCGCCACTGCCAAGACCTATTAAAGGTTGAGAACCACTGGTCTAGACACACTGGTCATGGTGTAGCTATCAAAAAGCTTATTTGTGCGTTGACTGTTAGGCACAGTATGTAAAATTTGGCCTCCAGGGAGACTAAACAAAACAACTTCTGGTGAGTCAAGACCTAACTGTGTGTGGTGACCTACTGCCCACCCAATCTCTCTGTGTAAATGTTGTTTAAATGGATTACTCTATTCAATAAATACTGCTCTGCATGAGGTGTATGACCTTGTGCAGCAGCTGGACCTACCTGATTTAAAGTCTCTGATCAGCCAGATCTATCTTGCCATGCTTCTATCTACGACAACTGTAAGTGGCCCAAAGCTAGATGGACCAATCAGAGTCCTTTTTGAGAGGAAGAGATGGGAGATACGGACATAAAAACAGCAGGAAGGGACTTCTTAGACAAAATTTAGCATAGATGCTAACAGCTACAGTGGCTGAATGGCACTGAATGTTGATGCTCTCCTACCAAGCTTTATCAATATAAGTTTCACAGGGAAGCTTCATTTTAACTACCAGTTTCTCCTCCTCAGCCAGTCAGAACGACTACAGGATCAACGCCAATCAGGAGCTGCTAGCTATCGGTGTGACAAACATCATGGGCTCCTTTGTGTCAGCGTACCCTGTCACTGGCAGCTTTGGGAGGTTTGTGAATTTATGTGTGTGGGTGTCAAGGTTTCTGAGGAAGTCAGTGAGTTTTATTGATGAACATACTTTGAGCTTTGTGTTGTTACTTCACATCCAGGACGGCCGTGAACTCTCAGACAGGCGTTTGTTCTCCAGCTGGAGGAATCGTCACCAGTAAGTTTGAAGACTTTCAATTACTGCTGCATCTTTGTTAACTGTGAACTGGAAGAAACCAAACTTTTTTCAATGAAGGCCACATATTCAAAAATTATAGCCTACTCAGTTACTTAAATATACCTACTGTTATGGTATAGGAGTTGGTAATATTGATTCAGTTTTGATTAGGATATCAAGATAGAAAAACCAACAACATCACAGCTTCCATGGCTTGAAAAGGCAAACAGTCCCTCATTGTTAAAGGGACTGTAAGGAGTTTCTCAGTGATTACAAAAAAGTCTCACTTTTTGATATATGCCTGATCGACATACACACTTTAAGATGAGTTTTATAGCAACAAAATAGGTTATCTATAAATGCTATTCCTTAGCCTTCCGTTCGGGTCGGACAGGGCTTGACTGGCAAACTTCCGGAACAAGAAAATTAAAACTGGAGCAAATTTTTCATTATTTTATTATTTATATTACACGTCTTAGAGCACATGGATGTAAGTAGCGATAAATAGCCGGCTACAACTACGATAACAAGTTTTCCAAAAAATGCTTGTTGTCACACATCAAAAACTACCGCTACGTAACTAGAAATAGTTACATTACCTCGTCGCTTAGCATCCTTTAAGTTGTTGAAAAAACAAAGTTGTAAAGCAATGCAGAGTTCTGAGGAAGGTCCTTATTGCGTCCGTTAGCCTCAAAACATACACAGGCTGTGGATGTAAACGTCTGCGGTGCGTTCCAACTGTAGTCAGAAGTAGGAATTTTGAGCTCCGAGTAGGAAACTGCAACTGGAACATCCCTCAGAGTCAGAATTTCCTACTGGGAACTCGGTGAAACCTCGCCACCCTCGGTTGACAATCAAAGATGGATGCCCCCAGTGTGAACAGTTATTTAGCTCCTGTAATAATCAATTTATTTGCACTTCTGACTGGGGTGTGTCGCTCTAGATCAGCTGTATACATAGTATTGTTAGACTTATATTTCAAAAATGCTGCCATAGTGATAATCACATTCTTCATGTGATATTTGTGAACAACTACGCAGGCATACTAACAACAGTGAACAATAGCCTGGTAGATCGGCATGTTTTCCGACTTTGTTACTGGAACGCTGATAGCTCTGAGATGATATCACTCCCAGTTCCGTGGTTAGTGGAACGCAGCATTACGACAGTCGCTGCGCGGACTCATGGGTAGCAGAGTCTTTTACGTTGCCGGTAATAGATTCTCCTCATAGCACCCTTAAGGACATCATCAGATTCCAGGGGGGCCTTGTTAGGCCATGCTTACACTGGATGGGGCCCTGGTCAAGATGAGAATGCTGATGACTCAGCTATACTTTTTGCACAAAGTGGAAAATCTTTAGAGGAGCTTGGAATGGTCTGGAAAATGGCCAACACAACTTTCTTCTTTCTGATTTTTCATCTTAATGTGTGGGGTCTCTAACAGATAAAAAAAAATCTCTTCAAATTCGAAAAACTCCATAATGTGTACCCAGCTATAGAGGAACATGTGTGGAACAGCCACCATCTTTTTTTCAGCATTAGGTAGAAAGTTTAGATGTTGAGGGCAAGCATGCGACTCCTGAACGCTGAAATCAGCCTGTCTTTATTCATTCACTGTCTTTGTATTAGTGTGGGCCAAATTACTAATATTTTCTGGAACTTGCTGATGACCAACTAAAAGAGGTCCACGGCTGCAGTTTGGACACCCCTGCTGTATACTCAGCTTAAAAAAATTACAAATCCTTTTCAGCTTCCCATAGTAGGTAAGAAGAGGACCATTACCTACTATGGGATGCTACCCAGACAGACTTGCAATATATTACCTCAATATGTGAAACAGTCCATCTGGAGTGTCAGGTTCACATCTTCTTTTTCTGTATTTGTAGGTGTCGTTGTGTTGCTCTCCCTGGCCTTCCTCATGCCAGCCTTCTACTACATCCCCAAAGCTTCTCTAGCAGCCGTCATCATCTGTGCCGTTGCTCCCATGGTCGATTACGGTGTTGTGGCTAAGATCTGGAGAATACGCAGTAGGTGTTTGCTGAGGAAGCTGTCATATTTGTTTGTTTGTTTGATGTGGTTTAGAGCATATGTATCCTCCACAGAGCTGGACCTGCTGCCTTTTGTGGTGACGTTTCTGATGAGTTTCTGGCAGGTGCAGTATGGCATCGTCGGTGGTATAGCTGTGTCCGGTGTGCTGCTGCTCTACAACACAGCAAGGCCCAGGATAAAGGTAGGATGATGGTCTGGCCAGAGTTATAGACCTAGGATCTTCTTACAGTGGGAACTTCCCCTTAAGGTCAATCACTTTCCTAAATCCACTGTTGAATTTTTGTGCTGTAACTGAGCAGTTTAAAATCTAAGACCAAATTCACACTTGCTAAATCCTCATAAATTATGTGGACATAACCCAAGAACCCATGCATGGCAAGAACATGCAAACTTTTAGGCTCTGGAATCGAACCGGGAACCTTCTTGCTGTGAGGCACGTGCACTACCTGCTGCACCACCGTGCCACCCAACTAAATTCAATGGCAAATCAAAAACAGTACAGATAATAACTAAACATAGTGGCAAATAGCTAAACACAATGGTCCCTAATTTTGTGGCGCAGCGGAGGGGGCGCAGAGCCGGCGCACCCCGCGCAGTGTTAATTTCATCCGGCGCACCGCTTTGCCAATTTGCCAATTTGGCAGACCGTCTGCGCAGAGATGGGTGCGATGGCGCAACAGGGGGAGCGCACCAGGGGGAGCGCACCAGGGGGAGGTGCTGACAGATTCATGTTAGCACACTGACGATTTCATGCCAAAAAACTGCTGAAGGTGCACTGAAAGCTCGCCAGCTTCAACTTGGTCTATTCTTGGCACAGGCGAAGCACACCCTCCGCAGCTGTAATTTGGTGACAGGCTTAATGTGCGCACGTCAACAAAGCCTCAGAGGCAGGTTTCCAGAGTGTCAGGCACATTTTAATGCAATGAACAATAACAGCAATCACTATTTAATGTAGCAGTCTGAACCAGCATATACATTTGTATCTATATTAATTGTCCCGTCACATCTGATGTCAGATTAAAGGATAAGTTCGGTTTCTACAGCTTTCACATAAGAATGAAGTAGAACAATATACTCACCCAGAAGCCTTTTCTGATCCAAACAGTGCTTCGGGAGATATTGGGATCCAAAATCGAGCGGCGGACATCCGTATAATGGTAGCACACGGGGCATGTATAGCGCTGCTCCTAAAACTGCATTAATCGTGCAAAAACTCATTAGTTTCACCAATATTTCATATTGGTGAGTATCGATTGGAACCGGGAGTAACTTTCCAATTCTCCCGGAATCGTCCAAATGTTTTAATTTCAATTACTAGTTTCAATTCCTAGTCCGCCGACCAGAAGGAGAAACTGCCGAACACCAACGAAGAAGAATCCGCCAGAAGTATTTAGGTTAGCGCAACCATGGACAATACACCCATCATGAGTTTTTCAAAAATAAAGCTCTCTTGTGAAAAGTGAACTCCTGTGAAAAGAAAATTATTTTTTTTTTCAGTTCAGATATATATATAAAAACAGCCCTATGAGAAATTCATAGTATAGTTCATAGAAAGTGGTAAGTTCATAGCATTAAAATTCATGGAGAAGTACAGACTATTTTATCCAGAAAGACCTCTGGTTAGCTAGCTCATTTAAAACATCAAAACTTTTTCGACCCTGCCTCTTAGAAGAATCGGAATCGAGAATCGTTAGGAACCGGAATCGAAACTCGGAATCGGAATCGGAACCGGAATCGTTCAAATTCAAACGATGCCCAACCCTAACACACGGTGATGGCCAGTCTGTTCTCCCAGTTGCTGAAGGTACAGCGGCTCTGACCATCTCTGCTACCAGGTCTTTTCTTTTTTCCTATTAATGACAAAGGAACAGATTACATCTGTCCCGGGAGCTGACCTACACGGTGACGCGCTTCGTGGCCTCCGCTGCGCGCCCCGTTGTCCCTTCCCCTGCTGAAGGGACAGCGGCTCTGACCATCTCCGCTACCAGGTCTTTCCAGCACACTGTTTCTGTGGTGGCGGGGATCATTCAGACCAATCAGAAACTGCTCCTCGGCTGCAGGGCATTTAAAGGCAAGGAGAGGCAGTCTTTGATTGGTGAAGACAACACTCGTCTGTGTTAAACCCACTCATGCCTTTTCTCCTCCCTCTCTGGCACTTGAGCAGAGGGGCAGGGACGGAGGTGTGGATGCGCCTCTCTGCACCTGCAGTGCCCCTCTCTTGGCACTGCAGGAAACTTGCAAAGTGCGCTGGTCACACCCTGTCCGTGCGATGCAGTGTAGGTGGGCCTGCACCTGTTCTACAAAATTAGAGCCCAGTGGCTTTCCCATAGCTCAGCTGAACTTGTTCAAACTTACATAGTGCTATTTGTGGGTGACTGGGGTGTTCTTTGGAAATGCCAAAAATATCTTTCTCTCTGTTTATAATCCATCGAATGTCAGGCCAAGTTAAAAACTTCTATTTTGAATTATAAAGTTTTGCTATAAATTCAATAAAATACTTCCAGTTCTGATTTTAAATAGAGGAACAACATGTGTCTCCTTTGCTCAGGTCTCTGATCATGGTGTTTTGGTGATGGAGTTGGGCAGCGGACTGAATTTTCCTGCAACAGAGTATCTCAGTCACATCATTCACACTCAAGCTCTGCAGGGTAAGGATGTGTTCAATGTCTCTTTTTGTTCAGAGGACATTTGTGTCACTTTAACTTAACTTTAAGTGATATTCAGTTCATCCTCTTATTTATTCTCCTCTTGATGTCCTTTCCTCAGCATCCCCTCCTCGGTCAGTGGTCCTGGATTGCCATCATGTCAGCACCATAGATTACTCAGTGGTCAGTGAGCTCAGGGATCTGCTGAGGCAGTTCAAACTGAGGAAAGTGCAGATGATCTTCTCCAGGTTGAGGGTAAGACTGCCAGCTTTTGCTTTTACAGACTTACAGTGAGTGACACATTGTTAGCTTTTTAGGTCAGTGGCAGGTTTATCTGGCAAACAAGAAACTGGTCATCGCTGCAGCTTTTCTAGCAGAGTAATTCAGGCATAGATGCTGAACTATACATTCTTCAGCTGAACTCTGTATCACATAATAGGGAATGTGTGAAGAAAAGCCTAAACTTTAGATTGCTGTGCACATTCCAAATCTTGAATTATTTATTAAATATCTGAGCAACTGAAATTTAAGCATCTTAAGTTATAGGATCCCTTAAACTGCATCTTTGCTGGTTTTGTTTTAACAAAGTAAGAGCAATTTGGAAAAAAAATCTATAAAAATCTGTAATTTTACAATAGATGTCCACAATATACTTGAATCAGAACATGTATTTTATGATAGCCTCTGTATTGAAATATTTATCATATCGTGTACTTACTGGAAATATCCACCTATGACACAAAAATCCGGCGTGGGACGAAAAAAGGTTCATTCTATTCTATTGTATTCTATTCTATAAAATAATAAAGAAATAGTGAAAACGTATTTTACTTTGCTTTTCCATTACAAAATAATTGTCCCATTCAATCCAACAAGAGTTTAATACTTAATTTTTTTACATAAAAAATTTAAAAACCCCATTTGTTGACCTTGGTGCTCAACAACCACAAAGAACAAGGTAGAAAAAACACTCTAAAACAATCAAACTACATGGCTAAATGGGACAAGAAAGCACAACAGTTAAAGCTAGGGTCTACGATCTGAAAACCAGTTTGGCTGTTGAGACAGATTTGAAAAACGCAGCCTGCCCCCCCTTCACTCACCCCTCCCCTCAGTGTTCCAAGATCCTGCCCCCCAGCTCGTGTCGCCTCCTAACAACATGCCCCCTCTGACAGAGCAACAAGCCGGCTGGCATAAAATATCAACAACAACCAAAAACAAATCAACTCAACTGAAAGTAACAAACACGACAGTCATCCCCCTTGTAACACACAGCGGTAGCCATTTCAATTGGACTGGCGGCGAAGTGGGTGTGGCGTCGCCACTGTCAGCCGATCAGAGCAGAGCTGAATGTGGGCTAGGATTTACCTTTCTCGGCGTGTCCTCACTAGCTCAGTTTACAATGCTAACGATGAGTGGCTACCTTTTGCTAAAATCTATTGACAGAGCCTACCCGCTCCGACCAACAACGTTCAGTCATTAGCCAGTACAGGCACAGACTAACCAGAGTTATTCAGCAGACATCTCCCACTGTAGTAAACAAAACTATTACCTGTTCAACCTGCCAGCCGGTGCTGCAGCCGTTCACCAGCTGGCGCCCAGCGGCCAGCGGTCAGTGCTGCGGTCAGAGCTGTGGCAGTTCGCTAGCCGTTGGCCCGTGCTGCGGCCGGCCGTTCGGTAGCCTGCAGCCGGCGCATAGTTCAACAATCCAAAATCATTCTGCAGCTTTTTCCACCGTACGAGTATCCAATGTTAAGTCTCCGCTGGGACCTGAATTGCTCATATTTCTTCCTTACTTCAGTCTTTTCCTCAAAACTTTTATGTTTCCTTCTCTTCGATGTGGAGGGTAACAGAAGCAGCCTCCCGGCTCCATGATGCTTCAGTAGCTGTGCTGCTAGCTGCTCTCTGGTACTAAGAGAGGTAGTGGGGACCAATCCGAACCAATCGGCGGTTCGGATTGGTCAACTATTATGCTGCTTTGCAGCGGATATACTGAATGGATTTTTTTATTCTTTTTGGTCTTTATATTGCGTAGATCGGACCATAGGACCATAACGGCCTTATAAACGGTGTTATTAAGATGTACCAAGCTTCCAAATCGTAGACCATAGCTTTAAAAGCAACAACAAACAAGATAAAAACTTAAACTATAAAAAAACAACATTTTAATGAAAACTTCATGTAGACACATAGACATCTATTTTTACTTTACATATCTTCTGTATCTTTTACTCTGTATATGCTGCACATATGAAATTGAACTATTGCTGAAGCAATTCTGGTTAGATGCTTTCTACATTTTATTGCCTTGTATCTGTGACGTATAATGATAATTAAGTTAAATCTAATCTAAATTAAGAAACCTAAAATATGTCAAAATACAACCCAAAACCAGTGAAGTTGGCACGTTGTGTAAATCGTAAATAAAAACAGAATACAATGATTTGCAAATCCTTTTCAGCCTATATTCAATTGAATACACAGCAGAGACAAGATATTTAATGTTCGAACTGAGAAACTTTATTTTCTTTTGCAAATAATCATCAACTTAGAATTTAATGGCAGCAACACATTGCAAAAAAGTTGGCACAGGGGCATTTTTACCACTGTGTTACATCGCCTTTCCTTTTAACAACACTCAGTGAACGTTTGGGAACTGAGGAGACCAATTTTTGAAACTTTTCAGGTGGAATTCTTTCCCATTCTTGCTTGATGTACAGCTTAAGTTGTTCAACAGTCCGGGGTCTCTGTTGTTGTATTTTACGCTTCATAATGTACCACACATTTTCAATGGGGGACAGGTCTGGACTCCAGGCAGGCCAGTCTAGTACCCGCACTCTTTTACTACGAAGCCACGCTGTTGTAACACGCACAGAATGTGGCTTGGCATTGTCTTGCTGAAATAAGCAGGGGCGTCCATGAAAAAGACGTTGCTTGGATGGCAACATATGTTGCTCCAAAACCTGTATGTACCTTTCAGCATTAATGGTGCCTTCACAGATGTGTAAGTTACCCATGCCTTGGGCACTAATACACCCCATACCATCACAGATGCTGGCTTTTGAACTTTGCGCCTATAACAGTCCAGCTGGTTCTTTTCCTCTTTGGTCCGGAGGACACAACGACCACATTTTCCAAAAACACTTTGAAATGTGGACTGGTCAGACCACAGAACACTTTTCCACTTTGCATCAGTCCATCTTAGATGAGCTCGGGCCCAGCGAAGCCAGCGGCGTTTCTGGGTGTTGTTGATAAATTGCTTTGGCTTTGCATAGTAGAGTTTTAACTTGCATTTACAGATGTAGATGAACTGTAGTTACTGACAGTGGTTTTCTGAAGTGTTCCTGAGCCCATGTGGTGATATCCTTTACACAGTGATGCCGGTTTTTGATGCAGTACCGCCTGAGGGATCGAAAGTCACGGGCAGTCAATGTTGGTTTTCGGCCTTGCCGCTTACGTGCAGTAATTTCTCCAGATTCTCTGAACCTTTTGATGATATTTCGGACCGTAGATGATGAAATCCTAAAATTTCTTGCAATAGCTGGTTGAGAAATGTTGTTCTTAAACTGTTCGACAATTTGCTCATGCATTTGTTCACAAAGTGGTGACCCTCACCCCATCCTTGTTTGTGAATGACTGAGCATTTCAGTGAAGCTGCTTTTATACCCAATCATGGCACCCACCTGTTCCCGATTAGCCTGTTCACCTGTGGGATGTTCCAAATAAGTATTTGATGAGCATTCCTCAACTTTCTCAGTCTTTTGTGCCACTCGTGTCAGCTTTTTTGAAACATGTTGCAGGCATCAAATTTCAAATGAGCTAACATTTGCAAAAAATAACAAAGTTTACCAGTTTGAACGTTAAGTATCTTGTCTTTGCTGTGTATTCAATTGAATATAGGTTGAAAAGGATTTGCAAATCATTGTATTCTGTTTTTATTTACAGTTTACACAACGTGCCAACTTCACTGGTTTTGGGTTTGTATAATAAAAGAGGCTTGAGTTAGTTTAAGTGAAGACCTTAAAGAAGAAATGGGTCTTCAGCAGTGACTTGAAAGTGATGAGGAGACTGAGCAGATCTTATATGGAGAGGGAGTGCCAAAGCCTGAGAGCAGTCACCACAGACAGACGCTCCATCTTCTCTGATTCAGACATTAGATTTTAGGCTCCAGCAAGAACAATTGGATGTATCACCTGAAGATCTAGAAGCTCTGCATGTTCCTTCTTACTGTAGGTCCCTCACACTTCCTGTCCTCTTCTCTCCTCCTCAGCCGTCTGTCCTGGATGTTCTCCTGGCAGCTGATCTTCAGGGTCTCAGGTACACAGACACTGTGGACGCAGCACTGCAGATGGAGTCAAGGGGCCTCCTTGAAGATCTCTGACTTCTCTTTATAAGGATTGTTTTGCAATTCTGAAGGTGAACAGTTATCAACTACCTCGGACATCTGACTAAGTGGCTGTTTGATGCTGCCAGAGGCATCATCGTGCTTCTTTCTCTTCAGGAGAAACATCGACCTGATAAACTGAAGACTGTCATGAAATCTTTGACATTCCAACACTACATGACAATGGCACTAAAATGTGGACCCAGAGTTTACAGAATTTTAAAGTATTTTATATTCTTTTCAAAGATTTTATTTTTTTGTGAAAAGACAAAGAAATGATGTGACTCAAGTATTTATGTATTTTTAACACATAGAGACTTCTTACCTGTTTTGTCTTTTGGGCTGCAGTGGAGCAGTAATATACCAAGTTTGAGGACAAATAAAAAAAATTTAATGATTCATATTTGATTATTTTTTTGTACTTAAAGACGGTCTCAGATAACAAAGGAGATGGGTGTCTGTTGTCCACATGTTTAAGTGGTTAATTTCTTTGTTGGATGAGGGGCCAGGGGCAGACCTTTGGGAGAGCCGCTCTGACAACAGTGGGTGTTCCTTGTGTGACTCAGCTCTTTTAGATATTTATAAAACAGTAATTAAACTTTGTTTTGGGACTACGGGGGGTTGACTTGTTACCTTAATTTTAATTTTTAATTTTATCTTTTCTTCTACTCAAGCAAACAAACTGCATGTCTGCACCAGATACACATTTTTTTTCAGACACAACTTATCAGGAATAAACCAAAAACCCAATGATAAAATCTCAAAGGCTTTTTGTTTGAAGAAACCAGTGGAGTGCTAACTTTCAGGATGTCATCCCTGCACGGCTCTCTTGATGACCTGCGTAACAAGTTAGCAGGCAGCCAACAAAAACATGGATAATTTTACAGTCAACATACAGTTTACATACTCTTTGTTTTACTGTTTGGAAAATTATATCAGTAAATAAATAGCTTGTTAATATGGAACCTTCCAAGAACAGGTGTCACGCTGTGCTCCTCAATTAAAATGATCATAAAACAGTTTGTATTACAGATAAGATAAGAAAACCATCAATATCAGTGCCTTGGAGCCTCTCAATCAGCTCACTGTGCTTAACAGTGCCAAATGCAGATCTTGATTAAGGACCAACAATAAACAATGTCCTGCATCTGCCTACATGAACACATCATTAGAGACTCACAGTAGAGAATTTTCTGTTGAATATCAGGGACAAAGACTAAAATTTGTCCAAGTTATTATACTAATTCAGAACTGATGTTAGCTGCTTGGTCACAACCATTCTAAAAACCTAAAAAAAGAAAAAAGAAAGGTAGCTTGAATAATGGCCGGTAGTTTTCGATTTTTTTGGAAATGGATAGATGACAATCAGGAGGCAGGTGTGAAAAGGACCGGCAGGAACACAAGCCTGAAACAGAGACAGAGGTTAGTTTCAAAATAAAACAGGAAAGACAAAACATGAGACATAAGTTTGCAAAAACAAAATAAACTTTGTCAAAGATGTCTCCACCACCTGATAGAGCACTTCTATGAACAAAACAAAAAAAAATCTGAATCAGGATAAATAAGCACTATCAGGAGAACCAAGTATGTGAAAAGACATTTTTTTTAACATACGTTACTATTAGCATGCTCCAGTTCATAAAAGTTAAGGGAAATTATGAGCTTTTAAATTGACATTCACACGTGGCTCAACATTTGATAAAGCTTGCTGGAATTTGTTGGTGTGTGATTGGGACAACAGAGTGTCACGGATTGCTCTGGAATAGTTAACGTTTGACCCAAAAGCTGAAGACAGAGGCAGGTAAACAGTTTAGAGGGATTTTATTGCACACAGAGAGGATGGTGGAATGACAGTCCAGTTTGGGCGGTGAGTGAATTTAAAGGGGAAAGGCTGGTGGGAGCTCGCTGGAGGCACTGTGGAGAAAAGAGCAGGGGCTGTACTACGAAGCTGGATTAAATGTGCATTCAGCGATCTTCTAATCTGATGCAGTATTTGCGAAATTCACCGTATGTCTCATCTCCATCCACAAGATGTCACCACTGGCAGCATGTTGGGAAAAAAAAATCCGGTCTCAATATACAGCCTTGACGCTGAATTTCAGCCGGTAAATACTGTGGCTCGGACCGAGTTACCAAAACAAAGTAAACCCCCCCACGTCCAGGGGGCGATCATACTCATGCGCAGATCAGACAGAAGGGGGAGGGGGAGTCGTAGTTTGCGTAGCGTGCGCAGTTAGCGTAAGAGAGAGATACAATAGTTGCGGTAGCAATGGCTGAAAACAGCCCAAAAGAAAAAGGTCAGAGGAGTGAAAAGTGGAAAAGAAGGGCTATGACCAAAAGAGCAAAGACCCGGGTCAACATTGGTGTTGCTTTCCGACGGTGGAGGGAACTCCGCCAATTGAAAGACCTGAAAACGGACACGGATGTCGCCGTCCGTCTGCTGGACAGGTAAGCTAAGCAGCATTAGCTTCGTGGTGCTTCACATAAAAGTAGCAGCCGTCAGGCATTCATCTTATTGTGTAATCTGCCAAAATGTACTGTTGTTGTGATGTTTTCAATAATGGCAGTCGAGTTGTCTGACCAGTCGGGGTTTCCTTAGCTATGTCAGCTACGCAGTTTCTACGGCCGTTTCCATGACGATGCACGTCAATCAGCTTTCGGGAGGCGGGTCTAAATTCGAATATAAACAAACCCTCCACTCGTTTTCTCCCACATCGCTGACTACATCTTTAAGTCATCCAGGATAACTCTGCGACATCTCGCTAAACTTCACCGGATCTCCGTCATCCAGATCTGCTGTACTACGAGGCTCGTTATCAACTCGATAAGTGAATCCGGCTGGGATCTGTGCGCGCTCACATAAAATGGGCGTGGTTAGCGGCCCCGGAGCATTTTCCACAATGGAGAAGAGAGCAGCCTACTTCACGGCGGTGGAGCAGCAAATAATCCTGCAAAAGTACGAGGAGTACCGCAGTATTATCCAGGCCGGGAGCAACACGACTGTAGCCGCGAGAAGCCGGAGGGATTGCCGGCACATTTTCCACATTTTCCTACATTTTCCAGAAACACAAATCGCTGAAAATTTAATAAAGAACTCGTCCACAATAAACCAAAATTATTGTTACTTGACTTTATCCATCATAAAGTTCAGTACAATTATCAGCATGTGTTGTCTTTTCTCAGAAGTAAACATCCTCGGATCAAACGTTATCACTGACATTGAGAAATAATGTCAAATAGTTTGAATTAAACAAGTTACTCTTTTATTTCATGGAGTTTTGTCAGCAGTCTTCAGATGTTGTGATATGTGCCTTTAGATTAATTTTATTGCATTCATGAATCTTGTGATTGTAACCTAAAATATGTTAACACCAATGACAGAAATAACATAAAAATACTTACAAGAACAATTTTTCTATGTGTCCATTATTGTTGCTAAAACATCATGGTCAACATAAATAGGCTACTCTACATTTGTCTAAACGCAATTAATTTTTTTAACTTGTTTGACCAGGAAAATCACATTCATATTTTCAAAATGACCTTAGTGCATTATTTGCCACGTAAGGCTCCAGCAGGTCACAGATGTATAGAAGTCCCTCCCGTGAAAATCTGTACCTCTCTTACAAGATTTCTTCTGGTAAATCAAGCCGATTACTTCTGTCACGAAAGAAACGCTCCCGACGAAGCGCTCCTCTTGGCCGAATTGGGCAATTTTTTTTCTACAAATTATGTTTAATCGTTGATATGAGAACTGGTTCAGGATTACAAGGCCATTCCAGATTTGTTTTCTTTTTTACTCATACAACATAATTTAGCAAAATGTTTCTACACTTAAAAGTCTTCTCTGTAGGTTTAAAAAGTACTGTAACAACTACAAAACTCTGAAACTTTTCTGGAAAAGTCTATTTTCAATTTACAAAAAAAAAACATTACCAAGCTATCGAGATTATAAAGAAAAAAAATAGCCTATTGTGATGAAAAAATTATACTTGATGAAACCATTTGCATTGAATTCAGCTGAGAGCCTGACTGAATTACACTTTTGGTTTCAGTCCAGAGTTGTCCGTGATTCTTGGCATCCAGACACTAATTGGACACTGTCTTGAGATTATTTTGAAGAAAAAAAGACACAGTTCTGAACAAGTTAATGTCATTTGTCCATCAGGAACTGCAGTGCACGGGGTAAATATAAGTATCCCACTTCATATAGCCTGCTCTTTAAGTTCCAGGATAAGAGCTCACAGGGTGTGATACACCGCCCGCTGACCAATCGGTTCTCTAGGGCGGGCAGAAAAGACCGCACAGTCACCAATTTGCTGTCTTGGAAAATGGCTTGCCCATTTCTGCCAGAACCGGTTAATGTCGGTGCACAAATTGTAAGAGGAGCGCTTCGTCGGGAGCGTTTCTTTCATGACAGAAGTAATCGGCTTGATTTATCAGAAGAAATCTTGTACGAGGGGTATAGATTTTCACGGGAGGGACTTCTATACATCTGTGACCTGCTGGAGCCTTACGTGGCAAATAATGCACTAAGGTCATTTTGAAAATATGAATGTGATTTTCCTGGTCAAACAAGTGAAAAAAATTAATTGCGTTCAGACAAATGTAGAGTATTTATTAGTATGTTGACCATGATGTTTTAGCAACAATAATGGACACATAGAAAAATCGTTCTTGTCAGTATTTTTATGTTATTTCTGTCATTGGTGTTAACATATTTTAGGTTACAATCACAAGATTCATGAATGCAATAAAATTAATCTAAAGGCACATATCACAACATCTGAAGACTGCTGACAAAACTCCATGAAATAAAAGAGTAACTTGTTTAATTCAAACTATTTGACATTATTTCTCAATGTCAGTGATAACGTTTGATCCGAGGATGTTTACTTCTGAGAAAAGACAACGCATGCTGATAATTGTACTGAACTTTATTATGGATAAAGTCAAGTAACAATAATTTTGGTTTAAAGTTCAATTACAATTACATAAGTAATCATCATATCTTAAATGTTGTCTAATGTAATATGATCTCCAAATTTTGGTAGTAGCAACATGACACCAAGGGACAGAATTTTTTTTGGAACAAATATTTTTAAATATCTAATTTACGTTTCATTTCATTCATAGATTTACCCCGGTGTTATCAACACTGTCCATTTAGTATTTATATTAACAAAAAAGAGGAAATGTTTTACACTGTTCAATAGCGGTGAATCATGACAGTGGGACAAATGTTGTTTTAGATCCAAAGTACACTAAAAGTGAAATTAAATATTATATTTAGGCTAATTATATTACATTTAAAATAAAAAAGATAATTATTCATCACCATTTAAAAGACTATTTAATTACATAATTTTGGTTTAATGTGGACGAGTTCTTTATTACATTTTAAGCGATTTGTGTTTCTGGAAAATGTAGGAAAATGTGGAAAATGTGCCGGCAATCCCTCCGGCTTCTCGCAGCTACAGTCGTGTTGCTCCTGGCCTGGATAATACTGCGGTACTCCTCATACTTTTGCAGGATTATTTGCTGCTCCTCCACCGTGAAGTAGGCTGCTCTCTTCTCCATTGTGGAAAATGCTCCGGGGCCGCTAACCACGCCCATTTTATGTGAGCGCGCACAGATCCCAGCCGGATTCACTTATCGAGTTGTTAACGAGCCTCATAGTACAGCAGATCTGGATGACGGAGATCCGGTGAAGTTTAGCGAGATGTCGCAGAGTTATCCTGGATGACTTAATCCAGCTTCGTAGTACAGGCCCCAGGGGAGGGCCTCCAACAGCTCCAAACCCCCGTGAACTTAACATCCCTGCACCATCAATAACACCTGTATTTATCTGTATATAAACACACCACACAGCTGTTCTCTTCAAATCTTTAATTTTTTTGTTTTCTTAATTTTTAAATTCTGAGCATTCTGTATTAATCTGTAAAAAATACAAAATATATGAAACTATTATTATCATTCAATCATTCATCATCGTCTTCTTACATTAAAAAAATCTAAATCTGCACAGCTCTGTTGGTTTATCAGAAGTTTTAGAAATATCAATGTATGCTCTCCATGCTAATAAAGATCTTTGAATTGAATTAAATTAGATAGATAGATAGATAGATAGATAGATAGATAGATAGATAGATCTATAGATAGAGCTAATTTCCGCTGTGAGAAATGAACCAACAAGTCTTTTATCATTGTGAAGGCTTCACAACTTTTGCTTGACATTTAAATAACATTTTCTAACCTTTCCCTTTTGTTAGTGATTATCTTTTACCTTCACCACAATTCTGGGTTCCATGATTTCCTGCCATGCACGGGCATATAAATCTGACCATTCACATGACTCTGACCCCTCAGACTCCTGCTTGCTTGCACTTTACATTAAGACCACAGTATTCATAATAAACCAGGGGTGGACAGTAATGAAGTAGATCTACTTGAGCACTATACTTAAGTACATTTTTTAGTATCTGTGCTTTACTTGCTGGTGGAGGTGAAGGTGGAGGGGGTGTTAAATAAAAAATGAAAACAGCAATGGCTGTTCTTTTGTCGATTCAATCATGTTTCAATGGGCATCTCTATAGGATATGTAGCACATTTTTTAATTCTACAGTTTCTATAAGCAGGTCAATGCATTCAGTGGGTTGCTTCAGTCATTATGTTCTGTACATTTATTGTAGCAACATAACTATAATGTGTTGACATTTAAACAAAAATGTACTTTTAATACTTAGGTACTTTCTAAAGCAGGTACTCCAGTACTTTGACTGATGTAAAAAATTTGACTGAACATCTTTCACTTGTATTGGAGTTAATTTGACCAGGAGTATCTTAACTTTCACTCAAGAAATGAAGTTGAGTACTTTTTCCATCACTGTCATTAACTTGCCACCAATAAGCATGTTAAATAGTTGCATTCTGGATTTTTAAGACATTGATAGACATTTAATTATTACTTAATTCTGCATGATTATAACCTGTACCCTCCATGTGGTTAAGTAGAAGCTTTAACCTCAATGCCCTTCGTTGCTGGATCTCTGATTGAGCCACATACCCACCAATGGGCCCCTCACAAAATTTTCATCCAGGCTAAGATGAAAGGCTTAGTGCATTGTGGTGACATTTGAATCTTAATTTTGTTTAAGTCCATGAAACACATTTTTTTGATTCGATGTGTTCCTGGCGTTTCAGTATCCATTGTCTTGACAGTCATCATTCAAACAGGAAACAACTGGATGAAACACCAGGAAGAATCTTCCAGTTTAATGAGGAATAACTGTGTGATACCAAAACAATGTGATCCATGGCAGGCTTGGGACTTTGGGACCTCAAGGCAAGCACAGGCATGGAGGCCTTTAATTGATCAGTCACTTTGAACCTGATGCTGCTTTAATGAGAAAGAGACTATCTGTTCAATTAACTATAACAGCCTTTCATGAGACAGATAAACTCTAAACACAGACATCTCACAAACAGAGGTGCTGAAAATGATAACAGTGCTCAGTGGTCTGATTAGGCTCAGAATTTTTTGGTTTGTTGAGGCAAGCTTACTCACAAACTGTAGCACACCTCTCTTTTTAAAGTCAAGCTTGAGTCACAGAGTAGAGTGTAAATACATATAATTTAGAATGTCTATGAATCTGCTAAATAATTAAAAATGTAACTGGTGAATGCCCTTAGAGATGTCATCAGCAGTTCACATCATCAAATTGCATGTCATTTTCCCACTAAATATTGTTTGAACAACAAAAACGATCAGTATCAGAATGTTTTTCTTACATTTGAGTGTAGGTAAGATTATATTGCGATTTTAAATGCAGAAGTAACAGATACATGATAATAACTTCATCACAACGCATCAGAATAGACTCTACCATCACAGAAAATGTGTGACTGGGTAACCTGGCAACAGTTACCATTTAAAGGGGCTCTTTGATTCTGATTGGACCAATCATAGAGTAAACAAAGGGTTAATTGATGTTGGGCTGTTGGGGGGCAGCAGATAGATCTTTTTTGGATTTTTGGAGTTTTGAGCAATCAAAATACTGAAGCACACAAGCAAATCTTGTCAGCTTTCTGAATTAAAAAGATAAATATCTCATAATTACCTCCGCCAAGGAGGTTATGTTTTCGAGTTTGTTTGTCCGTCTGTCTGTCCGTCTGTGAACAAAATAACTCAAAAAGTAGTGCTTTTCTATAGGTATAATGTGCTTTTGTGCTTTTTTGTTTTTTTTAATTTTGAGGCAATTATCTTGGAATAATGAGATGCAATTTTGTCAAAGAAAGTGCTGCAAACTGATGCCTGAAAAAATGCTGCAGTGTCCAGCTAATCATAACAGGCTTTACATTAGAATAATGTTGAGACTTTTGGTTATCATCTGTCTACAAACTAAAAACAAATAATTTCTTACTTTAGAAGACAATGTCTGCAAACTAGATCAATGTAAACAGTAAGGCATTGGTTTCCCTCACTCAGCTATCTGCATTAATGCCTCTGTTGGGATTCTGAGGAAATTGATTCATAAGAGCAAAGCAGATATTTTTCACAAAAAAGTATCCTATTGTTCTGAGATACTTCTGTCATTGATTATCAAAACATAGCAAAAGTTTTTTTTACACAAAAGATATAGATTTCTGATAACAAAAGATATAGATTTATGTTTTGCTGTGTTTTAGAAAAACAAAGCAAAATGCTTTTTCTCATGTGGATGTATTACATTTCAAAACTCTACTTTTTCTTTGTCTTTTCTCTTTCAATGAGGCCAAAATTTTATCAGTACCACAAGGACATTGATTTAATGGACCTCTTGTTTTTATTTCCTTAATAAGATTCTGTGCTATATGCACGACACCTTTCTCTGAATTGTTTTCCATGAGTATGACCAATCTTCACAAGAGCATGCTTCAAACTTTTTGTCAATGCAAAAGAAAATGACTTTAATCATGTATTATAAACAAGCTGTATGGAGGTAGTGTTGAAGATGAAAAGAGGAGTTTGCACTGGCATGTTGGGTAGTGATAGCTGGCATTGAGGCTTCTGGGACATTAGACGACACAGTCCATGCACCTGTAAGTATCATGGGACTAAATGGACAAAACACCTGAGATGCAAGGTTTCCACTCGACAACCTGAATGATGTCCTTGACCTTGATGCCCATCAGTCTTTATAGTTGGGTTGGAGCACCATGAGAGGCCTTGTGACAGGGTTAGTGTAAGTGTTGTCACTACCTAGAGCTTGCATGTTCAGAGCCTGGGTCATCTGAAGGTGGCAATGGTGTGCCAACAAAGGGCCGTGCAGTGGATTACTCTATGTAACTTATCAGGCAGTCAGTATGTCACTGTGACAGCCACCAGTGTGTTGTCACAGTTAAGCTTTAATGTGTTGAGACTGAAGATTTTTGTGATGGATTCTCGTTCATCTTTCATAAATCAATCTGACAGTATGCTTCTGTCATTTACCAGTAGGGGGCAGTGTGCCACTTTACATCACTTGTGGGACTGTGGTCACAGCAGTCGCTTTACGGTTTTTAAGTCGCGTTGCCCCGGTTACCCCATTCTGTGGAGCGAGGCTGAGACTGAAAGAAGTAAAGTTGTCTGCGTGATTCATTTCTCCTTTACAGAATCTCTCATCTGCCTACTTGGTGCTACTCCGGTACCTGTAACAGATTTGTGGGGGCTCGTCCGCGATCACTTCCAATGCCTGGCCGGAGGTGATCCAGATATAATAATGCCGTGGACCAAGAGTGACCAAGCGAGTCGTGTGGGCGTGTGATGTTTTGCCGATGTCATCGTTCCTGTATTGATGCAGTGCCATTCTTCAGCGTTGCAACCTGCTTCATCTGATGACAATGTACACCTGTATGCTGCCTCTGAGGGGTAAAGAGTAAAGACTGTGCCGTGCAGAAACAGCCACTCATCAAGAACAGAGACTAAATACGGTTCCAGGACAGCTTGACCAGTGCAAGGAATAGGGAAGCAGCCATGGCGGATAGTGAGAGGAAAACCTTGGTGTGGACCATCAAGAAGAACCTTCTCGCCCTCTCTACAGATGAACTGTTCCAGATTGCCATATCTCTGAGTCCGGTGTCAGGGGTGGACCAGCCACGTCTCAAGTCAGGGGATGAGGAGGCTTGTTTTGAGTACATTTGCAGTTTCATGAGCAGTGAGCCTTTACTAGAATCTGAGGATGCAGGTATGGCCTATTTATTAGAGCTGAAAGATCGTGTTGATACAACCACACAAGGTCATATGTCTGGTTCACAAATGCATGTAATAGGTGATGTGTTTTCACAAGTCTCAGGGTTGAATCCACAAGTTAATGACAAAGTGAATCCAACTATTGTTCATGATGACTCAGTGAATGGAGCTGTTGAGGCTGTTAATGTTACAACAGATCACCCTGTAATGACAACAAATATGAACACACATGACACTGAAATACAACACATACTTTCCAGCTATGAAGAGCACAGTAAGAAAATTATGCAGTATATGCCCACATCCACCCAGCAGTCTACACCTCAGTCACCTGCAGAAGCTAACACTACATCACAGAGGGAGGAAATGACAAACGGTGGACTTCAGAGTGGAAATAGTACACCTATGAAGAGTGACAAAGTGATCTCCTTAAGGGAGCTTACCTTCATCGCAGAGAGTTTAAGATTCAGGAAGGCCAAATTGGAGATCAGGGGTCAGACATCAGTTACAACAATGTTTGACGACAAATTGAAGAGGGATTAAAAGAGCAGTTCAGTGATGCAGAAATTGTGAGAGCAGTCCTCCGAGTTATTAAACCTGGTCATTTTAAAAACATGTTAATGATTAAAGAGGAGCTCACTGTTGAGGAACTTAAAGACTTCCTTCACTCTCACTTGGGTGAGCAAAGCAACATGGAACTTTTCCAGGAACTCATGTGCACCAAACAGAAGGACAATGAAACACCCCAACAGTTCCTGTACAGAGTCATAGGACTAAAACAAAAGATCCTGCTCGCCTCAAAACATGTAGACACGGACGTAAAATACAGTGCAAACACCATTCAAGATGTCTTTCTCCATACGGTGTATCAAGGTTTGGGACACCAACATGAGAATTTCATTTCTCATGTCATTTACCCTACTGGTAAATGACAGAGAACTGAAACCACTGCTTGCAGACAGTAATGTGGCTGACGAGACAATCCTGAAACAAATGAAAAAAGTGATGAGTGATGAAAGCGAGAGACAAAGACACTTGGGTTCAACTACACGCCAAAAACCGGCAAAAGCAAACAGTGCTCAAGTTGAGGTTAATGTCGCTCAATCCTCAGCTGCAAAAGATGAGAGCATGTGTAGGCAATCAAATACTGACATCATCCAACAGCTAACTGAAAAAGTTGAGAAACTTACCAATCTTGTCCAGACCATGCGACGGTTTAGATGTACATCAAAATCAGAGCAAGCCAGTTACCCACGAAAAAGCAAAATGGACAATAAAAGAGAGAAACCATTTGGTTGTAATAATTGTGTTGAACAGGAATGCTCAGACTGTACCTACTGTTTCCACTGTGGTAAAGATGGCCATCTAGCAGTCGGCTGCCTAAAGAAACCAATGCGTCAGGGAAATGGGGGCCGGTCTCTGCCAGGGGACAGGCAGTGACCGGACGCCTACAGTCCCAACCTGAAAAGTACCACACTGGTGAGCCTGAAAAGCAAGTGTTGCAACAATGAACATTCAAACACATAATGATGTCACAGAAAACCAAGAGCAGAAACAGTCTGACCAGACACCCAGCACAGCCTCATGTGTTTTCCGTAACAGCAAGAGTGAACGCTTAGCTAAACTAATTGGGAGAAAAGCTCTCACTCATTGTAACCTGAATGGCTTGGCTGTCACTGCTTTGTTAGATACAGGAGCACAAGTGAGCATTATTGACAGAGACTGGAAAAACAAGTACTTCCCCAATATGAACATTCAGCCACTCAGTGAAATTATGGATGATGAAGAAGAGTTAAAAGTTTATGCAGTCAATGGTGACATCATTCCATTTGATGGCTGGGTTGCCCTTACAGTCAATCTAAAGGGGAATGAGAACCCTGATCTTTCAATCACTGTACCTTTCCTTATCAGCAGCATTATGCTTGAGAGGCCACTGCTGGGGTTTAATGTACTGGAGGAGATGGTACAAGAGCGGCCTGAAAAACTGATTCCAGCCCTCGCCACCCTGCTCTGCAATGCCATGTCAATACCACCAGAAAAGGCAGAGCTACTGGTTAATTTCATCCAGACTCACAAACCATCTGTGCAGTATGGCCGTCTTCGCACAGGTAAACAAGAAACCATCATTCCAGCAGGTCAGCTGGCCTGGGTCAAATGTCAAGTTCCACCAAACATGGACTTGTCCGACTCTGTCTTGTTTGAACCTGATGACACCAATGTGCAGCTGGCAGAATTGGACATTGGGGAGGGTCTGTTAGAGGTACAAAATCCAAGAAAGCCATATGTTGCTGTACCTGTTGGAAATAACACGAAACATGCAATCACTTTACTGAGAAAGACAGCTCTCGGCAGCATTCACAGTGTTGAAAAGGTAATTTCAGAGGACCAACTTGACACACCCAGCCCAGCAGTCACTGTCAACAGCGCTGTTACAACGTCAGCTGATCCAGAGCCATCTTCGTGGCAACCCCCTGTTGATCTCAGCCATCTTGATGAAGAGAAAAGGGCAGTGGTAAACAAAATGCTTTGTGAAGAAGCTGGAGCTTTTGCACGTGACAGCAATGATATTGGATGTATACCAAGCCTGCAGATGTCGATCACCCTCCAGGATGAAATTCCGGTACAAAGAACTTATTCCTCAGGTAGGGGAGCTTTCAGATTTCCGGTTTGACATCAAATACAGGCCTGGGAAGTCAAATGTGGATGCCGACACCCTGTCACGCCTTCCTCTGGATATGGAAACATATAAGATGACTTGTACAGAGGAGTTCTCAGATGAGGCAGTGCGTGCAGCATGGGATGGAAGTCAGGCAGCTGAACAAAAAGACGTGGCCTGGGTCGCAGCACTGAACATCTCCTGCCCAGAACCACACAAACAGCCTTACTCTAACTTGCCAACCATCAGCCATGAGAATATGGTTAAAGCACAAAGAGAAGATCAGGCCATAGCCCAGATAATAGAGTTAAAACATCAAATGCTAAACTGACAGATAAAATGCGTGAAACTGTAAGTAGAGCCTCTTGAAAGCTACTCCATGAGTGGAGCAAGTTGAATCTTGAAAATAATCTTCTCTATCGACAAACAAATGAGCACAAGCAGTTGGTTCTCCCTCCTAAGCACAGAGCGTTAGCCTTGAAATGGCTAAATGATGAGATGGGCCATGTTGGTACCGAAAGAGTACTCCATCTTGCGAGGGAGAGATTTTACTGGCCTTATATGGCTAAAGAAAATGAAGCTTATGTTACTCGGAAATGCCCATGTATTAAAGCAAAGAAACCTGTTGCACACATTCGGGCTCCTATGGGAAGCATCACATCCAGTTTCCCCTTAGAGTAGGTGTGCATCGATTACTTGCATCTTGAAGCCAGTTGTGGAGGTTATGAGTATATTCTAGTGGTGATAGATCATTTCACTAGATTTGTGCAGGCTTATCCCACAAAGAATAAAAGCGGAAAGACAGCTGCAGAACTTTTGTTCAGTGATTTCATACCTCGGTCCGGGTACCCCTCAAAATTACAGGAGTTGGCCACTCCAGAACAACGCCCTACCACCCCCAACGCAACCCGGCTGAAAGGTTGAACAGAACCATACTCCAGATGTTGAGAACATTGAGCGATAGTGAGAAACTGCGTTGGAAGGATCACCTCCCGCATGTTGTACACGCTTACAATTGTACCAGACATGAAGCAACCGGCTACACCCTTTTTCCTCCTCGATGGGCGTTACCCTCACCTCCCAATCGACTTGCTGTTTGGCTTGGACAGAGAGAAAGAGTCATACCCACCAAGAGGATATGCGGAAAAATGGGCTGAGAGAATGGCTGAGGCCTATCGGATTGCTAGTGAAAACAGTAAAAAGTCAAGCGCAAAGGGAAAAGCAACATATGACAAAAAAATGAAAGGAGTGGTGCTGCAACCAGGAGACCGTGTTCTGTTCAGGAATCTCAGTGAAAGAGGAGGACCAGGTAAACTAAGATCATATTGGGAGAAGGCTATTCACATAGTCAAGAAACGGCTTGCTGAGAGTCCAGTTTATATTGTTCTTCCTGAAAAAGGAGACCAGACAAAAATCCGAACATTGCACCGCAATCTTCTTTTGCTTGTCAATGATTTACCTGTTGAGGATACTTCACAACATGCCAAATCAACTAGTGAAAAGAAAAAAATGCTGAAGCCAAGACAAGAACGACAGGAAAAGGGAACAGATGAGAGTGAAGGCTCAGATTCCGGCTGTAGTGGCTAACTGTTGTTAAAATAAACTGCATAAAGTATAAAAAGTATTTTAAAAAAAACAGGAAGAATGTAACATTTCATGTAACCATGTAAGCTCAGCAGGTGGAGAGAAGATGAATCATAAAGTTATAGCAAGTGACTGACAATTAGGAAGAACTACATGAAAGTTTCCTACACTGCTAGCTGTGCTTCCCTTCCCTTCTTAGTAAGGACAGTTGTCCAGCAAAAATGCTGAGATCTTTGCTTGGGGAGATAGTTTGGTAAGCTTCAGGTCATCCATTAATGTTTGTTTAAATTGTTTTTTTTTTATTATATTTTTTCACCGTTATGGTCGCTCCTTCATCTGCCGCCTGAGTGTGAGTGTGTGTGTATGTCTGTATGTGTGAGTGTGTGTGTATGTCTGTATGTGTAGTGTGTGTGTGTCTTTATCATCCCCTTCACACAATGCGCCGCTTCCAGTCATTTCAATGAGGGACAGGCGGCTGACAGCACGCGGTTTGGACCGCCGCGGTGGGAGAGGTTGCCGCCGAAGAGCACATGCACAGATTTTGCTCTGCTGCTCAGAGTCCAGCGTTTTGAACTTTCTGGCTGTAGTCGCCTGGCAGCAGCAAATCATATCAAACTATCGAAGAACTGGACGTGGGAGAGCATTTCTACTGAATTGTTTTTAGGGAAGGGAGTGTCATAGTAGTATGTCAGAGTGAGCATCTTCAGAGTAGACGATCTTTGTAGTGTTAACGCTGCTAAGGGGGAGCCCGGGGATTGGCTGAGGGTTATGGAAGTGTAGACTGAGAGAGAGAACTGCTAACTGTATGACACGCTGTTTGAGTCTGTTAATAGAGAGAATTAACGATTCAGAAGTTATCGGCTCGTTCTATGACAGGGAGTGTTGTGAGACACTTTTAGGTGGCCTCTGCTCTGACGTTCGCTGAATCACTGCTACGTCTCGGCCCGCAGTGGCAGCAGCCTGTTAAAAAAAAAAAAATGCATGTCGGGGGGACTCCGCCTGCAGAGAGACGGTTTGGTTGCCGCGCGGCTTATCGGTGTTGCACAAGAGGAGCGGGGGAGGAGACGTTTGTCAGAGCGGAGAGGAAAAATGCATTTTATTAAATGTAAGCAAACCATAGCGACACAACTATGGGCAAGATAGTTATCTGCCTCAGCACCCGCGACACCCGATTTAATGCAGGACTCTGGTGTGAAGGCGGCAACATGATGCTGCAGTAGTGTATTTACAGTTTTTAAAAAAAATTGCAGGAGCGGCGGCCCGCCGCTCCTAAATGAATGTAGAGGAAACACTGATATGATAGGCTATATTAATCACAATGAAATTTTAAACATTATGTTCTCTCTTGCAGTAGGGATTTTTTTTTAGTTGGACATTTACTGAGCCAGGAGGTAGTGGTTTT
Organism: Scarus forsteni; assembly: GCA_036419115.1. Lineage (NCBI taxonomy): Eukaryota > Metazoa > Chordata > Actinopteri > Labriformes > Labridae > Scarus > Scarus forsteni. Next base: position 8,927,512 of record JAZDUH010000289.1, read on the forward strand.
GGTTTTTACTAAATAGTTTTTATTTTAGGGTGCAAATGAAGCTGCACACCAATTACCGTATTCAAATCCCCTATCGCTGGCTGGTTATCTCTTAAACAGTGTTGGGCTGTATCATTTTTTTTGTAACAATAATGGTAACACTATTATGTTTTTCATAATTTATAAAGAAATGGAATACATTTGGTCAAACGGTGACATTTTTACAGTTATTGATTACAGTAATGCATAAAATCTGTTTTTCCTAGATGAGCTGTTAAATGACAATGTCCAGTTTCACTGATTAGAAAAAGTTTGCATGGAGGATAAGAGGGAAGGAGCAGTAATTTCAACAATACTGAGAATGACCTTTTCAAGTTTGGCAGTGAAAAACACAAACCAAGAACACTGTCATCTGCTGTAAACTTTGTTTTCATACCTGCTACAAATCAGTTTTCCAAAAAGAGAAACTTTATAAGTAGCTCAAAGTAAAAAGCTGCTTTAGACCAAGTGACTTGCCTAATACTGCTCATCAAATGGTGCAGACTGAATTTTAAAAAAGCAACACGCACCTTCTCATAAAATCTCCAAGTAACAGATGGAAATTACACAAACACCTCATTCAGGATATGCCACCACCTTTGAATGGAGTCTGGTTGACCTTCATTCAGAGAGATTGGTGTAAACTGACGTAACCTACTGCTTTTCATGTGCTCAGGCAAAAATCAAAGACTTTTTGGGACACCGACAGGCATTTCAGGCTTGTGTCATCCTGTATCTGTGTCATCCCACGCTCTGCACGCTCTCCTCCTCTGACCTGACGGATGTGTGACGTCATCAACAACAAACAGACTTCACACTCCTGTAACTTTTGTTACCTGAGGATGGCGTTACATTCCTCTGGTGTTTCAGACAGAAGAAGAAGACGTCCTCCTTAAGTCTGAAGGATGTTTTCTCTCCTCAGAAGTCTACACGGTGCTCTTGTCCTCATGATGCTCTTTGTGTTTTCTCGGGGTTGAAAACGCCAGGCATCAACCCACATGTGAGCACTTTGATGAGGTAACTTGTGGACTTTGAGTGGCAGGCAATGTAGACCTAGTGTTTTTTTTTTCTTTTAACAACTTAAGGGTGTCCCTTTTCGTTTGTCATGACCCCTGGATTCCATTTGGCAGCCATTTTTATTTCATTTACATTTGAATAGCAGAAAACACCAATTTTCACTATTCCTGATCCAGACAACAAGTTTATTACTTTATTGTTTAAAGTATCAGATCTCCAACCTGATACAACCACGCTGATATGTGTTAGATTTTTCAGCATGAAAACATCTTAAAAGGACATCTTTAGACCACCACATAACATAGAAGAGCCAACAGAATCTATTTCTTCTTTCTGACTGTGAGTGGTTTTACTGTTGCACGTTTTTATTATTGCACATTTTATATTACATTGCTTTTAAAAGTGTTTGTTGAGATGTTTACATTTTGTTCAGAATATGTAGGCAGACCTCTGAGGATTCACTGAATTCCACAAACATGGCAGACATGCCTTTTTTTGGTCAAGCCAGTATGAATAAAATGTGAACAACAGAATACATGTTACTTTTCACTGCATTATATTAAATAAAATAAACACCTACACAGGTATAAACATTTTAACAGGGTTCTCAAAGTTTGAATGACTGAGGGCCAGTTTAAGGACCCAACATCAGATCGAGGGCTGTCAAAGAAAAAACTCATATGTCACTTTGTTATAGTAAGTCCATGAAAAAGTTAGTTCTTATATTACATAAAGTTTTGTTTAAAAAATAGGCAAAATTGTGCCTAACTTTGTATGAAATATGAAGACTAAGTTTTCAGTGAAGAAGTCTGTGGGGAAGTTACTCCTTAAAAAAGGCTAAAATGTGCTGTAGTAGCATCTAATTTTGTTTTAAAAATAGTAATATGAGGACTTCATTTTCTCATAGTTTTTTAAAGCACTTTTCATTTGTGCATGAAGGAATTGTGTATTACTGCACATCTTTTTTGTGTGAAATAAATCTATTTTTTTTGGGTGCAACTTTGAATTTGGGTACTAACACTGGACTATTTGAGAACCACTGCCTTGGCTTATCATGGGCTGCCAGAAAACGCCTCCAATGGCCCTCATCAGGCTGCAGCTCACACTTTGAGAACCCATGCCCAAAACAATTCTAAAATAAAACAAGGAGAAGACATAGGTTCCCTTGGCAAGCCTACATATTTTGAACAAAATGTAAACATCTCAACGAACACTTTTAAAAGCAATGTAATATAAAATGTGCAATAATAAAAACGTGCAACAGTAAAACCACTCACAGTCAGAAATGAGAAATATATTTTGTTGGCTCTTCTTTGTTATGTGGTGGTCTAAAGATGTCCTTTTAAGATGTTTTCATGCTGACAAAGTTAACAAATATAAGCGTGGTTGTATCAGGTTGGAGATCTGATACTTTACAACAATAAAGCAATAAACTTGTTGTCTGGATCAGGAATAGTGAAAATTGGCGTTTTCTGTTTTTTCCCTTAAGTTGTTTAAAAAAAAAAATCATTCTGTTAAATGGGTACAACAAGTACAACTGTCAACAAGGGTAAATTACCTTGACAGAATGTGTAGAACTAACTTCTTTTTCTTGGTGGCATCAACTGTGAAAATGTTGAAAATCCTTGTTCTGTGTTTGCTTGATTTCTGGCTGAATAAACCCAGTTTTTGTTTAAATTGGACATTCGTTTGGACCTTAAGTTTTTCCCCATCCGTGTACACCACAACGCACGGTGCAAGAGTGGCCTTTTGAGCTTTTTATGAAAGAGTTTGTAGGAAACTTTTCGTTGTTTTTTTGCGGACAAATGGCCACTACATACAAGTAAAAAACCAGCCCTTCTACTCAAAGGAATAACTTCAGACTGGACTTGTTTGGATTGCCTGGATGTGGATGAATGGACTGGACTGAAGACAGCATTTAATCATCTTTTAGATTTATCGGCAGCGGCGGCGCGCGCAGCCAAACTGCTGCTACAGGAGCTTTGTAGGAGAGGTTTGGGGTGGGATGAAGCCATACCTCATTCCCTCTCCAAGAAGTGGTTTGAATGGTTGGATGATCTTCAGAAGGTTGCTGAGTTCAGTGTGGATCGATGTATTAAATCCAGAGATTTTGGAGACCCTGACACAGCACGGCTTCACCACTTCTCTGACGCCAGTCAAGTTGGATATGGAACAGTGTCGTATTTGAGACTGGAGAGGGATGACAGAGTTCAAGTTGCATTTCTGTAGGGAAAGGCCAGAGTTGCTCCACTGAAGCAGATGACAATTCCCTAGACTGGAACTCACAGCAGCGGTTCTTGCAGTCAGAGTTGATAAAATGCTTCAGAAGGAGTTGCAACTGAAGCTGGAGAAGTCAGTTTTCTGGAGTGACAGCACAACTGTCCTCAAATATATCCATAGTGAAAACAGGCGATTTCACACCTTTGTTGCAAACAGAGTCTCCAGCATCAGAGAAGCAGCAAGTGTCAATCAGTGGAGATATGTTGGATCAAAGGAGAATCCAGCAGACGATGCCTCAAGAGGAATGAGGGCAGAGACTTTCCTGAAATGCAGGAGATGGATAAATGGTCCAAAGTTTCTCTGTGAGCCAAAGGAGGTTTGGCCTAAGTTGGATGCTGATCTTGATGTGATTCCTGCAGATGACCCAGAGGTCAAAAAGGATGTGACAGTGAACTCTGTTGTTGTGGGTTCTGAGTGTGCCACAGATCGCCTGCTTTGTCACTTTTCGTCTTGGATGAGATTAAAGAGATCTGTTGCTTGGTGGCTGAGGGTCAAGAGAGCTCTTGTGTTATTGGGACAGAAGAGAAAGGAGTTGTGTGCCTCTACACAATTCAATAAGGATGAGCTGGAGACTCAAGGATCTGCAGTGGAAAGGAAAATTCAGAGCTCTAAAATCACGCTCAAAGGACAGAGTTTGAGCCCTGAGGATTTTGAGAAAGCAGAACAGTCAATCATTCAGTATGTACAAAAACACAAGTTTAAAGCTGAAATTGCATCACTAAAGAGTGGATGTAAAAGTGTTTCTAAGGGGAGTCCACTGTACAGACTGGATCCTGTGATGGACAATGGAATCCTCAGAGTAGGAGGTCGGCTGGGTCGAGCAGCAATGCCAGTCCAAACATCCAGTAATTCTTTCAAAAGATCTGCATGTGTCCGTTCTGATTCTGCGCCATATTCATCATCAGTTGGGACATGCAGGAAGAAACCACATGATGTCCAGACTGTGGCAGAGGTACTGGAGCGCTCAAGGAACCACCTCAGAGAGGCGCAGGAGTAGTGGTGTAAATGAAGTAATAGTACTTAGTTACTGTACTTAAGTATGTTTTGGGAGTATCTATACTTTACTTGAGTTTATATGTTTTTTGCAACTTTCACTTTTACTTCACTACATTAAAAATAAAAAAATGATACTTTTACTCCGTTACATTTAAATTGTCAACGTAGTTACTCGCTACATAATAAAATGTGAATATAAATGACACTTATTTTCACATTTTATTTTGAGGATCATACAGACTGTATGTGCTCTTGAGCGAAACTGAACACACCTCTGCCTGCCTCTGCAGCCTGTGAATGTCTGTTTAGCATTGCAGGACTCCTTCTCGATGGGTATTACAGCGCCATTGGCACATTAAGTTCTTATTGCCATGGCTTTGCAAAAAACCTTGGTGTTATTCTGGACAGCGAACTTAAACTCGATAGGCAGATACGTTCCACTGTAAAAAACAGTTTCTTCCAATTACGATTATTGGCCAAAGCAAAAGCCTATCTCCCAAAGAAAGACATTGAGAGGGCTATTCACTGTTTTGTTACATCACGCCTGGACTACTGTGATTCTCTGTTTGTAGGTCTTAGCCAGTTAGCTTTACGCCCTCTGCAGGTCGTCCAGAATGCAGCTGCCCGCCTGCTGACTGGCAAAAAAACGATATGACCACGTTACACCTGTCCTTGCGTCTTTGCACTGGCTGCCCGTTGATTTTAGAGTTCATTTTAAAGTTTTATTGGGGACCTTGGTGAGACGCAGGAGGAGCCGGGCCAGGAGTCACCCCACAGCGCCCAGAACCTCCACGCTCAGGAAGCTCAAGCGCCAGGAGTTCCACAACACCAACGGCGGATTAAGTGGCCTCCAGCCAGCAAGGGGAGTGAGTGGCAGAAGCTTGACGACGACCTGGCAGGTATCCTGGAAGCTACCTTGAAGGGAGGGGCAGACCGGAAACTCCCAACGATGGCAACCATGATCATCAGAATTGCCACAGAGAGGTTTGGTTCGGTGGAAAAGCGAGTCTCTACGAACCAGTACTCCAGAAATCGCAGGGCAGAAAAGATCACACAGCTGCGAAAGGAGCTCCGAGACCTGAAGAAACAGTTCAAGGGCGCAAGCGAAGAGCAGAAGCCCAGGTTGGCAGAACTACGAGCTGTCCTCAGGAAGAAGCTGCTGACCCACCAACGAGCAGAGTGGCACAGGAGGTGGGCGAAGGAGAGATCTAAAAGGCGTGCTGCATTCCTAGCAAACCCATTTGGGGTTACTAAACAGCTGCTTGGACAAAAGCGCAGTGGCCAACTCGCCTGCACTAAAGGGGAGATAGATACGTACCTCCACAACTCCTACAGTGATGCAACCAGGGAGGAGGACCTCGGTGAATGTAGAGACCTGATCAAACCACCCATGCCAGTCACCAGTTTTAACACCAAGGCCCCTAGCTGGAAGGAGATCCAGTCTGTGGTCAAGGCGGCCAGAAACCTCTGCACCTGGACCCAATGGCGTACCCTACCTAGTGTACAAGAGGTGCCCCAAGCTTCTGCACCGTCTGTGGAAGATCCTAAGAGCGATCTGGAGGAGGGGAAAGGGTCGCCCAACAATGGAGATCTGCAGAAGGGGTGTGGGTTCCAAAGGAGGAGGGGTCAAGTTCCATCGAGCAGTTTAGGACCATCTCACTTCTCAACGTTGAGGAGAAGATATTCTTCAGTATCCTCTCCCAATGACTGTCAGACTACCTCCTGAAGAACCAGTACATCGACCCCTCATTACAAATAGGGGGGATCCCAGGGGTACCAGAGTGCCTTGAACACAGTGGTGTGGTGACCAAAAAGAGAGGGGAAAGGAAACCTTGCCGTGCTCTGGCTTGATTTAGCCAACGCTTACGGCTCCATACCCCACAAGCTAGTGGAGGTGGCTTTGGAGAAACACCACGTCCCAATCAACATCAAGGCTCTCATCATGAACTACTACAACAACTTTTTAATGAGATTCACCTCTGGCACAGTGTCATCCGAGCAGCATAGACGAGAGAAAGGGATCATCACGGGATGTACTATTTCAGTGATTCTCTTTGCACTGGCCCTCCGCTGAGCCACCACCTTATCGTGGTGGGAGGGTTTGCGTGCCCCAATGACTCCAGGAGCTATGTTGTCGGGGGCTTTATGCCCCTGGTAGGGTCACCCAAGGCAAACAGGTCCTGGGGGAGGGGCTCGCAGGCGAGCGCCTGGTGGCTGGGCCTATACCCACGGGGCCCCGCCAGGCCCAGCCCGAAGGAGTGACGTGGGACCCCTCTCTCATGGACTCACCACATGTGGGAGGGGCCGTAGTGGTCGGGTGCGATGTCAGCTGGGCGGCCGAAGGCGGGGACCCTGGCGGTCCGATCCGCGGCTGCAGTGGCTGGCTCTAGGGACGTGGAATGTCACCTCTCTATCGGGGAAGGAGCCGGTGCTTGTGCGCGAGGTGGAGCAGTTCCGACTAGATATAGTCGGTCCCACCTCGACACATAGCTTGGGCTCTGTAACCAGTTCTCTTGAGAGGGGTTGGACTCTCTTCCACTCTGGAGTAGCGGATGGCGAGAGGCATCGGGCGGGGGTGGCAGTGCTCGTCTCCCCTAGGCTTGAGGCCTGTACGTTGGGGTTCACCCCGGTAAACGTGAGGGTAGCCTCCCTCCGCCTTCGGGTGGGGGGACGGAACCTGACTGTTGTTTGTGCTTATGCACCAAACAGCAGTTCAGAGTATCCACCCGTTTTGGATGTCCTGGAGGGGGTGCTGGAGAGTGCTCCTTCTGGGGACTCCTTCGTTCTACTGGGGGACTTCAACGCTCACATCGACAATGACAGTGAGACTTGGAGGGGCGTGATTGGGAGGAACGGCCCCCCGATCTGAACCCGAGCGGTGTTCTGTTACTGGACTTCTGCGCTCGTCACAGACTGTCCATAACAAACACATCGTTCAAACGGTGTGTTTGAACGATGTGTTTGTTAACGACATAAACGGGTGTTCATGTGTGCCTTTGGCACCAGGACACCCTAGGTCGCAGTTCGATGATCGACTTTGTAGTTGTATCATCAGACTTGCGGCCGCATGTTTTGGACACTTGGGTGAAGAGAGGGGCGGAGCTGTCAACTGATCACCACCTGGTGGTGAGTTGGCTCCGATGGTGGGGGAGGATGCCGGTCAGACCCGGTAGACCCAAGCGTGTTGTGAGGGTCTGCTGGGAACGTCTGGCAGAGTCTCCTGTCAGAAGGAGTTTCAACTCATTCAACTCACACCTCCGGGCGAAGTTCGACCATGTGGCGGGGGAAGGGGACATTGAGTCGGAGTGGGCCTTGTTCCGGGCCTCTATTGTGGAGGCGGCTAATCGGAGCTGTGGCCGTAAGGCGGTTGGTGCCTGTTGTGGCGGCAACACCCGTACCCGCTGGTGGACACCAGGGGTAAGGGATGCCGTCAAGCTGAAGAAGGAGTCCTATGGGGCCTTTTTGGCCAGTGGGACTCCGGAGGCAGCTGACAGGTACCGGCTGGCAAAGCGGAATGCAGCTTCGGTGGTCGCTAAAGCAAAAACCCGGGCATGGGAGGAGTTCCGAGAGGCCATGGAGAACGACTTCCGTACGGCTTCGAAGAGATTCTGGACCGACATCCGGCGTCTCAGGAGGGGGAAGCAGTGAGCTGTCAATACTGTCTATGGCGGGGATGGTGCGCTGCTGACCTCGACTCGGGATGGTGGAAAGAATACTTCGAAGACCTCCTCAATCCCACCAGCACGTCTTCCAGTGCGGAAGCAGACCTGGGGGACTCTGTGGTGGACTCTTCTATCTCTGGAGCTGAGGTTGCCGAGGTGGTCAAGAAGCTCCTCGGTGGCAGGGCCCCGGGGGTGGATGAGATCCGCCCAGAGTTCCTCAAGACCCTGGATGTTGTAGGGCTGTCATGGTTGACACGTCTTTGCAACATCGCGTGGACATCGGGGGCAGTGCCACTGGATTGGCAGACCAGGGTGGTGGTTCCTCTTTTCAAGAAGGGGGACCGGAGGGTGTGCTCCAACTACAGGGGGATCACACTCCTCAGCCTCCACGGTAAGGTCTATTCAGGGGTACTGGAGAGGAGGGTCCGTCGGATTGTCGAACCTCGGATCCAGGAGGAGCAATGTGGTTTTCGTCCTGGTCGTGGAACTGTGGATCAGCTCTATACCCTCCATGGGGTGCTCGAGGGGGTATGGGAGTTTGCCCAACCAGTCCACATGTGTTTTGTGGACCTGGAAAAGGCATTCGACCGTGTTCCTCGCGGGGTCCTGGTGGGGGGTGCTCCGGGAGTATGGGGTAGCGGACCCCCTGATAAGGGCCGTCCGTTCTCTGTATGACCGGTGTCAGAGTCTGGTCCGCATTGCCGGCAGTACATCTGAGCCGTTCCTGGTGGGGGTTGGACTCCGCCAGGGCTGCCCTTTGTCACCGATTCTGTTCATTACTTTTATGGACAGAATTTCTAGGCGCAGCTAGGGCGTTGAGGAGTTCCAGTTTGGTGACCTCAGGATCGGGTCTCTGCTTTTTGCAGATGATGTGGTCCTATTGGCTTCATCGGACCGGGACCTCCAGCTTTCACTGGATCGGTTCGCAGCTGAGTGTGAAGCGGCTGGGATGAGAATCAGCACCTCCAAATCCGCAATGTTTCCTCTACATTCATTTAGGAGCGGCGGGCCGCCACTCCTAAATCCTACCCGCCGCTCCTGCAATTTCTTTTTTTAAACTGTAAATACACTACTGCAGCATCATGTCGCCGCCTTCACGTCAAAGTCCTGCATTAAATCAGGTGTCGCGGGTGCTGAGGCAGATAACTATCTTGCCCATAGTTGTGTCGCTATGGTTTGCTTACATTTAATAACATGCATTTTTCCTCTCCGCTCTGACAAACGCCTCCTCCCCCGCTCCTCTCGTGCAACACCGATAAGCCGCACGGCAACCAAACCGTCTCTCTGCAGGCGGAGTCCCCCCACGACATGCTTTTTTTTTTTAAGAGGCTGCTGCCACCGCGGGTCGAGACGTGGCGGTGATTCAGCGAACGTCAGGGCAGAGGCCACCTAAAAGTGTCTCACAACACTCCCTGTCATAGAACGAGCCGATAACTTCTGAATCGTTACTTCTCTTTATTAACAGACACAAACAGCGTGTCATACATGTTGTGAGATGATCTTGGTGAACTCAAGACAGAGTTCTCCCGGGAAATGAAACCTTGTGTTTAAGGTCACCATGCTCTCAGCCTTCACTGACCCTCTTAACAGACACAGGATGGACACGTCAAACATAGGGCTTAATACAAGACATTGACCAGGGAGACATAAGACTCACTGCCTTAACGGACGATTGTAAAAGACTGTCTCCTTTGTCTGGAATGGGTGATAACCAACACTCAACCCCCATTAAACCCAAAGGGAGGATACTCCCCTCTTCCTGTAATGACTTTAACCAAACTGGCCAGAGGTGACCTCTCAACCTCCTTATCAGACTGGGATATTTGCATTTTTAAAGACATTCCTTCAGCCAGATTTCTACAAACCCCTCCAAAATCATCTAAGACCTTGTATACATATCTAAGCAATATGATAACCTGATGTGTTGTGAAATGTATGCTATCTGAGTCCAATCCCGGTGATTCTAGGCCCAAGATAAGCCAAATTGGAATCACTTCCTTCAATTCTAAATTCCATCTTCCCACAGCAGGAAAACTATAATGGACCAACAGTGCCACCCTATGGAAGCACTGGCAACGAACATCCTCAAAAGTTACTGAAGTTACTTAAATGAAATGAACTGTTTTTGACAATGCTTGTGCAAAGTTTGTGTGTTATAAGCTTCCCGACAAAATAATCAGTATCAGGGAAGTCTAGGCAATATAGCTTGAATAGTCTAGTAATTAGTAGTGTTGTTACATTAGTATACATATATTAATATATAACCTTTGAATCTCCTTTTTATTTTGATAGTGTTTGGTATCAAAATATTCGGGATGAGACGATCTTGTTATTGGTTTCGGTTATATTGAGTGATTCCCAAATTATAACTCCCTATTGGTAAAACTTAAGCTTATCAAGTGTGTGAAAGCTTAGACAGATATCCGCCCCAGCGTGGTCAAAACCACACCCACTTCTAGAGTTTAAAAAGCTGAACGCGGAGCCTAAAGTCTCTGCACTTTAAACTTTCTCTCTTCCTTCTGCTCCCCGACGCTTGATTCCCGATCTTCCTCTTCACCCCGTGACGTCACTTTGTTCCGCGTCTTCGCCTGCCCGCTGACAAGATTTTTCCGCTGACAAGATTTTTTCGCTATTTTGCAAAGTCAGCAATTTTTGCCGTTTTCTAGCCTTGATTCAATTTTTCTTAAAGTGTTCCCTTCCTTTTAATGAACACTCTGGCACCATCACTTTATTTAATTTAAGAAGTAATTTCGTGTGGCCAGCGAACATTTCTTTTTGAATTAATGAAAGTAAACTTCTGAACGAGACGAGACTTCTGCCGACGCCTTGTACTCAGCTGAACAGACGAGAGCACCGAGGCTCCAACTCCATCTGCATCCCAGCGCAATTTTTCCCGAGATCCCACAAGCACCAGACGGATCCAGACTGCCTCCACCTCAGCAGGCCGCTGTATCCATCAACCCCTGGTGACTTCGGACTCGCGACAGACCAGCACTACTCAAAGTAAGACCTCTCCTGAACGTTCAGCACCAGACGGGTTGGTGTAATTAGTCTCGCTCGCTCAACTAGATAAAACCCCTTTTTCCCCTTTAAATGCTTACGAAATAGTCCATCAAATTCCTACCTCAATTCATCACTCAATATAACTAGGTCGAATACAGTCATACGTTATTCTAATCCTCACCAAAGAAATGTTATTTTCTCACCTAAGTTTCATATCATGCAAATGTACTTTTAATGCCTTTTTCTCCCTTGGGAGTGTATTGTTCTGTTTATTATTTCATTTCGTTTCAAATAAATTCTTCATAGATTTAATGTACTGTTTTGGGAGTGTGTTTTGAAAGTCAGACATCCCTGTAACGAAAGCTCTTCCCTTCAGATTTAAGGTTGATGAGAATAGAGTGTGAATTACTCACTCTAGTCCACTAAAATTAAAACTAACCTGATCAATAAATTAATCAAGGAGTAACATTTTGCCTATTTTGGATAAATAGGATGGTGCCCCGTTCGAATGTTTATTGAATAAATCAATAGTTAATCTCTATAGTCATAGCAAAATAAGACCAAACAAATTATCACTACATACAGTTGGCAGTTCTCTCTCTCAGTCTACACTTCCGTAACCCTCAGCCAATGCCCGGGCTCCCCCTGAGCAGTGTTAACCCTACAAAGATCGTCTACTCTGAACAGGGGCGTAGCCTTCATTTCAGAAGTGAGGGGGCCAGATTGTTCAGGAGCAGGATGATTTTTTTATTGAAAGATCCTCTCCCATTCAGTTGCACCAAACAACTGGAAACACCTGATGACTAGGGAAAGCAAAGTGAGTATTTTATGATAGGCGCAAGAATGAAGAAAATGTCAAATAAGTTGACCTAAAACTCTTTTCAACTTTCAAACCTTTAAAGTTGTATAATCCTACGGCTTCTCCAGACCCATTTACATTTTGCTTCAGCATGTGTCAGGTCACCACACTTTCCCCATGTGCCTTTCACTAGGTTTACAGATGGGTATCGGTTCTTGTTAAGAATCAATTAGGAACAGTTCAATCCATGGATATCATAATCCTTTATGCTTAACGACTCCCCCTGTTGATTTTTTACATTACAGTTAGTTTCCCAAGAAAACTCTGATTCAAGATCAGAAGCACTGTAAAACTAAACACACAAAGTGTCAGGAGTTGTCAAAAGCTGTCGTTTGTTAGCCTTTCTATCTGCTGCAATGCATTGGGCTTTCTGATAAGTACAGCTGAAGCTGAGGCTGCAGTGGACCAGTCAGACCAACAAGATCCTATGTTCTCCACAAAACACAGGAACCAGTTTTACACAAATCACCAAATAAAGTCACAGTTATGGTATATTTTAACAAGTTTAAAGTCATGTATGCACAACAGTAATCCGTGAGGTCAAGTAAGGTGCAACACTTAGTCTGATTGAGATGTTTTTATGATTGGGAGCATCAGGAAATTAAGAAAGCATTCAATTGACAAGTATTTCATAAAGCCCCCCAGCGTAGGATGAGTCATTGAAATTTTAAATTTGTTTCAGGAAAGTAAACAAACTCCAAAATACTATTAAAAGTCAGTGAAAAACAGTTTTTGTCTGTTTTGGGTTTGATATTTTCACACAGGTAGAAGGTATGAAGCATGAAATCTGGGAAGAACACACCATAATATCTACTTGGACTTCAGTGGGCCTATAAGATTACTTTTGTTCATCTAGCTTGAATCCTCCCTGTGGTATCTAGTCAGAATACCTGTCTCACTGTCCGTGTTCGCTTCTCATTGAAAGACATGCAGCGCTGTAGTGTACACTCCATGGTGCGCTCATGGCAACTCGGAAATATCAGCACCAGCGTGTTAAAAATGAATTTAACGCAGTGGCGGTTCTAGACCAGTTTCACAGGGGGGGCGAGGCTGAGGCCAAGGGTGTTGTCAGAGGGACACGTTCAACCCCGACAAAAGAGACTGAGAAGTGTTCACCATCCAAAACATTTGTTCCAATTAATTAACACAAAATACTAGTGATAGTATTTCAGTTGCAGGAAAGTTTATTGTATGTTAGTTACATTTTTCAACAATATGTCCAAAGAAATTGTTAAAATAAACAAAATAAGACATTGTTTTTGTCTTCATCAACAACACAGTGTTCAAGCCTCGAACACATTTACTTCAGAACAAAATTTAAAAACAGTATTGGTAATTGTTTCAGTAGCAATGCGGACAATGAAAACAATGAGAGCATCCACCGTACCATTTATAAGGCTAGTCTAATGGGTCTCAGCACTCCAGTCTATTTTCCTGTAAAGGACTGGTACCAGGCTGTCTTATCAAGCTCCCTGGGGACACTCCCAGCTTTGCATTGATGGGTTTTCTTTCATTTGCTGATATCTGTGGAGGAAGACAAACTGAATCAAAGTAAAAAAACATTTATACTACAGGGACACACACATGCATGCAAGAGAAAAATAAACTTGATACAAAGTCACAGTTATCACTTCTTCATTTTTAAATCAATAATCTATAAAAGAACACCAAACTAAAAAGTAATAACAGCCTACATAAATGAATTTAGAAATCTGAAACACTGTCATATTTAACTCGTATTGTACAGTCACCAAACTCAGTTACACTATTGAAAACATTTATTTATGTTTACAATGGGGATTTTTTTGTGGGTCAACTTTATGGAAGGGGGAAATGACCAGTTGTGTAGTCTGGTTTATTCTAGTGAGTAAACTCTGACATACTCTGATGGGTGTTTGTCCTCTTAGGGCCTCCATACACTGAAGGCATATTTGCCACATTTTTACCTGATTTATACACCGTCCGCTGAAAACAGCTCTGAGACCCACTTATGGGCCTCCACCCACAGGTTGAGAACCACTGCACTAGTGGATGGTATTTGAAGCTTAATACAAGTATTGTTTACAGATTATATTACTATACCATGGAGGATGAGTGATGCAGGAAGCCTCTGGATGAATTTATCATTTAGAAAACAGTGATTGAGTGAAAACAGCTGCCCACCTTAAAAGGCATTTTATTGATACTCTTGTTATGAAAAGAGCTGCATCTTTACGTGCGGTGCGGAGCGGAGCCGCCCTGCATTGTCACGTGAAAGGCTTCATGCTGCAGTGTAGTGGCTTATTCAGTCCCTGTCAGTCTTGTTGTGTAGCACTCAGAACTGGACTGATGAACAATATTGAGTTTTGATTCATCAACAGGCGGACTCGTCATTTTTAAAGTATTTCCGTTAAAGGAACACTACACCCAAACAACGATTTGGCCTCATTTTCTACTCACCCTCATGCTGAGCAACACTCTGGAGCACTTTTTTGATGTCTCAAATGCAGCTGGAGGTCCGGGGTGATTTTCGCTGTGAACAAACGTCCATCTAACAGGGGACGACGGCGCCCGTCAGAAAAAGGTCCATAAAAGTCCACAAAAACGTGCCTATTTTCCTCCATACTGCTCGTCCGCTGTAATCCAAGTGTCCTGAGCGGGTAACGTCCATAATTAATTCGAAACGAGGTCATTTAGTACATTTTTCGAGCCTAAACAATGCTATAGCGTACTTCCGCAGTGCACGTCTACGCGCGCTCCCTGCACTACGTAAGCCGCGGCGGAGAGCTGAGCCCCTTCGCATCAGATTCCTCGTTCAGTCGGTTTACGACGTCTTGCCCAGCCCATCCAACCTGTTCTGCTGGGGCAAGGTGGAAACTCCAGCATGCCCCTTGTGCCAGGGTAGAGGATCGCTGGAGCACATCTTCAGCAGCTGTCCTAAAGCGCTTGGTGATGGCCGCTATCGCTGGCGTCATGACCGAGTGCTGAAGGCGGTTGCTGAGCCCATCAATGCTGCTATAGACCAGAGCAAGCGCCTACAACCACCAACACGAGTCATCCCCTTTGTTAAAGCTGGGGAACAGCCACCTCCCGGCAGGAAAACTCAAACTGGCCTCCTTGGAACAGCCAGGGACTGGCAGCTAAGGGTGGACCTGGGAAAACAACTGAAATTTCCAGAAAACATCATGGAAACCACCCTCAGACCAGACATCATCCTGTTCTCAGACACATCCAAACAGGTCGTTTTGCTGGAACTGACAGTGCCCTGGGAGGAGAGGATAGAGGAAGCCAGTGAGAGAAAGAGGGAGAAGTATGCAGAGGTGGTGGAGGAGTGCCGCGGACGGGGGTGGTGTGCAAGATGTCTCCCCATTGAGGTAGGGGCAAGGGGTTTTGCAGGGAAGTCACTCTGCAAAGCCTTTAGCCTCTTGGGCATCACAGGTGCACACAAAAGAAAAGCCATCTGTTCATCATCAGAGGCTGCGGAAAGAGCCTCACGATGGCTGTGGATCCGGAGGGACAAGCAGTGGATGAGCGCTTCTTGGACACAGGCTGGGAACTGATCACTCCCGGTCGGGTCGCCTGGGAGAGGGGGTCTGAAGTTGAAAGACCCGAAACCTCCTATGACCCCAGGTACTATCACTGACGATGTGTCCAAGAATAAGCATCACTAGATGTGTGTAACAAACGATCATTAATGCAAATTCTGCTGCAAGGAAAGTGATATCTGACTGTGTGGTTTGCAGCAGAACAGAGGGAAGCTGATTGAACAGAAGATGGCAGACCTGCCAGACCTGAAAGAGTGTTGCCTGATAGAGCCCCCTTTACAGATGTTGGAGTTGACTATTTTGGGCCTATCGGCGTTAAAAGAGGCAGGAGTGCTCTTAAAAGGTATGGAGTGCTTTTCACCTGTCTTACCAGCCGTGCTGTGCATTTGAAGGTGGCACATACACTGAATACAGATTCGTGTATAAACGCTGTCCGTAGACGAGGCCCAGTCGTGTATAAACGCCTCTGTAGACGAGGCCCAGTCTCCACCATCAGGTCAGATAATGGCACAAACTTTGTTGGAGCCAATAGGGAGCTGAAAGAAAGTCTGGCTGGTTTAAATCATGTAAACATTCAGAGAGCTTTGGTTCAGGATGGAATCAAGTGGTTCTTTAACACAGCTGCAGCTTCCCATCACGGCAGTATGTGGGAGTGCTTGATTCGAAACTGAGGCCATATTGAATGACAGACCAATCACAAAGGTCTCTGATGACCCAGATGACCTGGAGGCACTCACACCTAGTCACATTTTGACGTTAAAAGGCAAGCCAGTCATGCCGCCAGGGCTGTTTGATCCCAGCGACCTTTACATCAGAAAAAGGTGGAGGCAAGTGTTACGACCTAGAAGTATTTGTACACAGTTCAGTTAGGCAGAAGAAAGCACACTATACTATAAGTGAGGACGTGCAGTACATGATATTATTTTACCCTTGTTTAATTTGTTAATTTTGGGAAAAATGATGGGAGTACTGTAATTTCATGTTAGTTTGTTTAAAAGACTGGAAAGTCCTTATTGATCCTTTTGTTTTCTAAATGTGTGACGCCGCTGACCTGCGTTAGAGGTGGCGTGCAGGGTCAGGGGGTAAAGGTTGGAGAAAAAAAAAGTGCTTGTACGGTGTGTCTTTGTCGTGAAGGATCCGATGCTTCAGGAGGAAAATAATCTAAAAAAATACAGCACCGGGGAGAATAAAGTTGCCAAACGGAAGACAGAGTCCTGGTCTATTCATGGGTGCAACATAATTTTGGTGTTTCCGCCCGGTTGGATTGTTTTTTCACTGAGAAGAAGCAAGAAAAAGGCACAGCAAAAACTCCGTGAACGGCGACATCAAGGAGCAGAGACCAACGTGGCCGTGAACTCGGCATGCTAACTGATAACACTGCACTGCTTTGACACAGAAGAGAAGGTAGGAAACGTCTATCATGACTGAACCACAGACAAAGTCTTCAGATTGGGACTGTGTGTTGGATGAGATAGAGGAAAAGCTGCTTTCCCTTTCTGCAGTGGAGTTATATGACGTCTGCATAGCACTACGTCTGACCATAGATAAAAGAGATAAAGACTCACCACGCAGGTTGAGAAGACTCATCATTCAGTACTTGGAGAGTGATGATGTAAATAAGCTTGAAGACGAAGGTTTGTCGCTATTGCTGCAGCTAAATGACAACATTGATGTGCTAAAAGATAAAAACAAAGCTGGCAAGGATTCCAAAATCGAACAAATGGCGCCACAGCACCAGGGTGAAAGTGAAATTACACCGAGCGACCCATTAAACGAAAAAGAGCCCAGTTTTGCATCAAGGACCCCAGAAACTGCCCCTTTGAGAAACCCTACAGTTGTCCAACCACTCTACAGAAGGGATTTGAAAATAACAGGACAAATTGGAGAACCCAATCAAAAAGATAAATTAGGATATGCCAGCCTGGAAAGACGAATCCAAAGAGCATTGAGTAAAGGATATGATGAGGGAGAAGTGGTTGAAGCGGTCATTCAAGCAATAGTTGCTGGGACAAAACTGAGGAGTTATCTTGAAAGCAGGGTTGATCTGACACTATCAGCTTTGAGACAGATCCTGCGAACTCATTATATTGAGAAGGATGCCACAGAGCTGTATCACTCTTACACGTGCAGTACAAGAACCAAAAGAAACCCCAATCCAGTTTTTGATGCGAGCCATGGACCTGAGGCAACAAGTTTTATTTGCCACAGAAAGAGCAGAGTCTGGATTAAAGTACAGCACAGACCTAATCCAAAATCAGTTCCTGCAAACAGTCCTCACTGGCCTTCAAGATGACACAATTAGAACTGACCTGAAGCCTTACTTACAAGACCCAAAAATTAAAGATGAAGTTCTTTTGGAAAAGATGACAGCTGCATACAGCTTGGAAATGGAACGAAAGACCAAGCTTGCGACTACCTCCAAAACAAGAACAATAAGAGTAGCTGCTTTAAGTGAAGAGAGTGAGAAATATGAACAGGTGAGCTGCACACTGACAAAACCGAGCAAGTTAAATCAGACACAAAAACGTGACACACTGATGGAAAAGGTAGACCAAGGTAACAAAGCCATATGTGAGGCTATTCAAAGTCTTACTGCCCAAATCGCAACCCTCAATCAGGTCCCCAGGCATGAAAGTCACCAGGTGAGTGAACAGCCCAATAAGAGATATCGACCACAGTCTGGAGCAGCACCTGCTCGTCGATGTCAGCAATGCCAGTCATCAAATCAAGAGGGAAAATGTAATCATTGTTACAAATGTGGCAGCACAGAACACTGGGCAGCTGGCTGTCGTAAGAAAACAACTTCAGCTACTGTAAATAAGATTGAAATCCCTGTTCACAGCAGCGACAATGATGACCAGGTGAACCAGTTCAGCCTGAAAGCCTGAAAGTGTCTTGTTCAGGCCTCACTAGGGGGTGTGAGTACCATCGTATTATGGGACACAGGCTCTCAAGTTTCAATTGTTGGATCAAACTGGAAAAGAGAATTCCTACCAGATGTTGAAGTGAGACCAGTGGAGGAGCTCCTTGATGAAGATGCGCTTGATCTCTCAGCTGCTAATGGGACAGATATTCCTTATGAAGGATGGATAGGGATTGAGTTTACACTGTCCAAAAACGCTGTTGCTGGAATGAGCGATAAACCAGTTATGGTGCCAATTCTGGTTGCTACTGATGATTTTGAACGCCCTATCATTGGCTTCAATGTTGTTGAAGAACTAGCTCAAGAGACTGAATCCAAAGACAGCGCCAGCCCAGATCAAATGGTACAAAAGCTATGCTCAGCCCTTAAAGTTGGTCGCAAAACAGCAAAAGCTGTCTTGTCTGTCCTGAGAACAGACAAGCCGGAAGACAGTGCACACATCGCAAGAGTGGGCAGAAGACCTGTCAGAATCCCCAAAAACAAAGTCATGAAAGTGGAATGTGGTCAACTGAATAAGAAAGTGCTGAGTGGGTCACATGTGGTGTTGGAGCCAAATCAGGAGACACCCTGGCCAACAGGACTGATGATAAGGGAACAGTTGATTCAGCTTCCAGAAGAAGAAAATGAAACAATAACTGTGACTGTTGAAAACTTAACTGACAAAGACATTACTCTGTGTGGTCGCACAGCTCTAGGTTGGTTGTACGGTGTGGATGCAATTTATCCACTTGAGATGAAAACTGCACAGGATAAGGAGCCACGACCAACTAACAGCAGTGCTGGATCTCAACAAAAGCAACAAAGTCATGATCCAGGAAATGAACCCTGGGACCCACCAGTGGACCTGAGTCACCTGACGGAGGATCAACAACAACAGGTAAAACAAATGCTTCGGGAGGAGTGTGATGTTTTTGCAAAGGATGATTGGGACACAGGATGTATTCCAGATCTAAAGATGGACATTCAGTTAAAAGATGACATTCCTGTACAGAAATCCTACAATGCAATCCCTTGACACCTCTACCAAGAAGTTAAAACTCACATACAGGACTTGCTGAGCAAAGGATGGATCCAGAAATCTTACTCTTCATACTCCTCTCCGGTGGTTTGTGTGCAAAAGAAAGACGGGAGTCTTCGTTTGTGCATAGACTACAGACAGCTAAATGGAAAAACAATGCCCGATCGTCATCCAATCCCGAGAATACAAGAGATTCTGGAGAACCTTGGCGGCAATTCCTGGTTCACTGTGTTGGACCAGGGAAAAGCATATCATCAGGGCTTCATGAATGAGAAAAGCAGATCCTGCACAGCATTTATCACACCTTGGGGACTCTATGAGTGGGTCAGAATCCCCTTTGGCCTGACAAATGCACCGGCTGCCTTTCAACGTTACGTGGAAGGATGCTTGGGAGACCTGAGGGATGAAGTTTGTGTCCCTTACTTAGATGATGTGCTGGTGTTTAGTTGTGACTTTGAGCAGCACGTTCAGAACGTAAGGCAAGTTTTGCAGCGACAAAAACAGTGTGGCCTTAAGTTAAGGCCAAATGAATGTGACTTTTTCAAAAGGGAGATCTGTTATGTGGGTCATGTGATTTCTGCAGAGGGGTACAAGATGAACCCAAAGGAAGTAGAAGCTGTCCAAGCCCTAAGACATGAGACACCAACCACTGTTCGAGAGGTGAGAAAGTTAATGGGTTTTCTCAGTTACTACCGACCCTATATACCAGACTTCTCAAGGACTGCTAAACCCCTATATGAGTTGTTAGCAAAGCCAAAATCTGAGCAAAAGAGGGATTCAAGAACAACAAAACAGAGTCATGAGCCTGCTCAGCTTGCTCCATCCCATCCCATCAAGTGGACAGAGATCCATCAAATCATTCTGAACAAAATAGTGACACGACTAACAAACCCACCTATCATGGCATATCCAGACTTGGAAAAACCCTTTATCCTCCATATTGATGCCTCAGAAGAAGGCCTTGGTGCGGTTTTGTATCAGCGGCAAGATAGCGTGCTCAGGGTTATAGCATATGGATCCAGGACACTGACAGCAGCAGAGAGGAACTACAAGTTACACTCTGGCAAACTTGAGTTCTTGGCACTAAAATGGGCCGTAACAGAGCGATTCAGAGATTACCTGTTTCATGCGCCTCATTTTACTGTTTGCAGTGACAATAACCCTCTGACGTATGTTACCAAGACAGCAAAACTCAATGCATCAGGACATTGAAGAACCATTGAAGAAATAATAAGAGAGAGCACAGAGGAATGCCAGCAGGGAGTCTTGGGATCCATCAGCAATGCGTTGGAGATTGCAGAAAGAGGCGCAATCAACTGGATCTCAGCTGTTACCTGTAACCCCGACGCACTGCCTGCTGATAGTTGTATCTTCAACCCCGTTCAACCTCTTGCAGCAGAAGAAATCAGATCCAGCCAAAATGCAGACCCAGCGATAAGCAGAGTTTTGGTCCTGAAAAGAACTCATGTCCATCTGCAGCATAGACACAAGCAAGGTGAATCTGACATTGTCAGACAGCTTCTCAGGGAGTGGCCCCGGCTACAGATAGATCATGATGGCATCCTGAGGAGAGAAACTGTTTCCAGAAACCAACTGGTTGTTCTGCAATCTCTAAAGCCTTTGATCTTCAAACACCTGCATGAGGAGATGGGACATCTGGGGGCAGATCGAATGGTTGCTCTTGCAAGAGAACGCTTTTTCTGGCCTAAAATGAGGGAAGAGATAGAACATCATGTCACAAAAGTGTGTTGCTGTGTGAAAAGAAAGAAGCCTAACCGAGAAATCAGGACACCGATCAAGAGCATTGAGACCTCTGCACCCTTTGAGCTGATCTCAATTGATTACCTACATCTTGAGAGAAGCAGGGGAGGGGAGGAATATATACTTGTGGTTGTAGACCATTTCACTAAATATGCTCAGGCATATGCAACGAGAGATAAGTCAGGGAAGACTGCAGCCAGGAAGTTGTTTGGTGACTTCATCCCACGCTATGGGTTTCCGTCAAAAATACACCATGACCAAGGAAAAGAGTTTGAAAATAACCTTTTCCACAAGCTCCAGAGCTACTGTGGGATCCATCATTCACGCACCTCACCTTACCACCCTCAGGCCAATCCTGCAGAACGCTTTAACAGGACGCTGCTGAGTATGTCACGTACACTGGGAGAGACTGAAAAATCAAAATGGAAGGAACATCTCTCTAAAGTTGTCCATGCTTACAACTCGACTGTGCACGAGGCCACAGGTTTTTCACCCTTCTTCCTTCTTTTTGGCCGTGAACCAACTTTGCCTGTTGACTTACTGTTTCCAAAAGAAGGGGAAAAGGCAAACGAGTCGCATGCTGGATATGCTGAAAAGTGGAGAGAAACCATGCAGGAAGCCTACCCCATTGCCATGAGAAACATGAAAAAGTCGGCAAAGAGAGGACAAAAAAACTACAATCAGCACACGTGGAGTTCCACCTTGCAACCTGGAGACAACGTGCTGGTAAGAAACCTCACCCCCAGAGGAGGGCCAGGAAAACTACGTAGTTACTGGGAAGACATGATATATGTCATTAAAGGAAGAAAAGGCCCTGATAGCCCAGTATATGTAGTTGAACCGTCACAGGGAGGTGGGAGAAAGCGAGTTTTACACCGTAACTTGCTCTTACCGTGTCCCTACCTGGTTGAAGAGACAACTGTCAGCACTCCTGTTCTACAGGACAAACAACACACAAACAAAACAAAAAGGATGACAAGAACAAATCAGAAAGCCAAACAGGAGACTTACTCAACAGTTACAGACAGCTCAAGTGAGGATGAGTATCATGTATGGACAGCAGCGAGACAGACAGGTTCCCCCCTGAATGCAGAAGCGGAAGAATTTCATCCAGGGATTGAGGTACAGAAAGAGAAACCTGTGGATGCACTCACTGTGGGAGAGAATTTAGGAGAAGAGCCAGAAGATGAGAGACACAGTATCGAGGACGTTGCAGAACCTACTGTCCTCCAGTCGGAATCCGAGGATGAACAAAGAGACACTGATCGTGAACAAGGGAGACCAGCAAGAGTGAGAAAACCAAGGCGCATCTACACATATGATCAGCTTGGACAGCCCACGGTAGAGTTGCTGAAAACTTGCAGCGTTGATGTGGAAAAACCTCCAAGAATCAGCCATGATTCTCCCTCCAGATCAGCATTCATGTATCCTTTCTATGCTTAAAAGTTAGCATAACAGAGAGAATGAATGTAACAGAAAATGTCCAGGTTAAAGATAGTTAATGTTACGCCAAGTGTGTTATGACATATACGGTTGCTAGTGAGATTTTCAAAGCTATAAAGACACAGGTTGACTGATCACTTATTATGAACATAACAGGCATCAGAAATAGGTTAGTAACTGAGCATCTCGAGTAGTGAAAATTGAGTACAGTCGCAAGTAAACCTGAAATAGGGGTGCATTAGACAAGTAAAATGCATGGCAGAAAAAAAAATGTGTAGAAACATAAAGTTGGGTGTTGATGGTAATTTCCTCGTCCCTTTGCGAAGATTGGGGGGCCCACCAATCCTTCTATGGACTACTCACCCTTCAGTACTAATGGACTTTGAACACTAAGTCTTGTACAGTATTATTGCCATGGGACTGAATGAAAATGAAGAACTAGGAGAGCCATGTTGTAGCCTTGCCCTGTAAAATGTAACCTTTGAAAACCTACATTCTGTACAGAAAAACTGTAAAATGTTCCTTTCAGAAATACATTTGATAGTTTTGCATTGGTAAAAAGAAAATGTAGGCAATATTTTATTTTTTTTAGTGGGGGAGGGTGTTACGACCTAGAAGTATTTGTACACAGTTCAGTTAGGCAGAAGAAAGCACACTATACTATAAGTGAGGACGTGCAGTACATGATATTATTTTACCCTTGCTTAATTTGTTAATTTTGGGAAAAATGATGGGAGTACTGTAATTTCATGTTAGTTTGTTTAAAAGACTGGAAAGTCCTTATTGATCCTTTTGTTTTCTAAATGTGTGACGCCGCTGACCTGCGTTACGCCTAGTTCACACAGGATGCGCCGCGCGCGCAGCGCCGCGCTCATGGCGCTTGGCTGTTCACACATGAAGCATTTTCTGCTGAGCTCTGACGCGCCGGTCACAGACATCGACTCAGCTCGGCAGTGATCGGACGTGTCCGTCTGCGCTTAGTTTTCCAAACTTTCCAAGCGCTGTAAACATGTGAGTGTCACTTTTTGGTGACCTGTGGAGAGCCCTTGCCCCTCCCACCTCCTTTTCCTCTCCTTTGTCTCAATTACATCAAGTGAATCTCTGTTCTCTCTCTGATCAACCTCCGTGTGAGTGTGTGACTGCTCATCGGAAAAAAAAATAGACCGACAAGCAACACCGTCAATCCTTTTTTTAAACTATTGACCGGATTTTCCTGTTCCTGACTTCCTGTCTGGTCCGATCTGCTCTGTCCAAACTTTACAACTGCGCCTGCGGCGCTCGCGGCTCGCGGAAAAAATAGAGAGAAGCGGAGCGGAGGCGCTCCAGAGCGCGAGCCGTGCAGCGCTGCAGCCTGAACAGTTAAATAGGTTAACACGGGCACCGATCCAAAACTGCTGTGCGCGGCGCGTCCTGTGTGAACCCTGCGTTAGAGGTGACGTGCAGGGTCAGGGGGTAAAGGTTGGAGAAAAAAAAAGTGCTTGTACGGTGTGTCTTTGTTGTGAAGGATCCGATGCCTCAGGAGGAAAATAATCTAAAAAAAATACAGCACCGGGGAGAATAAAGTTGCCAAACGGAAGACAGAGTCCTGGTCTATTCATGGGTGCAACACAAGTACAATACATGGGAGAGCTCTTTTGGAAAAAATGGACTTCTAAATACCTACCAGTGATGGAAGAGAGACAGAAGTGGACAAGACCGAGAAGAAGTCTAACTCCTGGAGACATTGTCCTCATTGCAGATGCCACAGCCTCAAGAGGATCTTGGCTGATAGGGAAAATTCTGGCTGTGAGAGCAGATGCAAAGGGCCTGGTGCGCTGTGCGCCTTCAAACAAGAACCAGCATTCTTGAGAGGCTGGTGACGAAGCTCTGCCTGCTGCTGGAAGCAGGAGTGTGACAACAATGGATTTCAGTTCACTGAAGTGTACTTAATTTTTTTAAAATCACCTCAAAATGGTCTTAAAGGAACACTACACCCAAACAACGATTTGGCCTCATTTTCTACTCACCCTCATGCTGAACAACACTGTGGAGTAGTTTTGGAACATCTAGGATGCAGCCGGAGATCTGGGGGAATCCTTGCTGTCCACTGACATTGATATCATGACTTCGGTCAGAGCCCGAACAAACAGTGTCCTTAAAAGTCCACAAAAAGTCCAAAAAGACGGCAATATTCCTCCATACTGCTCGTGCGCTGTAATCCAAGTGTCCCGAGTGGATAACGTCCACCATTTACTCAAAACGACATCATTTAGCACATGTTTATAGCCCAAACAGTACTACTCGGCATTTCTATGATACACTTACGGGTGCCTACGGGAGCCGCGGCTGACCAAACCAAAGGAACGCGCACTCTGCAATAACTAGGAGCGTAGAACAAGAAAAAAGAACCCAAGAAATCACACATTCGGCTGACACCTCTTGCGTCTGTCCACGGCTCCGTCGCTCACAGCAGAATGTGGGATTTCTTGTTCTACGCTCCTTATTATTGCAGTGCGCGCATTCGTTTGGTTTGGTCAGCCGCGGCTCCCGTAGGCACCCGTAAGAGTATCATAGAAATGCCGAGTAGTACTGTACTCTGTTTGAGTGCAAACAGAGAGGGGAGGGGGGAGACTGCTCAGAACAGGAGCGCTCCTCCGGGCCATAACCCTCCCAATCCACCAGGAATTGGAACCCCCTACCACGGGTCTGACGTTCAGGATCTTGGAGACTCTGAAGGCTGGATGGTCATCAATAAGCAGGGGGGGTGGAGGGGGCTCGGCCGGAGGGCTGAGCTCACTTGTGACCACAGGCTTAAAAAAAGCGATATTCCGGGATGGAACAAGTTGGGTCCTATCCCAAGGTTTAGGGAAGAAATTACCCCTACAGCGGTGTTTCTGTGCAGCAGAAGCCCAGGGCGCCCGGACCAAACCCCCCCTCCCTGCTCGTCTGCCGGTTTCCTCTGCACTCAGACGGGGCCATATTTTACTTGACCAAAAACACACATAAAAACACCGCTAAATAAGGCTCTAGTTCTCATAGCGCCGTAAAACGGCCTCCGCCGCAGGCTCTGCCTCCGCTGCAGTTGAAAAAAACATTAGGTCTACATTGCCTTCCACTCAAAGTCCACAAGTTACCTCATCAAAGTGCTCACATGTGGGTTGATGCCTCCACGCTTCCTGTTTGACTTGGAGCCCGTTTCTGGTTTGATACTCAAGAAGCATCTGTAAATCAAATCACTCGGTGTGGTTGGCGTTACTCGCAGCCTTTGGTGAGATGGGCGTCACAAGGCTATCCACAGGAAGAGCACTGACTGTGTTGAAATTTGTTTTCATTCTTTTAACACACACAATTGAATAATCAAGAATATGGTAAATAAATGAATTCAAAGAAATTTACTTCTCAGACAGTTGTTAAGCTATATGACTGGGTGTTATCAGATGTTCTAAGGCAAAAGGATACGCTACAAGACTGGAGGTTTATCTGGTTGTTTATTCGGCTGGTTCAGAGATAGTCTGACAAAGAGCAATAGGTAACCACCGCTTATATAGACTTCCATGTTACATATATGGTAACAAAACATGTAGACAACAACGTCATGTCCAGTCCATAGTTGGTCAGCTGTGAGACTTCTCAAGTTCAGGCTTTCTATTTCTGGCGAGGTGCCAGACTTACAGTTGCCTTGCTTACATAGTTGCAGACATAGAGAACTTCATGTATGGACAAAATAATCCTAGATGTTCCATGAATTGGTCCATGACTAAATTGATTGATACAAGAGTTAAATTGTACATGAATAGAAATGATACATGACTTAAAATTCATGCTATCACTGGGTTATAAAGTTTTTAACAAACAATGTTTTTTTTTTATAAGAAAGTGGATAAAACTATTTCATCATGTTTGTTTAGTCATTGAAAACACAACGTGTTTCCTTTTACTTGGTGTTGCCTATGGTGAGTGAAAATTATGTAACAGGCAGATTATCAATATTTCTGTTTTCTATCCTCACTCTACTAAATATAACAGACAAAACATTTTCACA
The DNA here is from genome assembly GCA_036419115.1 of Scarus forsteni. Classification (NCBI taxonomy): domain Eukaryota; kingdom Metazoa; phylum Chordata; class Actinopteri; order Labriformes; family Labridae; genus Scarus; species Scarus forsteni. Next base: position 8,954,037 of record JAZDUH010000289.1, read on the forward strand.
TGTTTTTGGTGATAGTCACCTAGTCCTGTAGTTTAACCTAAAGTTTTTATTAGAGATTTATTAAATGCAACACTGAAGTTTGACAAAGCTAAGTTGAAGGGCTAGATAAATACTTCTGGCCATAAGTTGTAATGTCATTACATCTGTGTTTTTGTTAATTTATACAAAATGCGGAGACATATCCAGTATGATGGAGCAGTAAATGGTTAACAAGGTGCAACACCAAAGTTCTATGCAAACGAATGCTTCTGTATGATATTAACACTTTACAGGCATGATACAACAGATCTATATAATCTTAACATTGTATTCCCCTTTTCATCCAAGTGTGTTGTAAAGCCTATATTTATAGGTCAAAATCACATCTTTCTGATTATTTGCAGATCTCAAAAGGCAAAGTTTGTTTTTTTCCCCCTTGTTACAGTTAAAGTGTATTTGCAAAGTATGCAATAACTGTTTTTCTTCCCCCAAAAATGTTTTTTTTTAAGAAAAATACACTTACATTTGTTATTGAATCAAATGTTTTGTCTTGTTTTAATGTGTTGTTAAAACAACAAAGTGTCCAAAAAAAACTGTGACAGGTTAGAGGACAGATGCAGAGGAGGTTTGGTGACAGTGACAGTAGAAACAATTCAGTAGTCTATCCTTAGTAAGTTGAATGCACCTTTATATTTTAAAAAATATATAATGGAAATTAAGAAATTCAGATAAATGATAAAACATTTTGGGTTCATAACCTAAATAATATACTGTAAGCTACAGCACTGAGATTATGTAGGATTTTGTTCATTATGAGACAGAATACAACCAAAAAAAAAAAAAAAAAATCACAGCACATACTGATACTGACTGAGAAATATTACAGGAATTTAGAATAAAACTGCAAAAGTTAAGAAAAACCCAACTTTAATGTTAAAATCTTGATGTTTTAATATTTCTGTATTCATTTTGTGGTGTTAAAAAAAACGGACATTAAATGTCTACACTGTCTTACCACTTTCTACACAGCAGTTTGCAGTTTTTACGAAGTTTAATGTCAGAGTATTTCTTCCACCACAGCGGGGTCATTGTCAGACTGAAAAATGTGCATCCTGTGTTTTTGTTGTGTTTGTTTGAAGCAGAGAGCTTTGGTTGACTCTGGCAGTTTTGTTTTGAATGCATGACAATAGTCAGTAAACGGCTCAGCTGTGTTAAGGGAGAGGTGTAGTCTATGGTCACAGCAGCTGCATCAGTGTCCGTCACCTAAGGCTGTGATAGCCCAGGTTACTGGTAAAACAATGGATGGTGAGAAAACAGATGTAAGCTGGAAGAGTTTGATTTTTTCTGATTTTCAATGTTACACTTACAGTGTTTGTATTCTATAATTTCCTCAGCATCAGTGGTGACCTACCCACAGCTGAAGACCATGGTGTCCAACGGAGAAGTTCAGTTGTTTGACGTGAGAAATCCTGACGAGTACCAGGCCGGGCACATCCTAGGTTCTGTCAACATCCCATGTAAGTCTGACTCACTGGAGGCATCACGGTAGAAGAGTTCTGCATTTAGCACAGTGCAGGTAGAATTACACTGTTTTGATACCACAACAACAAAAACAGTTTTTGAACACCCTAAACTGGTTTATTTCTTCACTTTTGATTTTCATAGAGTCATTGAACACAAACTAAAAGCAGTGAAATGGTTGATGATCATTAAAGGCAAAACAAGTAAGACTCTCCTAAAAATAAAACGTGCTAAGGTAGCCTACAATAAAATACCCCCTCAGAATTATCATCAGTCCAAAAGAAGCAAAGACAGGTGTTGTGCTCTGTTTGTGTTTTGTCACTTACTCATTTGAAGATATTTTATGGGTCCCAGTGTAAAAAGGTCAAGCTCTCAGTCAACAGTCCACAGGTCAGGACTTTTATGGAGGTTATCTGTACAAAATGCTGGCTCATCTCAGATGCACTCAACTCTGCTTTGGTAAAAGACATTTTGTTTTCATCACATTTGACTTTGTTAGTAGTTTCTCAGCTTTGGTGGGACTTATTTTAACTTGGTTGTCTGAAACTGCCATTATATCTGAAGTGCAAATTAAAATCTCTACCATGCAAAGCAAAAGCCAAACATCAACAACACACAGAAATGACAGAGTCTTCTCTGGAGCCAAGCTCATGTAAGATGCAAAGTGGAAAAGTGTGCTGTGGTCTGATGAGTTCATTTTTTTTTTTTTAATAATATTTTTATTGACAATTTTTACATTAACACCCATCTCCCAAACAAAACAAGCACAGTTTCAAACTTCAAATAACAGAGTACAGCATAGTCCTGCATAGCCATCGGATATCAACAAATATCCAGATATGTAACAGAGATTAAAGCAATACAGACAAAAGAGCCTCCTCTAATCAATTAGCCATCTTTCCTGGGCTTGGGAAGAGTCCTCCAGAAAATTCTGCAGATTCTCGTCCCCACATAATCAAGAAATTGGGTCCAAATGCGGAGGAATTGTCCAACTGTCCCTCTGAACCAACATGTCAGATATTCCATGGGTAACAAATCAAATACCACTTTGTGCCAGTCAGAAACAGTTGGTGATTTATGTGAAATCCATTTCAATAATAAACTTTTACATGCAGCAAAAGTTATGAGTTCATATTTTAATGTTTTTGAAAATCATGGACGTCATGTCCTCCAGACTAAAGAGAAAAGGGATCACTCAGATTGCAAAGGCAGCATCAGTCATGGGGGGTTATGCCCATGGGTAACTTGCACATCTGTGAAAGCACTATTAATGCTGAAAGGGAGGCGTCACTTAGATAATGCTGCCATCCAAGTGACATCTTTTTCAAGGGCATCCCTGCTTATTTCAGCAAGACAATTAAATATTGAAAATGTTTGGTGCAAAAAGAACAAAAGAGACCCTGGACTGTTGAGCGACTGACGTACACTACGCAAGAATGGTAAAGAATTCCACCTACAGAGCTTCAGTTGTTAGTGTCCTCATTTCCAAAATGTTTATTGAGAGTTGTTAAAGAAAAGGTGATGTGACACTGTGGTGAACATTCCTCTGACCCAGATTTTTTGGGAATGTGTTTCAGGCATCAGATTGAAAATGAGTGAATAAAAAAAAATCATATCAGTTCCAACATTAAATGTCTTGTGAGTAAAGGCTACATTTGCAAATAGTTGTCTTCGGTTTTATTCATGTTATGCACATCTCAACTTCATTAAAATTGGGGTTTGTAATTTGGCACTACATAAAATATTTAACATGGATGTTATCATTAGATTCAACCAAGGCTAGCTTACAGCCGATCAACAAAAAGAGGATATTGTTTTTTTTGTGAACTTTGAAAATGTTCTCACTTTCTGTTCCTCAGTGGGACAGCTGGAGGAGTCTCTGAATCTTTCCCCAGAGAACTTCACGCAGATATTTAATGCAAAGGCTCCTGAGAAAGATGACGACAACATTGTGTTTTACTGCAGGAGTGGACACAGGAGCACTATGGCTCTGAACATTGCTTGTCAGCTTGGATTTAAAAGGTAACTAAGAAATAAATGACGGACAGCAAATGTATGTCCACGCTAGGGCTGAATGATTTTAGAAAAGATGTAACTGTGATTTTTCTGGCTGACATTACAATTTCAATCCAATTCACGATTTTCTTCAAATCAAGGTTCAGTGCAAAATTCAGTAAGTTTACAGTACAGACAATAGTATGGAAATCATTGATCAAAAGCACATAACATATTATTCATCATCTAATACGATAGTAAATGCTATTATTATTAAAGGGATACCCCAACTTCTACTCCTAAACAGAGGCTTTGTTGGCAAGGTTACCAGCACTTTCTCCGCTCTTCTGAACAGCTCTTTTAAGTGAGCAATGAGAAACCAATTCGCATTTGTGAGTAAGCATTTGTGGGCCATTCTGAAATGAAAACTGCCTGCAAGTTGTAAAACAGTATGTATAAAGTAGTTGACACAGCAGATCCTGGGTCAGTCGGTGCAATTACTCATTAAACGTGTATATAATCTTTATAGGATTTGCTTTTAGTTTTGCTTCCAAGCCCTTTGTATATTTTTATATTTTATATATTTTTTATATTTTATGTCTTATATAGATAGGGTAATGTACATGCTGCTATCTTTTATACTTAAGTCTATTTTTTTATTCTACTAATGCTGTCCACTTTGCTGCTGTAAATTTCCCTGTGTGGGACGAATAAAGGTTTATTCTCTTCTATTCTAAATTGCAGTTCTGGCAAATACATGATTGTGTAGTCTGAAATTGCGATTTCGATTCAGAAACAATAAATCTTTCAGCCCTAGTCAACGCTCCAATTTTTCACATGGCGCACTTAAGGTGATGGTGATGATCATGACCTAAATGGCACAAACATAAAGGAGGGTTCCCTGCTTGAATCACTGTGCTTAATTTGCTCTACCTAACCACACAGTACACACATCGTATGTGTTTAATGATTAAACAGTCCCAGGGCTTTAACTCCAGTTCAATGTCCGGATGCTCTGATTTGTTGAACACTGGATAACCTTTCAGTAGAAAACAAACATGTGAGTTTGCAAACTAAGCTCTTCTCTTTGTGCTTTTTTTTCTCAGGGTGAGACATTTTAAAGGAGGGTACAGTGAGTGGTCTGAACAAGAAGGAAAATAATCACCTAAGGTAAATAAGAGAAGGTAGGATACCGTGACGGAGGAATGGCACATCCAGGACTCAGCAAAAACTCAGTTATAGATTTACAATGTGGATGCTTTTAATAAGTTAGAGTTTGGATTTACATTGAATTATTTTATATAGGTTGGACTCATAAACTGCCAGCTTCAGACTTGTCTGTGGTATTATATTTAACTTTTAAAATGACAAACAGAATATGAAGAAACTGATGTTAATTAAATTACTTGTTAAATTCAAAGCATCTCAGTGTGTCCTTTCTAGGCTTGAAGATTGTCCTTATAATTTATTGTTTTCGAAGGAAGATTAAGACAGAAAAAAATAGGATTAGAGAGACCTAGAGAGACAAACCATTCACTCTTATGTCATAACTAATGGCAATTTGGAGTTACCAGTTGAACTTATGAGCATGTTTTTGGTCTGTGAAAGGAAGCCAGAGTGTCAGGAGAGAAACCAAGAATGTATGTGGGGATCATGCAAACTCCACACAGAAAGGCCCTGACCGAAACAAGGATCAAACCAGCAAACTAATAGTTGTGAGGCACCTGCGCTACCACCTTGCCATCCTTTTGCTACTGTCATTATTTCAAAAATCTGAGCATATTTTAAAGGAATACTCCGACTATTTTGGACCCGCGCCCTTTCCCTATCATTGACAGAGTGAGACAAGCTCAAAAATACCTTTTTTGTGTCTCTGCGTCCAGTGGCTGGCTCCCAGCTGTTAGCTCCGTAGGTAGCTTAGCTCAATCGCTGGAAGTCAATAGGAGTCAAAGCCGGACTGACGAAAGTGGACAAAATACTCCTTGCAGTGGTCCTGTGGAGGGCGTATTAGCACCAAAAGTAAATCCGAATGGCTATAAAACATTTTAAAAGACATGTTTTCTTTCTTAAATCTGTTAAAATAACGTTTAGATAAACACATACCTGCGCATGGGCAGTGCTCCGCAGACCGGAAGTAGCAGCCGAAATGACGAAAGTGGACAAAATACTCCTCTTTCTGCCAATATTTTAGCCTTGGGGTTAATTAGCAAGAAGTTCAAAACACGAATTGGACGAGTGATTTCTAATTAAACATCACAAAAAGTTTTTAAATGTTTGTGAAAAGTACTCTTGGCCCACTGTGATGTACATGAAGTGTTTTCAGCAAGGTGGTAAAGTTGATTTCAGCCTTTAATGTTTTTTAACACCAAACAAACAGATTATCTCTGCTCAGTGCTTATGTCAGTAACAGTTGTGTGTTGCTCTTGGCACTGCGACTTCTTTTCTGCAAGTCAATCCCCACTCTTTTCCTCCACTTTCCATAAACAAAAAGTCTGAAACAGATCCTTGAGAACATGATTAATCAAAGAGCGAAACTAAAGTCAGTTGTATAGTTTCATGGTAGTGTTGACAGAGGCACTAAGTGCACAGACTGTACATCCATAAATTTCACCCGCATCCTTTCCTGCTATAATAAGTTTTCTCTTGCGGGTTAAAATTTTTTTCTTTTTTTATAACCTATCTCTGGTGTTACAAAAGCAAAACACAATAAAGGGAATAACCTATGTTTGGTTTATGAGATTGCACAGTTTATGTTTTTATCCTTAGGTTACGAAAAAGTAAGTAAAGAAATTGTGAAGACGATCAAAATGAACACTTAATCAAAGGAAACCCAACTTAGTTATCTTGAGATGGCGAGATACTGTAAATGAATTAAGGTTTCAAAAAAGTGACTGGACTTTATTTGCCATCAAAACAAAATGGAGGAAATAGAATTCGACTTGCACTAGTGCATCTTTTTTCTATTTTTATGTACTCAGTGTTGTAATGTCATCAGAATAATACATGAAGTATCAAGCCCTCAGCCAGTGAGTTCAGAGGGTTTAAATGCATTTGCCCATAATTTTATTCATTTTTTTATCAATAGATGTATGAATTTGACTACCCTACACCAGTGGTTGATTTAGGAATCTGAGAATGTGGCACCCCATGCAGGGCCATTGCATATCACTGATGTTGAAACTATTTCATAATTAAAGGGGGAAACAGCAAAATAGTCCAATTTCTCGAAAAATGATTGCTCCTTCTAATGCTGCCTATGCACCAAAAGAAATAGAAACTCAAAGTTGGCTCATATCTTGCATGAATAAATATGTATTTTAAATGTTTTCTGTCAAATTCTTACACAATATGTATAAACAATAGCATATTTACAGTTTTGTGCAATTTTGACAGTGTTTTAGAGTTTGCCTGCTCATTCTAAAACATTAATTCTGTCCTCCACACACCCACACAACTGGTATTTTGTTCACTGAAATAAAATTAAGATTATATTGGTTATAAAGGTCATATTGATTGTTATGCTTAATTGAGGGGAGGGCAGAAAACAACCTGAAATGACCAAAATCTCTCCAGCATCCATGAAAACAAGTTTGCAGCGGTTGAGAAAAGGATAGTTTTATGGGGAATTCCATTGGATCTTGGAGGGTAGCATATCTGGGTTGCAAATGATATTCACTACTGGAAAAAAAACTCTTATGTCAGAGATCCTATATGCAAAGTCTGATGATCTTTTCTAGCTCTGAACTGGGATGTACTTTCTGTTAGAGTCCCTCCTTGGGCATATAAATATCCTCCTCCCAAGAAGGAGACCTCCTTCATTAAACTCTGCAGGGCAAATTAAAATTTTCTCCGCCCTGTTCTTAAACACACCACATCCAAAAACTCAAACATAAATGCACAAACAGATCCTTGGTACTTGGCCAATAGAGAGATGTCACAGTGCATGTGGCCATTTCCCAGTATCACCAAACAGAAAACTATTTAAGCACAAACTAAAAAAATAGTAAGGAAGTGTGGTGATAGGCAGACCTGCCCAACAGACATTCTTATCAGTTTTCTGGTTTTTGCTCAGGTTCTGAATGCTTATGCAGTCCAACATGAACAATCCAATAATGAGGTTAAGTTTGTCCCTCCACAGCCAAAACAAAGACAAAAATCTCAAACAGTAAAGAGTATGACATTTGCCCAAAGCAAACCATACTCTAGATAAAATGCTGTTACTTATAAGGTATCAGGAGTATTTAGAGCAAAAGTTGATCTTTATCATTGCTTGAATTTGCTTTAAAAATGCTTGTAAGCCATTTTTCTCAATTTTTGTAGACCCCATGATACCTGGCCTATGAAAGCCTCCCCCTAACCCCTCTTATGGACAACCACAGTGGCAGAAAGAGGAGAGAGGAGGAAATCCTCAGCATAGTGGTGAGATTATCATGCTAGTCAATTGGGGAAAGGCATCTGTCACAGCCTGTTACCTGCTGGAGTAAGAGATCAATCTACCAATCACCATGAGGCTTTTATTCACTTACTTTTTTCTAAATGCTGAATTTATCCTGCAGTATCCTGCATCAATTATTCTCCCTGATACAAGAGCAATCTGTGAAGGGTCAAGCTCCCAATACAGTCTACCATTGCAGTGGTTGCCAACCTGTGGGTTGAGTCCCAGAAGTGGGTCTCAGAGCTGCTTTCTGTGGATGGTGTATAAGTTAGGTAAAAATGTGGCAGAAATGTCTTCAGTGTTTAGAAAACACTGACTGCGCTGAAAACTTCCTTACATTTTTCTTTACTCTGTTGTGCTGTATCAAGTACATACTGTGTTAGCTGTTCTCTCAGGATCTCGACGTACACATATGGACAAAATTGTTGGTACCCTTCCAGTAAAGAAGAAAAACCCACATGGCCACGGAAATAATTTGAAGCTGACAGAAGTAATAACAATTTAAAAAATACAGAAAAGTAATTGATGGAAATCAAGACATTGTTTTTTGCATTTTGGTTCAACAGAATCATGTTAAAAAACAAAATAATGAAACTGGCCTGGACAAAAATGATGCTACCCCAAGAAAAGATTGAAAATGATTTGACCATAGGGACATGTGAAACTAAGGTGTGTCCTGTAATTGGCATCACAGGTGTCTTCAAACTTATAATCAGCCAGTTTGCCGATTAAAGGGGTGAAAAGCTGTCACTGTGCTGTTTGGTATCATGGTGGTATCACTGTTTTAAGCATTTACAACTAAATAGTGACAAATACTTGCTAGAATGTTCTATTTTTTACCTGAAAAGGGTGCAAAATGATTTACTTAAAAGACATTTTCTGACACATTTATTAACAAAAAGAGACTAGGTGGCCATTTATATTCATCATACTAAAAGGGTTAATATTTAGAACAAAGCACTGGACCACTGGCAGTATTCCAGTGTTCCTACCTGTTGCATAAGTCATGACACGACACATGTTGCTGAGGGTCCTCTTTTTGGGTTTTTAGAGTATGGTCACCCTGGTGGAGCCTGTAAAGACTCCTAAAACAGCAAATTACCACCACAGCAATTGAATGAAATAGTCATTTTCAATATTTCTGATGCCAAAATGACTGATACTTACATCAATATAAAAACAACCACAGCATGTGAGTTACATTTTAAATTGTTGATTTTTTTTTCTTTTCTTTCTTTGACTTTTCAGGGGTCAAAGTCTACGTTGATGCAGTGATGTCACACTTCTATAACAACAGGGATGTGATTTAGCCCTGACAGCATCATTTATACAAAAAAAATCACAAAAGTGTGACAGTTGTACACCAGATAACTTAAACTAGATTGTAGAAGAATGCTTTCAAGTGTCATGTTCTCATATCATTTATTAATAATTAGTACTAATCATTGAGAGGATTCATTCAAAGTAACAATGCCATAATATTAATAGTTTTAATAGTAGTTTGTAGTCGACTCTGCAAGATACAAGAGACAAAGTGCATTTCTCCAAGAACTAGATTAATTGAAATGGAAAATTAAAAAAATCCTCTGCTTTGTGAGCTCTTTCTGATAACATTAAAAACAAAGAAAATGTATTTGCAGGTCATGGGATCTTTAAAAATAAATTTCTGGATTCACATCCAGAGACCAAGTTACCACCAAAATCATCACCTCTTCCTTGTGCCATGACCAACATTCCCTGAAAATGTCATCAAAATCCTTTGAAAACCTTGAGCTAAGTCCATTGTGGGAAAACTGTCTTTTCTCTCTGTGTTAAAAAATGCTAAAAAAGAAATAATTCTGGATCCACATCTTGATTCTGATCACCGAAATCTAATCAATTTCACCTTGTGCCATGATCAGTATTCCCTGAAAATGATATCTAAATCTGTCCATAACTTTTTGAGTCATGCAGTTCAGGACCGAACAAACAGACACCTGAAAAAACATAACAGCCTTACCAGCTGTAATAATTCTGATCATCTCCTTTCACCAGTGCAGATGGTCTCAATTTGTGATGCAGTTAACATGTCAGTGTGTGTATCAAATGCAATTACATCTGTATGCCACTAGATGGAAGCAAACTTTCAACCAAACCTATTACGGGCTCTAATTTCCGCAGTGCGCAGCCTGGCGCAGCCGCAGTGTTACTCACACCACCTCGCGCCAATGTTAATTTGTAGAGCCGGCGCTGCCAATTTGACAATTTGGCAAGGATGGTAAACAGACCAGGGGGGTGGGCAGTGATCAACGGGTTAGTGGGGTGGGCACGCGCAAAACAGTGCAGAAAGTGCAAACCAAAAGCAGTTCAGTGATCTGATGAACTACTGTTGATTTAGCACAGTGCAGAAAGTGCGTGCACAACCTGCTGAGCAGAAGAGGGCGCCTGATAGAAGGCACATTTTAACGCAATAAACAATCACAGCAATCACTATTTAATGTCCCCGTCTGAACCAGCATATACATTTGTATCTATATTAACCTTCCCGTCACATCTGATGTTGGATTAAAGCCGTTTGTCATAATGGAAACTTAACCTGACGGCAGCTGGAAGTTTGATGCACATCTTACAAGTCAACAATAAACAGCCTTAACATCTGATACTGAGTAAATATCTGGCTTCTCTCATTTCATTAAATTCAAAGAAAAAAAGGGGAAAAAAGACGAAGAAAAAAAGGAGAGAAAATAAATGTATGTCACTCAGGATTTACCTGTTATTTCCCATATTCTTCTATTTTAGTCTTTATTTTTAACGTGATCTAAAAAGATGGAGAGCATTATTGTAAGGAGGATGAGGAGGAGACACCGGGAGAGTATACAGTATATCACTAAAGGCTCTGCTATTTGGCGATGACAAACCAGGAGTGCAGGTGGATCACAAGCATTATGAATGGATAAGCCAGCGGGTGTGAAACTGTGTCTTATTTTTTTTACTCCTATTAATGACAAAGGAACAGATTACATCAGTCCCGGGAGCTGGCCCACACGGTGACGCGCCCCGCTGTCCATTCTCATGCTGAAGGGACAGCGTCTCCACTGCTCGGTCTTTCCAGCACACTGTTTCCACGGTGGCGGGGATCATTCAGACCAATCAGACGCTGCGCCTCAGCCGCAGCGCATTTAAAGGCGAGGAGAGGCGCTCATTTGATTGATGAAGACAGCGATCGGCTGTGTTAATCCCACTCACATCTATTCTCCTCCTGTTCTGACATTTGCGCGGAGAGGCAGAGACGTGGGCTTGGACGCGCAACCTCTGCGCCCCTGTGCGCCATGAGTGCGCCTCTCTTGGCACTGCAGGAAACTTGCAAAGTGCGCAGGTCACACCCAGTCCGCGTGGCGAAGGCGGCATCTCTGTATTTTCCACCGATGTCTTTTATCAGTATGGTGGAGGAGCGCTCTCTCAGTCCTGACCTTCACACACACTCTCAGTCTGGATGGTTATACATTTGTTGAGTAACAGCTCTGTGTGCGGCTGTCAGGAGTCTTACCAGCACAAGGTCCACACAACCCTCAGTCATTCTGAGGGTAAACAGACCCAACTTCACCTTCACTTAAGATCTGCCCGTAACAACTACTCTGAGCTGTTTGCAAATTCCCCACAGCATTGCAAGTGTGTGCAGCTTCAGTGATCTGATGAACTACTGTTGATTTATACATCACAACTGGTTGTATGTAGCCATGCTGAGCAGAAAGACCTGCCTGATTCTGAAATCCTGCATATCCATCTTGCCAACCTCCATTGTCCATTGTTCACCTACTTCAACTCAGCTAAATGCTTACTTAACAGCCCAATCAGGAAAGAGAACAGGAGCTGTGACGACACCAAGAAGTGACAGCATGTTTGAAAACAATGACGGCTTCTAAGTATCTGCATTTTTTTGTGTTTTTTTTTTATCAGATATCAACTCTGTTTTTCTTTAAAAGAGTAGGGAAGAACATTACTTGAAGTTTGTCTTACGAGAAATCATGTTTTTACTCTCCTCCTGACCGGGGTTCACTGCTGGGAAACTGGGAGAGAACGCGGAAATCCTCCATGGATGTGCCGGTTAGTTGTGGTCATCATGGTTACTCAGCAAAATATGCTCTCCTCAGAAGTTTAAATGATACATCTGTGTGGTATAATTTAATGTAAGATGATTGTAGAAGGTAGTGTAAGCCAACAGCTCACTGTTGTTAGAGGTTAGCTGCTACGTATAGCCACTACGTATGCTACGTCATATGATAGCAGTGTTGCTTGATATGGATTGGTCTGTGATACGAGTGACAAGCTGAACGATTTGCCAGTCACAAGCTGCAGATTTTTTTTGTGGCTTTTGCCTCTTAAAACATTTTCGAACAGCTCTTTCCCAGATGAACTAGTGAAATTTTTCCGTGGCTGATTGGAACTGTCCATCTGCCGTGTTGGACAGGTTGTATGCACTGACCATTAAAATGCAGATAGAAGGAGCCTTACTTTAAAATCACCTTAATTTTTGTACATTTGCCTAAGAGGTAGAGCCGAGTCATATCTGAATAGTGACACATTCTAATATGTCTTTAATGAAAAGAAATAAATCAATCACTCGATCAATCAATCTTTATCGTTCTGCACCAAATCGAAGCAAATTTCATCTTAAGCCATACTATTTATCTTTTCGTTTCATTACATTTTATTTTGTGATTTTTTTTTTTACATTTTTAGCTTGAATTTATGTATTCATTAATTTTTAGTTATTAATTTCTTAACAATAGGTGATAATCACTACATGCTAGTAGTAAACAATTTTGATACCACAGCAACAGAATTAAAGTCCAATTTTTATTTTTTGTACAAAGCCAAACACTTACTTGATGCCTCCCTGACAGTGAAAAACAGCAAGCGTCTATCAGGCTTTCAACTATTTAAAATACAATACCTGTTGGTCCTGAGAAAGTAGGACAAGGAGTGTTTTAGCAGGAGAAGGCAAGCCTGAGTTATTCCTCTACAGGGTCCCGTTATAGTGAGAAAACTCAAGAAGGGGCAAATAGTATATCAGTGCTGTCAAATATTCTGCTCTGTGTTAAGAGACATCAGCGCTGAACAGACTCCTCTTAATCCCTACTTGTTTTTACTCACCAATGTTCTGATGATAAAGAGATCATTGTCCCTCACTTTCCAAACAACAAATTCAGCTTACTACCCATATATATGCCGATTTTCAGTCTAGCAGAGGTGCAAGGAGAGGGATTCTCTGGTATGATGGTATGTTTACGACCTAAAGTGGCAATATAGTCCAATAAAACAAAAACAAAAAATGGTCTTTTTTCAGTGAGGGTAGAAAACTGACAGCTATCATCAATAACTCAATGTTCTGTGCACTGCATCTTAAAACAATTTTCCATACAGTATAATCAGAGCTAACCCTCCTTTGGCCTATAAGAGACATACAAATTTTATGGAATTTTTATTTGTGAGTAAGTGCTTTTCTTTTATTACCCTATTTTAGAGAATTTTATTATACACCTGGTGTTAGGCTTACTCATTTTACCATATAAATTTATTTAGATTTTATTTCATGACTTTATTAATGTATTTACTTATTTTACCCTATAGTATTTTTAATGTCTTATCATGATTTTTTAATTATCATTTTAGTCTTAGCTCCTGTGTTTCCTTGTTTTAAATTCAAGATACTGTTTCCTCAGCCCTTTAATTCTCTTTTCTGTTAGAATTTCCATTTTATGTCTTTGTGTGTTCAAGAAAGTGAGTGTGTGTATTGAATGCGATTTTCTTTTTTTTTTTTTGAGAGGGGATCTTAAATTTTCATTTTATGCAATTTTCTATCTTTTATTTCATTTATTGTTATTTTATTTAATTTTCCTTGTAAAGCACTTTGTATTACAAAGTCATGAATGAAAAGCGCTATACAAATAAAGTTTGATTGTTTGACAAACTTCACAAACACATTAGTAACCTTTGGTAATAAAGACCACTTCCTCCCCATTTTCCAAATGTTACCAGGGTATTAATACAAATCTGTGCACAGGTGTTTGTCAGAAGCTTTTGTTGATAAATGAGTAGCAAATATTCCATGCTAAAACCTCAGTTTCATTGCCATGATATCAAACAGGTTGATTGTCCTGTTGCTTAAAAACATACTTTTCTTATGTGTCACTTACTGTAGACTATCTTTTTAGTTAGTATTAAGCCTAAAATATATTAAACTCTACTGTTAAAAATAAAATTGTCTTAACCTTTAATCTCATTCAATTATTTATCACTGTTTCTTGAAAACTGATGGCTCAGTGGCCCTATTCTGTCTCATAAATCCAAACACTAGGTTGGCAGTGGCCTCTATAAAAAATACGACACACAAGCTACTGTTCTTGTGTTGTAGTCTAAGACGGATTTCCAAATGTTGCATAATGTGTAGAAGGACTGTGCAGCTGCTGTGGATTTATGGTTTTGAATGAGTGGACACAGCACTGCATTTTTGCCTGCTGCATTAGCATCCTAAGTCTAAATTCAGCATTTGTCATGGGTGTCACACTCCATCAGTTTTGTCAAATCCAAATGTATGGACTCAGGCCAGCTGCAGTGTGTTGTTTCTAAAGCCGGGCATCCACTGTGCGATTTTTAGCCCTTTTTCACAAGATTTTTCACCCGTGCGACTATTTTTGGGATCAGGGCGAGTTTTGCTCAATCGTGCGTCTCACATCGTGAAGTATACACGAGGTAACAAGAAGCGATTAACGCCTCACGACCACCTCCCGATCGATCGGATGAAATTCAAACCTGTTTGAAATCCTGGTCGCCCCTCGTGAGGCTATGTCACACTACACATGCACGAACGTAGATACAGACGAGAAAACAAATGCACAAGACGGAGCAGCATGGCATCACAGCGGACCTGGACCCAAGCAATGGAGGGTCGACTTGTTGAGCTGTGGCAGGCACAGCGGAGCCTATTTGGGCAATGTGTTAGTTTGTTAATCATTTGCATCTGTGAGCATCCGACCACTTTCCACTTCTTCTTCAACAACTACTTTTAACGTTGCATTTCCGGATACAAGAGTCCAACGTGTTGTCATGTATTATAAGACTTTATTATAAGTTCTTATAATACATCCATGCGTGTCGTACATGGACGAACAGTGTGAGCAGTCAGATCACATCCGAGCATCGGGTCGTAAAGTGTGAGAAGAAGAATCGTGAGCTGTGAACTGTTGACCCCTGCGATTCACTCGTACAGTATGAGCAACAGCTGAACGCCGCGATTGAAAAAGTCGTACAGTGGATGCCCGGCTTAATTCGCATTCAGCTCAGCTCTGGACATAGGCTTTTATTTTATTCTTTTTCATTTCACTGCTCTGGAGAAGAAGAATGGGTCAAATTTCCAATAAGCTCCAAGGACATTTGGACACTTTAGCATGAGTTAAAACGCAAACTGGCTGCAGGTCGGTTGTGAAAAATGACCAGGCTGTGACGTCAAACAGGCAATCTATCCCCTCTTTAATGTTTTTGCCTTCAGAACCCAGACTTCAAAAATCAAGTGAGGACTAACAATCAATTTTAGTCTAGTTACTTAAAGACTTACATTAATGCGGAGTTTCTTTTTTAAAAGCGATAATGACCCTTAAGGAATAAGACTGATTATTTCTACATAAAAATGTAGCAAAAAAAGTAAGGAAATTGGTCTTTGGTAGATCATTTGTTGTAAAAGTGCTTCTTGCAATATGTCTTCTACCATTGGAAAGTCAGTTTCCTTCCTTTTTAAATGAGCCTTGTGTGATAAATATCAGAGCAGTGTTTGTGGGTTGTGCCTATGAGATATTTGCCAAATCCTTTCTGCCAATGCCTAACAGCGCATTCTACTACTTTGTCTTGGACTGGATCATTGAAGTCTGAGGAACGAGACATACAGTGTAGGCAATTTAACAGTTTATTCATTAAAAAAACAGGAGCCTTGGGGTGTGAGAAGAACCATACACAACCTCAACAGTCTGGTTCCCTGTCCTCCCACTGGTCACCAGCCTGGTCACTCACTGCTCTGGGTTGGCACTCCATTCTTCAACCAGCATTTATCACAATGTTGTTGTGTTAGTACACTATATTGCTAAAAGTATATTCGCTCACCCATCCAAGTAATCAGAATCAGGTGTTCCAATTAGTTCCATGGCCACAGGTGAATACAATCAGGCACCTAGGCATGCAGACTGCTTTTACAAACATTTGTGAAGAATGGGTTGCTCTCAGGAGCTCAGTGAATTCCAGCGTAGAACTGTGATAGGATACCACCTGTGCAACAAACCAGTCGTGAAATTTCCTCGTTCCTAAATATTCCACAGTCAACTGTCAGCTGTATTATAAGAACGTGGAAGTGTTTGGGAACAACAGCAACTTAGCCACGAAGGTAGGCCGCGTAAACTGACGGAGTGGGGTCAGGGGATGCTGAAGCATAGTGTGAAGAGGTCACCAACTTTCTGCAGTCAACAGATCTCCAAACTTTATGTGGCCTTCAGATTTGCTCAAGAACAGTACGCAGAGAGCTTCACGGATGGGTTTTCATGGCCGAGCAGCTGCATCCAAGCCTCACATAACCAATGCAGTGGTGTAAAGCACGCCGCCATTGGACTCTACAGCAGTGGAGACCCGTTCTCTGGAGTGACGAATCACACTTCTCCATTTGGCAATCTGATGGACGAGTCTGGGATTGGCAGTTGCCAGGAGAATGATACTTGTCGGACTGCATTGTGCCAAGTGCAAAGTTTGGTGGAGGGGGGATTATGGTGTGGGGTTGTTTTTCAGGAGCTGGGCTTGGCCCCTTAGTTCCAGTCAAAGGAACTCTGAATGCTTCAGCACACCAAGACATTTTGGACAATTCCATGCTCCAACTTTGTGGGAACAGTTTGGAGCTGGCCCCTTCCCCTTCCAACATGACTGTGCACCAGAGCACAAAGCAGGTCCATAAAGACATGGATGACAGAGTCTGGTGTGGATGAACTTGACTGGCCTGCACAGAGTCCTGACCTCAACCCAATAGAACACCTTTGGATTGAATTAGAGCTGAGACTGAGAGCCAGGCCTTCTGGTCCAACTTCAGTGTGTGACCTCACAAATTAGCTTCTGGAAGAATGGTCAAAAATTCCCATAAACACTCCTAAACCTTGTGGACAGCCTTCCCAGAAGAGTTGAAGCTGTTATAGCTGCAAAGGGTGGACCGACGTCCGATTGAACACTATGGATCAGGAATCACTTTTCAGTTCATATGCGAGTCAAGGCAGGTGAGCGAATACTTTTGGCAGTATAGTGTAGCTCTGGCACAAAGGCTGCTGTGTGGGAGGTGTCAAATGTAGGATCTAACAGCCACAGCACAGAATCACAACACTTCTACCCCTTTCAGACTGGCCAAAAAGCCTGTTTAAACCCGGTAACAATCAGCTTCTGTCAGCAGTTTGAATGAGTTGGCATTTCAACCTGGGTCAGTTGACCCTGCAAGCGACGGGTTTCAACCAGCTCACCTCAGATCAGCTTCAGTGAGAACATCACACCCTGGTCAACTCGCTAATTTACGGATGACGTCATTGTAACGTCCCAACAGCATAATTTCATGCCCGCCCCCTCCGTCTATAACTTACGTGACTTTTTGACATCTCAGAAAGTAATTCCATCTGCATTTGTATCATCAGCGCCCAGTTTATACATTTTTAAAGAGGGACAAAAGTACAAAATAAAGAAAACCGTGTCCATGACCTCTCTGCTCATTTCCATTGTTTATATGGACGTGCTTAGTTGCACTGCTGTCATCAATATGATTACAATAATACTTATCTATGGGAGCCAACATGCTGAATCCTCTCTGCCTTTTGAGCTCAGTCAGCTGTCCAATGTTTCCCTTCTTTTTCGTGTACCTATGTAGGGCCTGTTTAGGCATCTTCTCCATGTTAAAAGCATCAACTTAGCACTTGTTTTGGTAAAAAAAACCCAAAATAATACTTAACCTGAGGAGATAAAGACAGACTTATTTTTCATGTTGTGTTGATGAGTGACACTGCTGACTGTAACTTTCTTATTGCTCAAAGATTAGAAATTCAGCTGATGCTGTACAGACAACAACAGGGAACACAATACAAGATAATCAGCCTGATCTTTGGTCTTGGTACCCCAACAAAAGTCAGCAAAGGCCTGATTATCTGGTAGTCCAAAAGATTATCTGATCTGATTATCCTGTGGTCTAAGGAGTATAAAGAGTGATTTTATTTTCCATGATCATCTTAGAGGAACAAGGCCACTTTGACATCATATCATAAAGATTTACATCAGAAAGCCAGATGTGTGGAGAGATGGTCATGGACTTCCTCTGTGTTCGGTCACATGAAACAGAGCAATAGTCAGGAAGCACAAAAATGGCAACAATAGTAAGTGTAAATCATGAGCATCTACAGGGCACAAGCTATAAATTCTACAATAACCAAACTGACATGGAGCTGAACTGGACTGAAATTACAAGTGATAATGGATGTCCACGGAAGCTAACTACTTTATACAATCAGCATAAATGATCCCTGCTCGTTGTCTGACATATTGATTTTCACTAAATTTGCATCTGACCATGCAAGAGTGTGGGTTGTTGAATGAGTTGGGTTGATCATCTTGTTTTACACCACACACTAAGAAGAAAGCTGTTTAATTGGTCAGGATTACTTGTCTTACTTCATGTGTGGAGTTTTAATGCTTCTAACTTGGTTAGGAATTAGGACGTTTTTAAATGTGTGTCCGGCTCAAGCTCAGTAGTTATGTGATGAGACACCTAAGCCTTCAGACCAGACCCATGTGTGTATTACCTTTTGGCTGTGTCTCCCTGTATCCCTGGGCTCTGTCTCGGTCTGGAGGACAGCCTCCAATTGCTGTGTCTGTGAAGTACAGTTTTCACACTGTTTTACATAAAAATATGCTGTGAGTTTACAAAATGACTGACTGAAGGGCAGTTATTCCTTAATTAAGCAACAATATATAGCTTAAACCCTGAAAGTTTTACAGGGTCATTTTGTCTTTATCTTCATCTGTCCAAGTTCTCTTCCATCTATCTCTTGGGGCCAGTTCAGAACAAAGATTTGCAAGAAAATGAGTTGAAACTTGTGTTTGCTAGCTAAAGGCTGTTATAAAATATTCCAGAAGTTGATGAAATTTTATTGTTGAGTGATTCAACTGTCATGTTACATACTTGTGTTGCAGCTGTTTTCATGCAGAGACCAACATGATTTAGGACAGTGTTATTTGTTTTACCTTAATGACAACATTGGAAGCTAGTGCTCTGAGATAAAGAACTTCGGTCATGGGATTTCAAACATTGTGGGGAGAGTTATTGTCAAAAGGACAATAACTTTATCTCACACTGTTGCCAGATCAACATCTGGATTTGGATCACCATCAAAATTGAATCACTTTCACCTTACTCCATAACTAACATTCACTGAAATGTCATTAAAATTGATCATAACTTTTGGAGTAATCTTGCTAACAGACAAATGGTCAAGTGCACAAACAGAAAATGCCAGCAAAGATATAACCCCCTTTGCATTGGAAAAGAGTAAAGAACCACTCTTTGGACACTGTGAGTTGACTTTTATTGATATATTTTCTCAGTTATTTATGAAAATCAGAGACTATATCTAGTTATTACTAATGTTTATTTGTACGGTTGATGGATTGATGTATTGTGAATACTAAAGAATTCAATGCAGAGTTCAGGAAAAGAGCTTTTTTAGATTCTTTAGACTGGCTCAAATGCTAAATAAAAAAAACTCATGGGAAGAAGTTGAAGGGGGGCCAGGCAATAAAGATTTCTGCTCATTGACGATGACAGAAAGCTTTGGTAAGTAGCGAAATTAACTTTCTCACAAACAGAATCTTACAACGGATCAAACATGAGTTTGTGATAGACAAAGGGGGCAGAAAAAGTGAAGTGTTAGTCATTTGTTATGATTTGATGATATTAATTAAAAGTTTTAGACTAAAACTCTATCAAAAATATGTGATTATGACAAAAAAAAAAAATCTGTTTCAGCCCCGCTCATAGGGGAGCCTTCACAAAAAGAGGATGAAGCTTCAGCTTTCCAGTGATCCTCTGTGTCCTAACTGGACATGAGTGTCAAGCGTTGTGTCGCAGAGTGCAGCGCACAGTGCTCAGCGACGCAGTGCACAGTGCTCAGTGCTCAGAGCTGCGTTGTCACATCTGCTGGGGTCCCTTCCTGCCCCTCTGTCTGCCTACATGGAGGCAGGAACAGCACAAATCCCTGCCATCCCCTCAGCAGAGCAATCATCAGAGTCAGCATGGCATTGATTAAAACACAGCACAGTCCGTGAACAAAGTTTGATCACATAGGATCTTGCAAGAGCACTACACAGAAGTGCTCTGGTGACCCAAGAACAGGAAATTCACAGATTTTATGAGGACTGATATAAGTCATTATGGTCATGTAAATCCTCTAATTTACATATCTTATGTGCCATTTCAAGCTGTTTCCTAACATAACTGTGTTGAAAAATGGTAGTAAACACAATTCAGCAAATTCTAGGACTGACTTCTTAATTCAAAAAAGGAACAAGTTTTTCCAGTACATGAGAATATATAGTATATTTCATTAACCTCTTGAGACCCAAGCTTTTGTCTGGTTTGCATTTTGTACTTCTCCTTGCTATTTGGGATGAGTAAGACCTCATAAGTATAATAACTTGGTTTTTGAACTAGAAGTGGTTTTCACAAAAAATGATTTCCTCATATAAGACAGTAGGCTTATCATATACATTTTTTTTGCTTTTTTGGACCAGAAGGGCCCAATTAGTGTACAAAATTTTAGCTTCCTACAATGAGTAGTTCCCTCAAAAATCAATGTCCTTGTATGAGTACAATAGGTCAATCTAACTATATGATACAAAAAGACACTACTTGTCAAAAAAAGGATATAACATTTTATTTAAAGATGTAAACATTAGTGTTTACGTGAACAGTGTAAACAACTGTTTTATCCAAAGGCCAAAAATGGCTAAACAAAACAAGAACAGTGCAAATATGCCAAATATTATTATTATTTTTAACATCAACAGTCTAAACAGTTATTTTATCCAAAGCTCAAACATGGCTTAACAAAACAACAACAGTGCAAATATTACTCAGTGTCTTTTTCCTTTTTTCAAACATTCATCAAAATCTGCTTGCTCATATAAAACGATGCTGCACAGTTACACACTCAATTGAATTTCATTTTAATGTCTGAACTAGAGATGTAACAATATGAAAATTTTGTATTACTGTTATTGTGATCAAAATGTTCATGGTTATCAATTTTATCATGGTATTGTTGCAGTGTGCTCAAAATGTTCAAAAGGTAGTTTAACACGGTGTTGAAATCATTTAACCCCTTTAGTGTTATAATTTTAACAGTTCTTTTGTCTTTTTTTGTCAATAACTGTGTCAGGAAATGTCCTGTAAGTACATTTGTCTGAACTGTTTTCATGAAAGTAAAAAAAACTCTGGCAAGTATTTGTCATTGTTATGTCATAAATGCTTAAACTGTGCAATTACAAGAAAAGAAAAAAAACCAGATTTGTATAACATGTTCAAAGTTATAAGACGGCCAAAAATAAAATTAACCTATTTTACATACACTCACACATTTTTGTTTGCCTCCAGTATTAGTGTCCATGTTACAGCTCGTTATATTAGACCATGTCCAGGCCTTTTTATGTATTTTTGTTTGACTAACGAAAGCCCCTGAGGCAATTCGCGCCCTTTATGACTCTTCTCTGGTCTCCCCCTATCCATGGCAGATGTCCTCGACATTTCCTTCAATATTTCCAAATTACGATTGACGCAATCCATCAAACATGAACAATGACAGAAAAAGATGTTATATTACGATGAAATACGGTGAAACACGGCAAATAAATGGCAAAAGAACGGCTAGAACACACTCCAGATTGATATTAATGCTGTTATTTGCAACTTTTAAACATTATTTACACAGAGCATACTGATAAACCACCTATAATTCCACCATCAGAAAGGTCTTCGACCTCAGTCATCTGCAATTGTCAAGAGCAATCGTTCTGCTTTGAACAACGAAATCTTCCCATAAATAGTAAAAAGATAAAATAAAGTCCAAATTCAAATCAAATTCTGTAACAGAGACGTGTCTGGCATACAGTAGTCATCTCTCTGTCCGTCTGCCTCTCTGTCTATCTATCTATGAACATGGTCAGTGTCACTGTAATTACTTATTCCAAAAGTTGCACAGCCTATTGTGAAGTACAAAGCAGAATAAAAAGAACTAATAAATAAACAATGTTTGGTAATGTTAATGTTATAAAGGCTAAAAGTGCGAGTGAAGTCCTGCATGGTGACAAAACTGTTCTATTACATCTATCTATCTATCTATCTATCTATCTATCTATCTATCTATCTATCTATCTATCTATCTATCTATCTATCTATCTATCTATCTATCTATCTATCTATCTATCAAGCTAGCTAGCTTGATAGCTAGCTATATGAAAAGGTTGAACACAAACTATTTATACTTGTAAACTTTTCTAAATCTTTTCAAGGTATACAGCACATAGAAAATTAAACCAAAATAAGCAAATGAGCCACTTAAAAGAAGTTTTTACAACTATATATTCAATTCAAACATCCCAAGTTTAGCTAACCACATGGCGCAGGGAATACCATTAGTCCTAATGTCCTCAAGAGTGCATACGATTTATTGATGTTTCACATTGCTGTTAGTACTAAAATGTGTGAAATTTCAATGACATACAAAGCTACAGATGTTATCCTACAAAAATACACTGGTTTCAGTCAGAAAATTTGGAAATATGTTTTACTTTTCTCTATTTTCCTTCAAGAGCTGCTGTAGGATTTTTGCTGATATTCCCGCCATTTTGTTTTCAGTGAAATGAGTGTAATGTTGTGGTATTACCACAGGGTGGCAGGGGCAATGTTCCTAAATGTGATTAATAGGTCAAAATTTTAAAAAATGAAATATTATGGATCTGAGAGGCAGAAATGTAATGTCCTCATATGAGGGCGCAGGGTCTCAGGAGGAAAGGGCATAATGCTGAGTGTCTGTTATTTGGGGTTTAGATCTGAATAATTAATGTCAATGGTAGAGAATTTACTGAAAAAATCAGAAACTGTATTAACCTCAGGGGGTGTATCATTGTGGGATTTTATATCTTCTAAAATGCATCGACATTAGATCAGAATGTATCACTCAATAAACCACAGAGGTACAGTTTCAGGGGAGTTGTGCATAATTAGCCCTTTGTCAGCTCTCTGCTTGGTCAACTGACCAACCAATCAGAGAGTCCCCTATTATAGCCATCGTTGCCAGGAGACTCAGGTCCGACAAACTATAGTTTATCGGACCTGAGTCCTGAGCGGGGATGGCATATTTTGTAGGCCAACTCGGATGTTTGTGCTGGCTTCCTCAACTTCAAGAGCCCATATTTTGCCTTACTTCAAATGCTTCATTTTGATGGCTGCTCTGGGACGTTCCAATCACTAATGTTCAAAATCTGTCTAGTTTTTCCCCACAACACTTACTCAAAGGTTGAAGAAAACATTTGAGTCCCAGCAACATTTGATGTTCTTGTAACACTTAAAGTGTTAATTTTGAAAATATCTTGATGTTGATATAGCTAATGTTTTTTGTTTTTTTTTAAATGTATATTTTTGGGCATTTTGTGCCTTTATTGATTGGAGAGAGACAATGGATAGGCTTGATAAAGGGGGAGCGAGAGTAGGGGAAGACACTCTGCAAACTGGTCACAGGCGGGATTCGAACCTGGACCGGCAGGAGCAAGTACATGGGGTGCTAACCACTATGCCAAACCAGCACCCTGATGTAGCTAATGTTGAATGACATCAGTAAGAGCATACATCAGTGATATTACAAATTATTTGAACAGAATTTTAAAGATTTGAGTTATTACCATGAACCAGGGTAATGTTAGTCTGAAGTCTGAGAGAAAACACTGCTGTTTGTGTTACATGCTGCCTTCTGCAAAGTATTTCTGTAATTCTAGCTAAGAAGTGCTTAAACATATTGAATATGAAATTAATGTAATGTTTGTGGTATACATGAACAGTACCAACTATTAAAATCATCATTATATGACAATTTATCTAAAAGCATGCCAGTAATTCAGTGCAGTCTTACAGACCACAGTTAAACAGGGATAGACTTAATCTTTTCCAACAATAATTTTGTAAAAGGCAGTCAATAGCATTTCTATTCCTCTCAAATGAAACATAACTATTTTTATCAGAGTCATTTCTAATGGGAGCTTAAAATCAGACCATAACATTTACAGTTGGTGCATTTTATGACATTTAAGTTGTATAAAATATAGGCTATAAAAGAAAACATATAAAAGAGATGCAGATAGTGGATAACAAGGATCTGTTCACCTCATAGAATTTGGAAAAGATTTTAAGCCTGACTGTGTACAAAAGGTTGAAATTTGGCTCAGGTTCTCCAAATATCAGCATATAGCATAAATTCATTCATCAGTAAAGCAGACAAGCACAGCACCTACATTTACACTATAAACAAAAACTGTTGAATAATATCAAAAGTTTTTATCTTCATTGTGATCAACTTGTCATTTGAACTAACTAACAACATATTTGTTGAAGAAAAAATAAAACAGACATATATTAAACATTATTCAACTTTTGGTCTTATCACTTCTTGAGCTCAACTGTCATAAAGATAAATGGATTAACTTGGAGACATAAAAATGTCAAAAGGTGCTGAATCAAATTGGCTAAAAATACTCAACTCTAATTACATTCAAGAAAAAAAGACAGCAACCATCTTTAAATGCCACAGTAATTTACTCTCTTTCACATCACTCCATATCAGAGAGACATTGTGTGTTTCAAAGTGCACCACTGTCTTCAAATATAAAACAACAATGGGCATTAGTCCTAACAGCAATTACATGATAGATCTTAACCCTATAAAGCCAATTGTATCATATTTAATACATACTTTTATAATACCTCTATCGACTCAATATGATCAACAAATTCCAAAAAAAAAAAAACATTTGGATACAATCAGATAAATGATAAAAATGTCCTCAAATGGATTATCAGTTGCCAGAAACACCTAATGTGTCAAATGAGATACAAAAAATCTATATGTTAAATTTTATGGACATTTTGATTTTTATGGATTTTAGTAGAAAGTGAAACAAACATTTCAGCTCCAGAAAATTTGAATTTTCTGGCTATAATCTATGGTCTTGGGCCTTAAAGGGTTAAGATTACTTTTATTAAGCAGGATTACAGACTGACTTAAAAACATGCACCATATGCTTTTATTGAGCATATTATGCTTTTTACTCTTATATTTTCAACAATTAAGAATGGGCAAAACAGAGAAATATAGGCTACTTGTAAAAACACAAATAACTCAGGATAATGCTTAGAATAATAATGGCAAAAGACGTGTCTATATGGCAAATTAATCATTTAATCTTGATCGCTCCGTTTTCATAATTATGAAAGGCAGTAAATGTGATTGAGAGCAAAATATGCTAAAGTGCCGAGCATAACCTTTGCAGTTAATAAAAGACGGATATTAGGCCTAATACATTTACCTCCAGTTTTTTAATATCTGAAAAGACGTGGGGAAATTCATTTTAATTTACCAATATTTAACTCATTTTCTTCTGCATGACATCCTCAAACACAGATGAACTTTAATGACCTGTGTCACTCGGCCCCTCTTGCTGACCCCCACCCCCACCCCCTTGGAGGATGAACGCACACAAGCACACAAGCCTTGGGTATGAACACCCAAAGCTATTCGTTTCTCGGAAAACAGATCATATTTAAAGCCCCAGCTCTGTGGAGAGTCCGGTTGTTGGACTGCGCGGACAGATGGATCCACTCCGTCCAAACGCACCGCGCTGCGTGGCTGCGCTCTGAAAGCTCGGCACGATGTGGCTCCCCGGCGTGGCCATCGCTTCAGTTTACGGGTGATCAGCGTCTTTGGACTTATCGGCAACATCACGCTCATCAAGACGTTTTGTTCCGCCAAATCTATCCGCAGTGTGCCAAACCTGTTCTTGTCGAGCCTGGCTCTGGGGGACGTTTTGCTGCTGGTTACCTGCGCCCCCGTGGACGCCAGCCGCTACCTGTCAGAGGAGTGGCTGTTCGGGAGAGTGGGCTGTAAAGTCATCCCCTTCATCCAGCTGACTTTTGTGGGGGTCTCTGTGTTCACACTGACCGCCCTGTCAGCCGACAGGGCACCAGTTTCATTGGTTTATTCGTGTTCTTTGACAAAGAAAACCAACAACCTAAAAATGACATCAGAGGCGCGAACAGATTACAAACATCTCATCTTTTTTCAGTTAAAAAAAGGTTTCAGACAAAAGGTTTTTCAAATGTTCTGTTTTATAGAGAACAAATATTTAGCCGTGTATGATCAGAGCTGAATTACGCACGGCTGAGCAGTGCGCTTCTGAGCGGTTAACACTGTGATGACCACCAATACACTGTTGACTACATTCCTGTAACATAGGGTAACCAAAAATGTACCTATTAAATCACAACATTGTGTCTTTTGTCTGTATAAGTGATGATAGATACCTGCAAAATTCGATTTCAATGCTTAAGAAACTGTTTAAAATAGGGCTGGGAAATACATCTAATTTATATAGATTTTTGAACAAGGTGGTAGGACAATACTATTCACATTAATTTACATCTTACACCATTCATTTTTAATATTTATTTATCTTAAAAAATGTCATTTCATGTTAGACCTAATTCTCAGTAGACTGCTCTGTGAACCACATGGGGTAATCTGTTTGACATCTTTGGGATAAAAGATTAATAAGCAGTTTTAATCTTTATTATCTTAACATTTTTTTAGTTCATTCCCACTTTTATCCAAAAATGTGTAATATGTGTATGTACCATTTTATGCAAACTCACCAGCTTCTTTACA
Organism: Scarus forsteni; assembly: GCA_036419115.1. NCBI lineage: Eukaryota > Metazoa > Chordata > Actinopteri > Labriformes > Labridae > Scarus > Scarus forsteni. Next base: position 8,980,992 of record JAZDUH010000289.1, read on the forward strand.
GCCTTTCAGCTGCTTGTTAACTCAAAGAGACGCTATTCTGTGAATCAGTATTCTGAGTGTCAAGGAGCACAGATTGACCACGGTAATCTGAGGGAAAGAGCAAATACTTAAATTCAGCACAAAAGAATAAAGTCTTTGATTATAATTATTTTAGGATGTTCACTGTGGGCAGTAGATCCTCAGCTGGTTAAATAATTGAGTAATAAAGTCAGGTTTACAACAAAACACAAAGCTATATATGTTGTAAAAGCAGCTATTATATCAAAGAGTATACATACATTCAGATAAAGATGTTTCTGAACTCCAAACTCCTCTTGCTGTCTTTATTTTTTTAAGAAACTTTCAAAGTTGTCAATATCTAAACTGACAATGCACTGAGGAAAAGATATTGTTTCATGCCTTTGTAGAACTCAGAGGTCAATTACAATGGCTTGTTTGAAAAATAACAGTTTAACATAGTAAGATCCGTAGATTAAAAAGAAAATTAGGAAAGAGATATATAAAGATGACTCCCCTTTGACCAATTATGGCTTCTGTATTTTTCATTAAATTAAGGTTTCAAGGCAGTTTGGATCACCGTCCACATTTGTGAGAGGGTTTTGCAAAATTTTAATCAAACCAAGGTACAAAAAATTACTTTCAATCAGGACAACACAAAAGTCACTGTCTATAACAATGCTACACAGCATTGTTATAGAAAAGGTTAGCATGGCTGCTTCCAGTCTTTCTAATGGATTGGTGTGTACAAGGCTTTGCAGAGAATGGTTGCACATTGCCCGGTGTCAACCAACCCAGCCTAAATACAACAATACCTTTAATCACTCGAAACACTGCTAAAATATGTCAAGCTGCCGCATGTTATTCCCTAGTGTCCAGTTGTGTTTCAACAGTGCTGCAACTTGAGCCCCCCAAAAAACGAGTCAGTGAAAATGTATAAAAACAGCCTTAGTCCTGTCTTTGTGGTACCCCTGCATTTTAAACATTAAATCTTACCCCAATCTGGGTTTGTTATGCCATCGATCTCCAACCACAGTCATGGAAGCACACAGCTGAACTGAGGGCCAGAAGAACTCTATTTGCATTATATTTCAGGAGACACACACATCAAAACATTGTAACATGCAGATTTATAAAGAGACAAAGCCATCCTCTGGTGATTAATGTGAATCATATTTTGATCAAAGGACACTGACATTTCATTTAGAAAGCAGGGGACTGGGCTGTGTGAAAATATCAACACCGCAATTCATCATTACATAATCCATAGAGATTCGTGGGTTGATATGGATTTTACAGGATCAATACTGTCCCAAATTCGGTGAGCTTTTTGTTAAATACACCTTTGGAAATATGCATAGTGCAGTTCAAAAGTAGGTAGCAACAGCCAAACTTCTTGATGCAGCACATCTCAAATGTTTAATAACAACCAAGATCTCTGAAGATCAGAAATTTAAGTGTCTTAAAGGTGCATTCAGCGATCTTCTAATCTTCTAATCTGATGCAGTATTTGCGAAATTCACCATATGTCTCCTCTCCATCCACAAAATGTCACCACTGGCAGCATGTTGAAAAAAAAATTTGGTCTCAATATACAGCCTTGGCTCTGAATTTCAGCAGGTAAATACTGTGGCTCGGGCCGAGTTACCAAAACAAGGTAAACCCCCCCACGTCCAGGGGGTGATCATACTCATGCGCAGATCAGACAGAAGGGGGAGGGGGAGTCGTAGTCTGCGTAGTGTGCGCAGTTAGCGAAAGAGAGAGATACAATAGTTGCGGTAGCAATGGCTGAAAACAGCCCAAAAGAAAAAGGTCAGAGGAGTGAAAAGTGGAAAAGAAGGGCTATGACCAAAAGAGCAAAGACCCGGGTCAACATTGGTGTTGCTTTCTGACGGTGGAGGGAACTCCGCGAATTGAAAGGCCTGAAAACGGACGCGGATGTCGCCGACCGTCTGCTGGATAGGTAAGCTAAGCAGCATTAGCTTCGTGGTGCTTCACGTAACAGTAACAGCCGTCAGGCATTCATCTTATTGTCTAATCTGCCAGAATGTACTGTTGTTGTGATGTTTTCAATAACGGCAGTCGAGTTGTCTGACCAGTCGGGGTTTCCTTAGCTACGTCAGCTACGCAGTTTCTACGGCCGTTTCCATGATGATGCACGTCAATCAGCTTTCGGGAGGCGGGTCTAAATTCGAATATAAACAAACCCTCCACTCGTTTTCTCCCATATTGCTGACTGCACCTTTAAGATCCTTTAAATTTGTCCTTGAGTTTTTTTTTGTTTTTTTTTACCAAGAATTCTTTAGGGGGGTCCTTTTCTATACTTTATGCATACTGTATGACAATAAAGCAAGTCTGAGTCTAATGTGATTGAGCAAATAAAGTAAAGAAAGCAAGCCTAAGTCTAAGTCTAATATTGTGATGAAGCAAATAAAGTAAGTCTAAGTCTAAGTCAGTTGTGATAAAGCAAATAAGTAAATAAAGCAAGCAGTCCATGAAGGCTACATTCACACAGCAGGCAAAAGTGGCCTAAATCTAAATTATTTGCCCACGCCACGAGTGACCCATATATGAAGCTTAGCGAAAGTTCAGTCAGAGAGACCTGTATGCTCATCAGTCTCCTCTGTCATGCTTCAATCTGCCTACCTGCTCAGGTGATCCAAATCTCAGCAGCTGAGGGGCATGTTCACTCAATCACTGAGTCAACCAGATCATGCCACACTCAACTGCTTGGCCAATCATTCTGGAGCAGCCTTATTTTAAACCATGTCTTTGCTCCTTCACAGTCAGTGCGGTGGCGTCGTGCGCTGATCTCGGCAACGCTCCTCCACCCCAGGCACCTCCATTTATCTCACCAGTGCCCAGGTCCAACTCCTCAGGATACTGGCTCTTTCACCTCAGCAGTAACAGGGATCGCATCAGGGTCCCAGCAGCAGAAGTCTACAACTCACCCTTTATCCTCACCACCACCACCACCAGTGTCTAGACTCCATGGGGGTATCCTATCTCTCATTCGCCCTCAGTACCCCTGAAGTACACCAAGACAGCACGATGGAGTCTAAGCGCCAAAAGAGATTCTATCAGAGACTTTGCACATTTTCATTCATATCTAACTGTATAATACTTGTTCATTCAATTTTGGTCTCTCCTGATTGAACTGATTTTATATGATAGTCTGAACGACACAGATCCGATTTTTCATATCAGTTCCAGGTTACTTTCATATGTGGTTCTAAATCTGATGTTTCACGGAGCTACTTACTTCTAAACAGTCATGTTGCATGTCATCTGACATTAACGTTATTGAAGTGAGACTGACATCAAAAATCTGGGCTGGAGAAAGCAAGACATGGCAAAATCCAATGCACACAACTGACAAAACAATTATGGATGAACTGTGTCACTGAAGCCCCTCATGTCACAGTCCCATTCCTGGCTCAGACTCTGCACTTCTCTGTACAGAGGCAGAAGTCACTGCTCCACAAAATGCACTGGTAAAATATATGCTCTCTTTTTTTGCCCAATCTTTTTCTCTCTTTATCACTGTCATAACGTTGTGAGCTCTGACTGCCAAACAACACCAAATCTGATAAACACATTTAACATGTAGCATCCACAGTACTTCTGTAAACAAAATGGGCCTCATGCAAGAACCGTTCATACGAACAAATATGTTCGTAAGTGTTGAGTATGAATGATTCAGGAGAATTTGTCGTATTCAGCATTTTTTTCGTATTTAGAATTTTCTTTCAAGTACGAACACAAATCACGAGTGGTCCAATCAAGTGCCTTACATACTGATTATACATTTAACTAATTTCAAGTGTTTTTAATAAAATATAGCATAAGACGAAATAAATCTGAGGATCTCAAACCAGAGAATACATTAAAATCTATTAATTGAAGGTTTATTAGACTGGCCAATATAAAACGTTAAATGAGAGAGTAACCAGCTGCGTCATGGCTGAGCTTCTTCTTTTGGATGCCCTGGCGCACCAGGCACTTGGAAGAG